>CM069451.1:30739399-31091027 GCA_035610835.1 Ophiura sarsii | reverse complement strand
CCGATCACATTTTCATAACACAGATTTTTCTCAAACATATGGAGATTTTCATATCATATGAAAGATCATATTTTTCTGATTAACATACTGAAATTTGACGGTCCAAATCAGTATGATTACAAAAAATCGGTGAAATAACATCGAATTACCGCGAAAAGTGGTTAACCACCAATATAGTTTGTGTACAACTCAATGGGCACATTTCACGGCATCTTGTGCGTCTAAAATATTAAGAACCATTAGAGTTATGCAACTCAAACTTTGGAATACGACTTTTTTGAGGATGACCTTTCATGTCGAATAGAAAACTTCAAGTTGAAAATCGGAACATCTACCTTTATAATAATAGACAATCATATTGAGATACATAATGCAATATGTACTTGTTCTTAAAATGATATTTACCGTATGGTTAATATCATGAACAGAATCTGAAAAAGCCGAATTAAATTAGTTTTCATAATTTCATGATTCACTGTCACCACGGCACGTATTAATGATTTATAAGTTATAGTTATAGCAGGGAGGTGTAATAGGTTAACATCTCTCTGGTTATAGTATGTATATGAGGTTTAGTATCTGGAGACGTTCTACCGTCTGTTGGACCTTAAAAAGATCTACTTGTCCTGTGTTAAATAATTATATTCACCAACATAGATAGATCTACCTTTTTTGTTGTGGATCACGGTTCGAATTTAATCTACAGTTACAGCAGTGGTAGACATCGTTCCATCGTTGTTAAGAAAAACTCCTAAAATGCTTCCATATGGACAATGTTATGCTGATGCCATGTTGAAATCCTTGTTGTTATGAACTGAATATTTACATCGCCTCTGCACTGGTACTGGTAGTGTGCACATGTATTGTGCTTTGGTTCTATAAGCGGTTGGTATTTAATACTTGTTCATGCATTGCAAACACAAATGAAAAGGGTCGCTACGCTCTATTGAATCAGTGATGAATATTTATTTATTTCGTTCAGTTACACAATAAAAGAGAATCGCTTTAAGGTCACGAGGATTATTAAAGGAAAGGTAACGATGTATTTATTTAAGAATAAAATGATACAAAATATCAATACTATTTGGTCATGTACATTATAAGCAAATCAACCGTTGTATCATGAACTTATACAGTCCACGGCCTGGGGCGAATTTATTAACCGTAAACAACATTTGGCCAAACACTGTAAGTATTATCAGTCTCATCATGTATACTATACGCTTTATTCCGTCAAGGTAGCAAATGTTGTTTACGGTAAATAATATCGCGCCCGGGGGGGGGGGGGGGGGGGGGGGGGCGGAGGGTATGATGTTTCGGGGATGTGCTGCCAAATAGGGTCCAATTTTTCATCCTCTGGTAAATGAATGACCCCTCTTCAAAGTCAACTTTTGGAAAATGTGTTGGTCTAATTTCCTTAATTTTGCTGTTTTTCACAGAAATTTTAGCAAAATCTGTCAAATGTATAGACAAATATGGGTCTCCGGGTAAACAATTGGTTCCATTTCGGCATTTCCCCGACATTTGTAAATGTTTGGGTCAGTTTTTCATTTTGCTGGCGGCACATACTTACCAAAAAAATATCCCCACCCCGGGTCAACGGTTGGAACCAGCTATTTGGTTAACTTTCAACGCCCGTCGCCCCGGATTTTTCAAAACTTGAAGAAAACACGTTTTAAGCGATGTAACTTTTGAACTATTTTAATGTGATTTATATAGGCCTAAAAAAAAGTATACAATTATGGAAAGGAAATGAGTCAGAGAATCCATTTTGGTACTAAAACGTTACGGGTTTGTCTATACTTTTTAGACGTTGTTGTTTTTTGGTTTTTTGGTTTTTTTCGTTAGTATTATATGGCAAATACACGATTTCCCGGGTATTTTGGCTTGAAACAGATCATTTAAATTACTTCCCATTCCAGAAAATGGTTAAAAAACACTTATGACTCTTTCTCCTATAGAACGCTGGATTTTTTTTTATTTATGCACAAAATAATACACCGTCTCATAATGACAATCAGAAACAATTTGTTTCTGATTGTTTTACAATCAATTATTTACAACTGAATAAAAGTGTTTTTGTTTTATTTTTGAATTTTGAAATTCGTAGTTGTAGGCTAGGTTTATTGTGACACCGTATAATATAATATATAGATTTTTTGATCATTTAACAATCTAAATGAATTAAATTGAGTGAAAGAAACAATGTTGTTGTTTTTCTCATGAGATCTTTATGAAATTCCTACTTGAAAAAGTGTATTGTGACACCGTAAATAGGCTTTTTTATAATTGACAATCTATGACTTAAATTGAATGAAAGAAATGGTTTTTTGTTTTTCTTTTGAAACCTTTGAAATTCATACTTGCAAAAGGTGTATGACACCGTATATACCTTTGTTGATCATTTGACAATCTATGACTTTAATTGAATGAAAGAAACAGTGGTTTTTTTCTCGTTTTTTCTTTTGAAACCTTTGAAATCCCTACTTGTAAGTAACGATTTATTGTGACACCGCATTAAAAGGGTTTTTTGATCATTTGACAATCTGACTTAAACTGAATGAAAAACAACTGTTTTTGATATTCTTTTGAAATCCTTGAATTTTCTTCTTGTAACGATTTTTAAAAAAATTAAAAGGTGTATGACACCGTGTTTACCTTTGTTGATCATTTGACAATCTATGACTTTAATTGAATGAAAGAAACAGTGGATTTTTTCTCGTTTTTCTTTTGAAGCCTTTGAAATTCTTACTTGTAAGTAACGATTTATTGTGATACCGCATTAAAAGGGTTTTGATCATTTGACAATCTATGACTTAAACTGAATGAAAAACAACTGTTTTTGTTATTCTTTTGAAATCCTTGACTTTAATTGAATGAAAGAAACAGTGGTTTTTTTCTCGTTTTTTCTTTTGAAACCTTTGAAATTCTTACTTGTAATGTAAAGGTTTATTGTGACACCGCATTAAAAGGGTTTTTTGATCATTTGACAATCTATGATTTAAACTGTTTTTGTTTTTCTTTTGAAATCCTTGAATTTTCTTCTAGTAACGATTTATTGTGACACCGTAGAAATACTGACAGGCCATTTGAATCATTTGACAATATATGACTTAAACTGAATGAAAAACGAGTGTTTTTGTTTTTCTGGTGAAATGTTTGAAATTCCTAATAGTGCAGTCAAATTAGTGTCTTGACCCACCACAAATTGCAACAGAATGTTTTCTACCACAATGCATTTCCATGAGGTCTATATATCATCATACTAAAAGTCCCGAAAGATCCGGGCATGGGAAATATGCCTAATTTGCATAATATGCAAATTAGCTTGCGCAAATAAGAAAAAATACATTTTGTGCTCTAACTTTGCACTTAAGTATCCAATCAAAGTAGTTTAAGTGTCTATATCTATGTTTTAGTGGTCATAGTACACAATAGATATGTTTTGAATAATAAATGTAACCAACAAACATGTAAATTATGCATATTATGCAAATTAGTTGACATCATCAGCAAAAAAATATGATTTTTTCATTATAACTGTGTACAAGTGTATCCAATTAGTGTGATTCAAACTGCCTCAATATAAAATTATTATACGTCAATGATCAGAGTATAGTTAGAGTGTAAGAGATGTAGGTTTAGATCAATAACTTACATAATAATAGTGTAATATGCAAATTAACAGCTGGGGTTACTTGGTTAAACATATGCTGATATACAACTCTCATAAACCGAAGCTAGATGTTGCCAGGTCAAAGAAATATGTTTTGCTGCATTTCTTGTGCACATTTTTACTGCTGCAATCGGGTGACCTTGAGACCAACCCTGGCCCGCGCCCTTCCAAGTACCCATGCCAGGTATGTCAACTTGCATGCAAGTGGGGCCAACAAGCGGTATGATGTGACACCTGTTGCTTATGGTACCACAAGGATTGTATGTTCATGAAATCCGACGAATATAATAGTCTCAACAAAACTGACGCTTCATGGATTTGTTGTGCTTGTGCCACACCTAACTTTAGTTTTAGCATTCTACGAGGTGACACCAATTTCACCCACCCCAACCCCTTTGACCCATTAAGCAGCTCTACCATTAATGATCCTGATTTCTGGATGGGTAACCCCGCAGCCACTTCATCACCGAAGGATGGCGCCACAACTACAGCCTCATTTGGATCCAGCAGAAGGTGGACCTCATCAACTAACTCGCATACCAGGAGTTCATCCAAACCAAGAAGTGGACGAGGTAGGAAACTTAAGGTCATCGTAGTTAACTGCCAAAGTGTGAAAAACAAAATAAAGGAATTGGAAAATATGATACAGTCATCCGACCCGGACATCATATTGGGAACTGAATCGTGGTTAAACCCAGACATCCTTGACAGCGAGATTTTCCCAGAAAACTACAGCGTAATCCGTAAAGACCGCAGTGGTGGTAAAGGTGCAGGTGGTGTCTTCATAGCCTACCGTAACGTTCTCATCTCAACGCACAGACCAGACCTTGACGCAGATTGTGAAGTTATTTGGGCAGTTGCAGATTAAAAGCTCCAGATCAATTTTTGTAGGAAGTTATTACCGCCCTCCGAATGATGGTATCGCCAGTCTAAAAGAACTTGACTCATCTATCAACAAAAATTTACGGTGCCAACAATTCGCCTAACATCTGGATTGGAGGTGATTTCAACCTGTCAGAAATAGATTGGCCTTCTCATACCATCCAGAAGTATAAAACAAAGGCCTACAGTGTCAGCAACTATTGAAAATGGTTACCAAACTTAACCTGTCTCAGATGATCACAGAGCCCACCCACCATACTGATGATACTGAAAGCCTTCTCGACCTCTTCTTGACCACAAACCCATCATCATCAGTCTATGACGTCTTCCACATGCCAGGCCTGGGATTATGCAAACACGACTCAATCTTGGTCCAAATTGACATCCAGCCTCATCGTGTCAAATCTCCCCCACGTAAAGTGTTCCTGTACGGAAAGATGAATGGTGATGATCTGGCAAAGGAAGATGACAACTTCTGTACGTCCTTTCTTCAGTCCAAGCCTGACCAGAAGTCTGTTGAGGAGAATTGTCGGTCATTCAGAGATGGTATCCTAAAGCTAGTCAAGAAGCACATCCCAAATGAAGCTAATTAGACCCAACCGTGACCTCCCGTGGATGACGAGAAATCTTAAACACCTCATTCGTCGGAAAAACAGATGGCATAGGACTTTCAAGAAATCCAAGAGTTGGCGAGTTTGGGAGAAATACACATTCTTTCAGAAAGCAGCCAAAGACGAGATGAAGAAGTGTTACAACCACTACATTAACAACATACTTGGACCACAAATGGAGGAGAACCCTAAGATCTTCTGGCGCCATGTCAACAGAGGAATACGTAGAGACACCAGTAGTGGCATAGCTGCACTCCGTCATCAAGGCCGGCTAGTCTCGAATGCTGTAGGCAAGTGTGAAATACTTAATTCGTACTTCCCTGCGATGCCAGGCTTCACTCCACCTGGTGTTGAAAAGCTACTCAGTAATCTGAAAACATCAAAAGCGTCTGGACCTGACGACCTCCCTAGCCGACTATTGAAGATACTGGCCCCTCAGATAGCGCCTGTACTTTCTTCAATCTTCAATGCATCTCTAAAGTCTGGTACACTACGCCAAGACTGGAAACTGGCCAATGTTACACCAATCCACAAGAAGGGAGATCGTGCTGAAGCGAAGAACTATACAGGCCAGCGTCATTGACCAGCATATGTTGTAAGGTGATGGAGCACATAATACACAGCCAGATCATGAATCACCTTGATGACCACAGTATCCTGACTGACAATCAACATGGCTTTAGGAAGAGACGGTCTTGCGACACTCAACGACTCATAACGCACAACGACCTCAGTACCGCCTTAGACAAAAAGAAGACCACAGACGTTGTCATCCTTGACTTCACCAAAGCGTTTGACACTGTGCCACACCAACGACTTCTCTTCAAGCTCAAACACTTTGGCATCAGTGACCAGCTGCTGTCGTGGATATCATCTTTCTTAATCGGTCGTTCTCAAAGCGTCATCCTTGAAGGCAGAACATCTACATCTGTTGGCGTAGACTCTGGTGTTCCACAAGGGACTGTTCTCGGGCCACTATTGTTTCTACTGTACATAAACGACTTGCCAGATCAAATCTCATCATCAACTCGCTTATTTGCAGACGACGCACTGGTGTACCGAACCGTCTCATCTCCATCTGATGCCAGAGGACTACATGACGACTTAGACCAACTCACAAAGTGGCAACAAGACTGGAAGATGCAGTTTAACACCAGCAAATGTTATGTGATGCACATCACCAACTCCAGGAGCCAAGAGCATCAAGACTACCAGCTGTGCAACCAAACATTATCGGTTGTTAAGTCTCACCCTTACCTAGGAGTTCATCTTCAAGACGATTTGGGTTGGAACACGCACATCGGCCATGCAACATCTAAAGCCAGCCGAATGCTTGGGTGTATCCGTCGCAACTTGTACAACTGCCCAGGATCACTGAAAGAAACAGCCTACTTCAGCTTAGTTAGACCTCATGTCGAGTTTGCCAGTGCAGTATGTGACCCTTACCAGAAGAAGGATATAAAGCGTGTCGAGAGGATCCAAAGGAGCGCATCCAGGTTCGTTAAGTCAAACTTTCAACGTACTAAAGGCACCGTCACGTCACTTCTTCACAACCTTAGATGGCAATCCTTAGAGACCAGGAGGAGAAACACCCGTCTAACGACAATGTACAAGATCGTCAACGACAAAATCGACATCCCCGGCGACCGTTATCTTACACCAGTTACCCGTCTCTCTCGTTTGAATAACTCCAAAAGTTTCATCCACTACCACAGTAGACTTCAATCACACAAATTTTCATTTTTTCCACGCACCACTGAGTGGAACAGTCTACCAGAATCAATAGTCAACGCAACAAGCACCCAAGTATTCAAGTCTCAACTACAAAAACAATAATAAGCAGCTTCCCCCCGCACAAGATTGGCTTTTATACTCGCAAGAGTCCAGCCAATATTCGAGTTGATGTTGATGTTGATGCATCTTTTAAATTATTGCAACATCATGTTTTAGTTTTTCGGATATGATAGAAATCCATGTGCTTATCAGTATGGTATCTATAGCCTGTAGACATAATATTGCCCTCTAAATCAAGTTTAATAGTATGGATACTCACGAGGGCCACATTAAAATTAAGATTTAATTACAATAGGATGTATACATTAAATAAATGGGAATTTTGATTCGATCAACTTTGATTGGCGATTTTAAGACAAAGACAACGAAATATGTGATTTTTACGCAATGACTGCTACTAATTTGCATATTTTGCATATTCATATTAACGCAATTGATTTACAAATATGTTTTTTGTTTACCTAACCAATAAAACATAGGAATGGGGACTTAAACTACTTTGATTGAATACCTATGTGCATAGTTAGGGTGAAAAACATAATTTTCCTTAATTGCGGAAGCTAATTTACATATTATGCAAATTAGGCATATTTCCCGGGCCCGGAATCTTTGGGACTTTTAGTATGATGATCTATAGACCTCACAGAAATGCATTGTGGTAGAAAACATTCTGTTGCAATTTGTGGTGGGTCATGCCCTCAAATTGCTTAGATTGACTGCACTATAATTGTAAAGATTTATTGTGACATCGTCACCGTATTAATAAGGGCTTGCTGGATCATGTGATAATCTATGGCTTAAACTAAATCAAAAGCGACTGTTTTTCTTTTTCATTTTAAACCTTTAAAATTCCGTCTTGTAACGAATTGGGCTATTCCATTTATTAATGGTACACCCCCTATAGAAGGCATGGGAATCCCAAAATATTTGACACTTTTTGAGCGTGGGAATTCCCAAAAACAAAATCCATATTCCTCTCGAAGGTATAGAAGGCATGGGAATTCCCAAAAAATCATCACATTTTGGCCGTGGGAATTCCCAAAAAAAAATCCATATTCCTCTTGAAGGTATAGAAGGCATGGGAATTCCCAAAAAATCATCAAATTTTGGCTGTGGGAATTCCCAAAAATTAAATCCATATTTCTCTTGAAGGTATAGAAGGCATGGGAATTCCCAAAATATCATCAAATTTTGGCCGTGGGAATTCCCAAAAATAAAATCCATATTACTCTTGAAGGTATAGAAGGCATGGGAATTCCCAAGAAATCATCAAATTTTGGCAGTGGGAATTCCCAAATTTTGGATTTTGGCCGTGGGAATTCCCAAGAAAAAATGCCATATTCCTCTCGAGGGTACCAGAAGACATGGGAATTCAAACAAAATCATCAAATTTTGGCCTTGGAATTCCCAAGAAAAAATATTCCTCTCGAAGGTACATAATAATAGAAGGCATGGGAATTCCCATTAAAATCATCATGCTGACTGGACTACAATACAAAGAGCCAACTCATGATCCACCAATTTTTCTACCAACTTATTTTGATGGCTGAGATTGCCAACGGATCAACTTACTTTTTTACCAACTGATCATACTAACTTATTTTGCTGACGGATCATTTTGGTAACTGATTTTGTTGTTTACAAAGTAATTTTGCTGAGAAAATATTAGTACAAACTGACTTTGATATTTATGAATACCAACTTGTTTTCTGAACTGATCTTGCTCAACTGGCTTAAGGGACACACCATTAGATTTTCAGGGGGGAGTTTAAAGTTTTAAAAAAATGCCCCTCTGTGCAGGCCAACAACAAAAAAAAGTCCCCCCCCCCCCCCCCGGATGAGTAAAAAATCTTTAAAAAAACCTCTATCCCACCCAACTTGATCAATATGAAGGAATACATTTTTTTTTAAATCACCGTCTTCGGCGGCGCAAACAAAAAATGCTCGCTTTCGGCAGCAAAAAAACCCACCCAATCCCCCACCCACAACTTCCTATCGCCACCCTGAAAATCTAATGTTTACTAAAATACTTTATTTGCTCCCCTATACAAAACAAAACCCAAGCCCAGTGGAAAATTATTATATTAAATAGCAATCCGGTCTTATATTTTCCATATATTTACAATTATATTTTTGCAGTAAGCTATTTTCGTGATTTGATTCATTTCTGTAATACTTAATACCTTATTGTTTGTTGAAGAGAAAGTATGTCTAACCTGATAATTATGATAATTAAATTGTCAATCAAGAAATACAAAGTGTAAATATAAATAAATGCACATGAACATTTGTGCTATTGAATAATATGAATACTATAAATACTGGAAGTGCGATCTTAAAGTCTATATTATAAAACAACCTTTTTTCACAGCAACTTAATTCAGCGAATTAGCATTTAGTCAACTATTTGCGGCAATTTAATTTCACTAATTTGTAACACCTTCTTATTATGATAATAACCATTATAAATAATATAACTCGCAATTTATTAAATTTGGCGAATTGGACCGCTTAGCGAAATTAAATTACTATCGAAATTAAGTAAGTTGTTCTACAGGTATATGATTATTACATGTAGCACTACCACTGCATGCACTGTGTGCATGCACACTATCTGTGGTGCATGGCAGGCTACTATGTACTCAGTGCATGCAGTGATGTGTGTAATATTACACTAGTCTGTTATGTAATCAAGTAAACATGTTAATTAAACTATGCACTATACTCACATTCACAGCAGAGTTGCTGCATGTGTACTTGTACACTGAGCAAAACCACTGGTTTTGACTATCTGCAAAGACTTGCCTTGCTATCTGTGAGTGCACAATCTGTTCCTATGTAATAGAACTTTGATTGAGGTAGGCAAATTAAAAATAACAACATGTTGAGGGTCCTGACTTTTTCCAAAAAGTAGCCCTTTTTATTTTTCATTTTTTCCCACTTCAGGTGCAAAATTGCTCTAATTAGCGATACACTTTTGTGAACCTAAAAAAAGAGGGGGCCCTTTTTCAACTGTTTATGTCATGGTTCTGAGGGGTTGGTCACTACAAAACTTGTTTTGAATACATATTAGGAAGATACCAATTTGTTTATATGCATCTTTATAAACTCTGAAACACCTGAAGAAATAAGTTATGACTGAAATAAAAAGAAGAAAATTGAAGTAGACCCCAAAAAAGGAAGCGGGAGGGGACGCTATTATTCTAAAGCCTAAACAGGTTATTATTTTTATTTCGCCCTATAGACCACAGGGTGTTGGTCTGTATCTTTCACTCTTGTAGTCCACCTCTAGGCATTACATGAAATTGTTACCAAAAGGTGGCAAATATATCCCTTAACACAAATTCAGCTGATCCCACGTTCGTAGGTTGCACGTTATGACCCTAGACCTCGATTTAGGGTCAAAGGTCACATGTGTTTCAATGGGCAGTCAAAAACTAAATTTAACATGGTAAAAAAAATGAGCTATTGACTATAAAAAGTATGATATATTGTTGGGATAAGTGTTTTAAACAAAAAAGTCAATCACAACTTTGATCGTAGATCAATATTTTTTGAACTATGACCTTTTTAAAATGACAAGTTGGCCAAAATAGACCATTTTGGTCATATTTTCGCCAAATTGGCACAAAAATGACATGTTATCATCATTAAAAAAATATTTTGACTCATTATGAATTAATAAACCATGTTATAATGTTGGTATATAGATGTACTTTACATTACAACACATTTCAAAAGTCAATGGTATGCTGATGCCATGGCAACCAGCTTTAATATCCTTGAAATCCTTTAAATTTGACTCAGATTTTACCCATTTTCGATGAATTTGAAGGATATTAAAGCTGTTTGCCATGGCATGCGCACACCATTGACTTTTGAAATGTGTTATAATGTAAATTACATGTATAAACCAACATTATAACATGGTTTATCAATTCATAATGAGTCAAAATATTTTTTTAATGATAACATGTCCTTTTTGTGCCAATTTTGTGAAAAACGGCCCAAAATTGTCAATTTTTGATGAATTTGAAGGATATTATAGTTGGTTGCCATGGCATCAGCTCACCATTGACTTTTGAAATGTGTTGTAATATAAAGTACATCTATAAACCAACATTATAACATGGTTTAATAATTCATAATGAGTCAAAATATTTTTTTAAAGATGATAACATGTCTTTTATGTGCTAATTTTGCGAAAATATGACCAAAATGGTCTATTTTGGCCAACTTGTCATTTTCAAAAGGTCACAGTTCAAAAACTATTGATCTATGATCAAAGTTGTGATTGACTTTTTTGTTTAAAACACTTATCCCAACAATATAATATACTTTTCATATTCAATAGCTCAATTTTTAGTTTTTTTACCATGTTAAATTTAGTTTTTGACTTCCCATTGAAACACATGTGACCTTTGACCCTAAATCGAGGTCTAGGGTCATAACGTGCAACCTACGAACGTGGGATCAGCTGAATTTATGTTAAGGGATATATTTGCCACCTTTTGGTAACAATTTCATGTAATGCCTAGAGGTGGACTACAAAAATCAAAAACTAAGCACATTTTGGCCTTACACCCTGTGGTCTACTAAGCCTTAGCCTTGGTGTATACTCTACCCAGATACAGTATCTCTACCTATCGCTAAATGAGTAAATGCCATGGAAATGAATGTGAATTTTCTGAACGGTTATTAAGTTCATTTGGTTTTATCAATTTTTTATCAATCCTATTTTTAATATATTTCTCAATATTTGCACGTATACAACCAGTGCGGCGCAATGTACATTAGGGACCGTTCATTATTTATGCTGCCGGGCGGCTGGGTAAACTATAGGGGGAGGCGGTGGTGTGGGGGTGGTGTGGGGTCATGTAACTTTCATATGTTGAAATAGGGAGGCTATGTAATAACTTATTCTTAAACAGGGGGGGGGTTGTGTAACCTTTTTTAAATGATAAAGATTGATGAGACGACTTCCGGACAGCAAATCTTTTCTCTGCCTCGGAGTCGGACGATCTGTTGGGAAAACATCTTTATAAGGAGAGGTTTGAGGGGGGGGGGGGTGTTGTAAAAAAAGCTACTGGTTATCAGGGGGGGGGGGGTCATGTACATTTCAGTTTCAGCTGTAGGGGGAGGGGTAGGTAACTTTGACATACAAGTCTCGAATTTGTCTCCAACCGCCCTCCACCATAAATAATGAACGGTCCCTTAGGTGAACCGTAAAAGGGGGTGGATAGGGACAGTTTTAGCACTACATGTAGTCTCTATGTTGTAGTTTTTTATAATCATATTCATATCCACCCATATTTATGCCTTTGAACTGCCACTATAAAAATTTGAACTAATGTGATGGGTATGGAAATACTACTTGACTCATAGGTAAAGAATTGTGAAAATTTGATACTGAATTGATACCATAGAATTTAAAGCTTAATTCGAAGACATTCTATAGTATCAATTCAGTATCAAATTTTCATCTTTTCTATAAATATGGAGATTTTATATGTCATGCAATGTGAAAATTACTGTAAAAATAAACCTATTGACCCCAAATATTAGAAAATTTACGATAAAATGCAAAAAAGCTTGAAATGAAAACTGCTTTCAGAATTTCTTACCAATGTCAAAGAGTATGTATATTATAAAAGGACATCTTTACATTTGGTTCATTCACACCCACCCACTGAACCATTTCCTGAACACTATATTGCTCTTTCCACATTTGGATAAATAAAATAGTACAATCAATACAAACATTTGAGATTTCAAAAACTGTTCCCATTGTTGTCCCTATTCACCCCCGTTTTAGGCCTACAGTTTAGTATTGTCAAAATGTCATTTGTCAAGAAATTAATTTCATAGACCTATTTCAGACTCATTGATGATCCATGCTTCACTTGAAACAGAATAATGCCTTCTTCGCAAGGAAATCAATGTTTAAATATACGATCAATTTTTTAAATCCCACCCCCCCCCCCCCCCCCCCATTTTATGTATAAGCTGACTTGCGTTGCATGTGCACATCAGTGCATGGAACACACATCAGTCATCCCTATTCAGATGGAGGGGAAAATAAAAATTACTTTTAAAATAAACAAATTAAAACAAATAAACATGAGAAAACATTAATAAATAAAAATGATTAAATAAATAAATGAATAGGGGAGGATGGGGCAACTGGTCCGGTTAAGCATATTTCATGATATAAAAGCTTAAAGCTCGTGTAAATATTTATGGAATTACTATAAAAATATCACCCGTGTAACTGTTTACATATAACATATAATCAATGTTAAAAATATCCAAACAAAAGACCAATTACCACTATAAAACTAAAAACTTTACTTGGCACAGACCAGTTGCCCCAATAACTGGTCCTTATGTTCCAACGGTTAGAATACACAGAAATCATTGCTTGACAACACGGTAAACTAGGCAGTATTTTCTTTACAAACTCATTTCCATATTATTTAACGTGTAAAAAGGATACAGGTCTCATGAAACGCAAGTTTTATACATTTTTCGTGGTAAACGTGTAAAAAGCAGTAATACTAATGGTGTACAAAGCAAGCGCAATTTTCGATTGCACGTTTATTAGATAAAACGGTATGAACCTAGTTAAATGGTTGGTTACATGGTTGTAATATTCAGACGCCCAGTAGCGTAGCCAGCGGTGGGGGTGGGGGCAGGGGACAGACTGCCTCCCCCTCGGACACCTAAAATGGGGACGGAGAAGCGGGAAAATGGGGGACGAGAAATTGTTCATGTAGTACATTTACTGTGCGATTTGTTTTTGGACTGTGCGAATTTTTTTGACCTCACCATCCCCCCCCCCCCCCCCCCCCCCCCCCCCCCACACTTACGTAAAATTCACGAGGTAAGTGACTAGAAATTTTTTTGGGGGCAACCTTTTACGAAAATTTTAGAAATCTTGCCCCCCCTGAAATAAATCCTAGCTACGCCACTGCAGACGCACCATACATTTTTCTATATATACCCCTTTCTTTAATGATTTTATTTACTTCATATAGGCTAATCATCATTTAGTAGGCCTACTTATAATAAACCATCTTGATATTTAGCCAGCTTGTCATGTTACCATGGTTTCAGGGGAAGTTAGTCAATATGACAATGATGACCCAAAGGTAAATATACACAAAAAGCAGTGGATAAAATATATAAATCATGATATTTCGTCATAGCAAATACCTTTACAGACACCATTTATAATAAAATATAATAAGGATGTAATTCATAATACCAAGGTTTTAAACCAATCATTCTCAACTGGTGGCGCGCGCGCCACTTGTGGCGCATCAAGGCATCCCAAGTGGCGCGAGAGTGGTTAAAATTTGTTTTAAAACAAAATTCATATCATGATATAGCCAGATTTCATAGGCCTATGATAGTCAGATGTATAAATACAGCAATTTTTCTCGCGCTACGCCTCAAAAGAGTAATATTAGTTATTATGCTGCCTACATATGTTAAAATATTTTGAAATTAATGTTATAAAGGACATTTTGCCATTGTAAATTCTAAAAAAATATGACCAAGTGGAGCTTGGAACAAGTTGGTTACTAAAATGTGGCGCATCAGTAAATCTAGTTGAGAAAGCCTGTTTTAAACCATTCTAAAGCAATTTCATGTCATATTGTAATCCTTCAATATCAGAAATAGTGGTATTAGACCCAAAATGCCCCCAAATGTCTAAGAACTAGAAATAATGTGAATTATTTCATATTCTATTCACATTTCCCTTCGGACCACTTGCCCCAACAAATGACGTAGCACTTTGTTGAGATGAAACATTATTCAAACACGCCTGTGACGTAATACATTTTACGCCAAAATGTTTTAAAACATACCACCATTTGTCATAACAATCAATAACTCCAATACATTTCAGAAAAAAGGCAAAACTGCATTTTTGTTTATAGCCATTACACAGATTTCTGTAGCCAACGAGTATCTTTGAATTCGCAAATATTACGGCGTTCGGGTCCTACAAGTAGACGAGTGTCTTTAGATAAAATAAGAAATGGTGTACTTTGTTATTTGCAAATTCATAAACTAATAACTCTACCAAATGAATACCCGTGATAATGATTTAAGTTGAAGCATTCTTTAAATGATAATATTGATCGGAAATCCAAACCACCAATGTCCCAATTTAGCAATGTGCGCCATTTTACGGTCATTTCAACCACAACCTATGGTTTTAATCATATTTCGGAAAGTCCCTAAGCACACTACAATATAGCACCCATCAAATGCAATATGCACCTAGAATCTTAAGACGACTGTACTGCATGTACATATTTACTGTTGCATATCTGTCAATCATATACAGTCAGTATGCAACCACGCGAAAAGTCGTTCTTTTTCTAACCCAGCAAAGCGACCCGGAAGTACTCACCCGTAGCGATACCGCATCACAGTCATAGTTGACCTCGTAATAGCACGATGTAAATGAGCTCTTTTCATGATTGATTATAATCACACATTTCAAACACATTTGCCATGAAATTGTATAGTAAAAAGGCATAATATGCAAATAATATTATCTAATATTATCTGTGAACTTCATGACATGTTGTATTTTCGGTGCAAATTATTGCAATCCGACAAACCCGAATTCAATAAAAACTTGACGAAACTAAAGCCAAATTCACGATAAAAAAAGTCGCTTCTGAAGAATCAGGCATCAATTTTATCCATCGTATCATAATATTCATAGTCTTTTGTAACTAGAAACATGCTTACAATTTTATAACATTATTTAGTCCGGTCAAGTGAATGCTTATAAAATAGCTCCTCGAATCTTGTCTCGATCTAAATTCATTTCGTAGCGTCGACGGGTTGTTGATCAAGTGTTTTTAAACTCACGAATATATTCAGATTTGCTTGATAGCTCAGATGGTAGAGGGCTCGCTTTGGGAGCGAGAGGTCCGGGGTTCGAAATCGATCCTTCTGCGCTACACAATGTCATATGATATTTTTTTTACAGAAAGGCTACTCTGGTCAAAATGAATAAACATTTCACAATTTCATCACACAAAATGCATGAATTCGGACGTTTTCATTGAAAAAACGGTATTTTTTTTCAAAAATTTCAATAATGAATTCAAACGCGGGCATGAAAATGAAGCGCGGGCGTGTTACGGGAAACTAAAAATCAAGTTGGCGAGGCCTAACGGGGGATCGTAAGTTTCGTTTTCTGACCGAAAATCGGTGAAAATCAAACTCGGTTTTTCTTATCAAAAAAGAAGTCGGGCATCAATGTTTATGATATGAAATTAAAGCTTAAGATTCCGTTAGTACGGAAATTGCTCTTAAAATATCGTACGAATTTTAGTCCGGTCAAGTGAATAGATACAAGAAGCAAAGTCACGAAAGTTGTTAAATTCTAAAATTAGCGATAAAATCACTGTTTGTGGACCAATTATGTCAGATTTGGCATCATATTATAGAGAAAATTACGAACAATCCACCTACTTCGCCATCATGGCTGCCAGCTAACCCTACCTCAATTAATTCAAGGAAAACAAACTTATCATAAGGTTTTAGCGCAAGGTTGACATCCTGAAATCGATCTTTGCGTGGGTTAGAAATCGGCAAGGTCACTCATTTAAAGCGATACCTGCGTGCTGACTGTATAAAGTACATTAAACATGATCTAAACCCATCTTCATATATCGCCCATAATATCTGTGAATTTCCAATCAGTCACTCAAGGAGTTGGCTTCAAAGATCTTGAGAAAAATCACATGTGTAAATACCCTAAAGTTCCAAATGTTTTGAATTGTAGAAGGTAAGGATATATGTCAAGTATCAACAAAAGTCGTACTGTTCAAATGCCCATACAATTACAAAATCCTTCATTTCGGACCACTTGCCCCACGGTCCAGTTTCCCCATATTCCCCTAATTATGTAAATAAATAATAATATAAATAGTAAATAAATAATATTATAAATAGTATATAAATAAATATAGAAATGAATACATTTTACATTCAATTTAGGTTTTAAATATGCCATATTTATTCAATTAATTTGATATCTTTCTTTACTGTTAAGTGTTAACAATACCAAGGGTCTTGCAACTATGATTTTGCGCGGCCGCCGCGCTATCGTCTGATCATCGCCCCCCCCCCCCCCCCCCCCCCCCCCCCCCCGGCTGCGCCTAACGATTCCCGATCCGAACTAGCCATTGATGATACATATTTATTTTATTTCCTCTTCCTTTCTCTTTTCTTCCTTCCCCTTTCTTTTCCTCTTCCCTTCCCCTTTCTCTTTTCTTCCTTCCCTTTTTCGCCATTCCCGGATCCCTTCCTTTTTTTTCCACCGAAATCATGCCCCGAGCCCCTATAATGCTACGCCACTGGTCTCCACCACAGTCAGAGAATGATTTGACCACATAGCTATCATATTTTTAATGGAATCCAGAGCTTTTGTTTAATTTATATTCACAATCACCACCCTTAAGGTTTGCACTAAAGTTTCAGTTGTTTTGGTTCCATATGCATCAGGTATATGTCTGCACGCACTAACCAGTTTTAAGCTTGATGCATGGGTTGATTTAGGTTAAGATTTGAATTATTTTGCTGTTATTAAATACGCTAATATTACAGTAGCCATTTTATTTGCTATCTATAGATAACATTGCGATCATGTTATACTAAAGAAAGCATGTTATTCATGTTATTCAATTTGTTTGCTATCTACTGAAGATAGCAATATTATATGATACACGGCCGAGTGCACCAATGACGGGTAACTTAATAGGGAGGTAAGCTACCTCCCTAGTAGTTATGCTCTAACTGTAACTTACTAACGATGTAATTCTTAGAGCATAACTGGCAAGTAACACCAGAATAGCAACTAGTGAGGTAAATATCCACATTAATCAGCATCGTCCCCTTACAAAATTAATTGGCGCATATGCCAAGTGTTAACCTATAATAGTTTACTGTAAAATTCTGACGTGAATGGTCCTCCGCAATATTAAAAACGTGTCGTCACTTGCTAGGTCATAGGTGAGTGTAAATCAAGAATCACGTGGAGTCGGCCTGCGATCCGGAAAAAATGATGCCATTTTATGGCCAAAAATGTCTAAGTTTGTTTACCGCTTTTTCAAAAATAAGGACTATCATGACATTATAAACATATTTTGGGCGAGGGGCACATACAAACATTGCACCAAAAAGCACATTTTAATGACAAACACAAGCACCCGATGGAAACAATGATATACAATTATAACACATATCTTAACACAAATACTTCCGTGGTGTGGATACCTTGTCCTTCGCTTGTTAACCGCAGAACCCCGGTTCGATCCCCAGACCACGCACGGCACGATATGATTTTCTTTCTTTTTGTTCGTTCTTCTAGTTCTACCTTTCCACTCACAATAATGTTGAAACTTGGCTTTATCAGGAAATAGTTTCAAAATTTGTCAAAATATTACCCAAAATCGGTGCGATTAGTGTTTGAATGGGCAAAAGGAGTTGATCTAAATGTTGACTAAAAAAATCACCAAATTGCATGAATGGATTTTCAAAAATATAAAACCTTTCAGCTTATGAGCATGATGAGGGGTCACATTCCATTTCAAATAGACACCCACTGGGCATGCAAGCGCAATTGGTCCTTCAGCATCAGCGAATCATCCCCTCCAATGTTCACAACAAATTTACGCTAGGCCTACTGCTAGAATTGACTGACTTGTGGCATAAAACGTTATGCCCCAACTTACTCTTGGGTCCGGTCAGGTATAACAGTTAGCGTAAATTACCCACAAGTTACTAGCCTAGTAGCTTACCCCGCATTGGTGCTCTCAAAATTTTGGGTTACGCCTCAGTTACTAGCGAGGTAGCGCTATTCTTCAGCTACCCGTCATTGGTGCACTCGGCCGCATGATGTAACATACCGTATAGCGAATGGTATCACTGTTTAATATTCTATAATTACTGGAGATCAGAATCTTTGTGGATTTGGTATTTTGCTTGTTTGTTGGCTGTTTTATGAATAAATATGCCAAATATCATGTAGGCATTATTGGAGAACTATGAACAAGATTGAATTGGGTTTCCCTTTATAAACGCTCTTGAACGTAAAACCTAAACAAGGTTTTTAAATAATTTATTTTATGCCGAAGCTATTTGTAGCGATATTAGTCATTACTATACTAGCGGTGTACCCTCTCTACGCTCAGGTTCCCGCTAGATGGTTATGCCACACATTACCTTGGCTCTGAAACTACATAAACCCCTACCCCCCCCCCCCCTCCCCACACACACACACACACGCAAACCAGTTTGATTTATAATCATAACCCTCCTAAACCATTGTCCGTGGCTACTTTATAAACCCATACCTCTCAAACTGCATGAACCACATGAATCCCCTACACCCCACCCCTTTAATAAGGATAACAAACGCACCCCCACACACTCACTGATTTGCACTCTCCTCACCAAATTACACCTTGGTTTTGCCTTAAAGTTCCTCACTAATTACCCCGAATCCTGTCCACACATCCTTGCCACTTCAATGTATAAGCCCCACCCTCTCAACTCTGCACTTTGATCCTGCAGTGCCACCCCCCCCCCCCCCAAAAAAAAGTACCACACCCCTATAGAAGGCATGGGAATTCCCAATTTTTAAAACAAAAAGCAGCCTGGGAATTCCCAAAAAATAAATTGCATGCCTCACATCCCTATAGAAGGCATGGGAATTCCCAATTTTTAAAACAAAAAGCAGCCTGGGAATTCCCAAAAAATAAATTGCATACCTAACACCCCTATAGAAGGCATGGGAATTCCCAATTTTAAAAACAAAAAGGAACCTGGGAATTCCCAAAAAATAAAACGCATGCCTCACACCCCTATAGAAGGCATGGGAATTCCCAATTTTAAAAACAAAAAACAACCTGGGAATTCCCAATTTTTGAAGCAGTTTTGGTCACACCCCTATAGAAGGCAGCACAATTTTGCAGTGGGAATTCCCAAAATTTTCAGTAAAAAAATGCTTGCCTTCTATAGGGGGTGTACCATTAATAAATGTAATATCATATTAATAGGCCTTTTGGATCCTTTGACAATCTATGACTTAAACTGAATAAATGAAAAAATGTTTTTCGTTTTGAAATCTTCGAAATTCCAAACTAAACGTTTATTGTGCCACCGTATTTTTTGGTATTAAGTCCTTTTTTGATATTTTGACAATTTTTTAATTAAAATTGAATGTAAAACAACTGGGATTTTTCTTTTGAAATCTTTGAAATTCCTACTAAAGTTGTGACTTCGTATTATATAACAAGCTTTTTTGAAAATCTAATGCCTTAAACTGAATGAAAAAAGTGGGCTTTTTGAAACCTACTTGTAAATATTTATTGTGACGCCATATTAATATAGGCTTTTTGATAATTTGAAAATCTATGACTTAAAAACTGAATGAAAAAAGGTTTTCTTTTTCTTTTGAAATCTTTGAAATTCCAACTTGTAACGTATTAATAATAATAGGCAATATTTGATCATTTGACAATGTATTACTTAAACTGAATGAATGAAAAAGTGTTTTGTTTTTTCAGGCTCCTGAAACTTTTGAAATTCCTACTTTGGTTTATTTTGATATCAGACCGTTATTCTCCTCATACGTATTAAATGTTGATAGTCACATTTTATAAACAAAATATGTGAATTTAAGATGTATTTTAATAAAAACAATACAATGATACATCTTTATAAATCATCATTGGAATCTCAATTGCCACTCATTTAGGCAGTTCAAAGATCATTTCTAGTAACAAAGTAACCAAAGTTGAATTAACACATGTGCTACTGAGTTCGGGACGGCATCCAGATTCATACGGATTGAAAAGCGTTCGACGCTTTGACAAAACGCCTTGGCTGTCCGTACTAAGGACTTGTTCATTGCGTTCGATAACCATAGCTAAACACATTTCCCGAAACACCGAATTGACACACGGGGAAGTAAGCAAACAAACGGTGAGAAGTAGCCTATTGTTATCCGATAATTTGTTTGCTTTACTATTTACCAATTACACGCGGACAATAAACTACATCGATCGATCAATACATTAAGTGGGCAATTATGACGGAGCAAACATTATTTTTCGTATTTGCGGGTCATTATTTAACTGCATTCCGTTCATCTACACAAAACTGTCCGTTTATCCCATTGCGTTTACCCTCTCCGTTCGACGGTTTTCAATCCATGTCAATCTGGATGCCATTCATTAGGGGGTCAAATTTAACGGGGGAGATGAAGTGCTTTTGACAGAGAACTAATGGTTCTTACCATATACCATTATTCTATTTTGAAAAGGCGAAAAATGTGTGATCCATTTTCAAGCAGGTTTACTATGTCTCCACACGGGGCACTTTTTTGGTCACACCCTATTTTTCGTGTATTAACCCTAACCCCCCTGAGTGCTAAAAAATGCTAATCCAAAGTCCCTCTCCAAACGCATGCGCCGTCGGTTTTCGATGACGTAGTCAACCGAGCCTATATAATGAGTGCAGTATACTGCACGAATGTGTAGCTGAGGGCCTTGGCTTAGTGGTTGGAAGGTGGGGCTTGAGAACGGAGGGTCCCCGGATCGAATCCCGGCAGGTTCCCGGAGATTTAGTTGGTGTTTTTCCTCGAAAATTGTGATCCCGGTCAAAAATCCTAAACCGGGGTTAGGGTTATGGTAACATTTTTTGTTTTTGTTGTTGTTCTATTAACCCTTACCCCCCTGAGTGCTAAAAAATGCTAATCCAAAGTCCCTCTCCAAACGCATGCGCCGTCGGTTTTCGATGACGTAGTCAACCGAGCCTATATAATGAGTGCAGTATACTGCACGAATGTGTAGCTGAGGGCCTTGGCTTAGTGGTTGGAAGGTGGGGCTTGAGAACGGAGGGTCCCCGGATCGAATCCCGGCAGGTTCCCGGAGTTTTAGTTGGTGTTTTTCCTCGAAAATTGTGATCCCGGTCAAAAATCCTAAACCGGGGTTAGGGTTATGGTAACATTTTTTTTGTTTGTTGTTGTTCTATTAACCCTAACCCCCTGAGTGCTAAAAAATGCTAATCCAAAGTCCCTCTCCAAACGCATGCGCCGTCGGTTTTCGATGACGTAGTCAACCGAGCCTATATAATGAGTGCAGTATACTGCACGAATGTGTAGCTGAGGGCCTTGGCTTAGTGGTTGGAAGGTGGGGCTTGAGAACGGAGGGTCCCCGGATCGAATCCCGGCAGGTTCCCGGAGATTTAGTTGGTGTTTTTCCTCGAAAATTGTGATCCCGGTCAAAAATCCTAAACCGGGGTTAGAGTTATGATAATTCCGTTATTATTCTCTCTGTTTAGAACCCAACAAATCTTTTCAACCAGTTAAAAATAATGCTAATGGTTATTGTTTGTACATGCTGTTCGATGGTAGAGTCATGTTTTTGTTCATATTTGTAACTTATTGATACCAGTATGTTTATTATATTGTTATTATGTTATATAACTATGTATAGAATATAGATAAATGAAAAATAAAAAGAATGGAGAAAAAGAAGAAGAAAAAAAAATTAAAATAATGCTTTGAACTTATACTAATTATTTACCACAAAAACATGCCAAGCTGAACGGAGTTATTTAGTAAATAAACAGTACATCGACAAGATGAAGTCATACAAAGACAATAATGTTGTAAAATTAGATTTTTATTCCCAACAATTCCTATACATTACACAGAAAAAGGTATATTTCATTTGAATATGTAATTTATGCTTCACAATTCCTGTCCTATATGAGCCATTATTAACTAGGCGTAGGCCACGAAATAAAAACCTGTTCTACGGGCTCGACAGACCCATTTCACAATTTGTGTATTTATTTCTTTTCAAAAATTTTGAAATTAGGTAAAATTTGTGAAATGTTTGAAATTGCGTTCAAAATAACCATAATCAAAACAAACTCGAATTAGCGCACGTCACGTCAGTTTTGACAACATTTTTGGAAGAAAAACAAAAACAAAAACAAACAAAAAACGCCCGACCAACCGACCCTACCTGAGAGGTCCGTTTGCCCGTAGAACAAGGTTTTTTTCTCGTGGCCTTATCACCAATAATATCTATATAGATTTCTTAAAAGGCTGCATAGTATATAACCAAATATAAGTATACATATATACATGCCCTGATATATGAAGTCACAATAACAATAAACAGAATATGTGAACGCGATTAGTTGGGGTGAATTTGTTTAACACTTTCCACGCGACAGGCGTCAGCAGACGACATTACAAAATTTCACAACATGTTTCCCCGCATGTTTCAAAAATGTCAAAATTATTGGATTTCATTACCATATTTAAAATCACCATGAGAAATGCATTGAAATAAGTACAAACATGCCTAGTATTGATTCAGTAATCATTGAGATAGGCTTTGAAAGTTGGGAAAGGTTTCTGACAAATCTGTGTTGTACGAGTATATGGTAAAACCAATAGCCGCGTGGAAAGTGTTAAGTTTTTTACTTGTTGACATATCAACGCATCATTACCAGGATTACCACATGGGGAAATTCCTAAAAAAGGGGGTCTTTCAGTAACCAAATTTTAAAATATTCATACGAGGTCTTTAGGGTAGTAGAAAGTGTTTAAAGCTTCAAAAGAATCTTCCAGAAATATGCGGGGTCTTCGGGTGAATGAAAGTGAGACTGAAGTGGGTCTTATACAGAGATCCCATCCCCGTAGTGTACAGCTCGCTGCTTTATCATTTGTTTCCATAGAGCAAAGACATTACGAAGAAGAAAGTGAGTGAATATTGTCCAATTCTTAAGTAGATTTTGTGACGCAACAGGAAAATTCACTTTTCCATGGCATTCAAAAAGTGATTTTGCAGATATAACCAATCCACGTTTTGTGATTCTTAACACTTTCCATTATGGCAGTGGTTGCAGACGACATTTCCAAAATTTCACAAAATGTTTTTAAAATGTCAAAATTATGGGATTTCATTCATCACCATATTTGGAATCACCGTGAGAAATGCATTTAAATAAATACGCATGTCTAGTATTGGTTCAGTAATCCTTGCGATAGACTTTGAAAGTTGGGAAAGGTTTCTGAAAAATAGCGTTCGTATAACGATAAAACTAATAGCCGAGTGGAAAGTGTTAACTAAAATGAACTTTTTATACAACTAATACATGTAGTTTACGCATTATTGTTAGAAAACTCAGAGACAAGAGTCGATACTTTGCTACTAAACAATTACGTTCTCTAATATAATTTGTTGCCTACATTCTTATTTTTCAAGAAAAATATAATTTGCATACGACTTTATGGTACATAATTATATTATTAACAATATTCTATTTACAATTTTGAAAATAAGTAAAGTACCCTTATATGATAACAGATTCATAATATTACAATGTAAAGTTGATATCAATTACTTTATTGAAATAAAATGAATGAATATTCAAATAAGTACAACAGTTTTACGTTCTACAATGGTGTTTCTGTAAAATAAATAACCTCACGCTCGGTACAACAACAGCATGATCACTCTGTGTACAGAATGCTTATTGCAGCGCCCTCTGTTGCTGAAATGTTGTTAGGCTGGCGGATTGGCAGAAAGCCACTTGAAATTAAAAGATGGCCCCATCTTTAAGTCACCCGGATACTGGTCATAACTCGTAACCAAGATAACACCCTATTCTATACCAACACTACTATTGACTATAATAATTAATACACAACCCATTCATTTGTTTATCACATTAAGTGTGTTCTTTTCCAAATATGAATTATAATATCCCGATTGTTCACGACTATTTGATCCGTTGTACCTCATATTTCCATAAAGTTGACGTAAATATTGTCATATTTTTTACTCAATTTCCATCTCATGCACGCTTACAATCATCATCATCAGCATATGTATTTTATCGTCATACTACATTTTAAAGATTTGAAAGATTTTTGTTAAATAAAATTATTTAAATAATCAGAATTAGAATAAACAAAAGGCACCATCTATTTTCCTAATAAACATTATAGTAAGTACAGTTGTCATATTCTCCAGTTACTAATACGCATATGTATTATTCGTTACATCATTCCTTTAAGACAAGTTCAAACATAGCTGTATTTAATTTTAAAGAAATACAAAACACATCTGTACAAGTTCTGGCATTTGTTGACAAGCCATAATTTGTTTGATCGGTATTTATTAATTTGCACGTGATTTTTGTTCTCAATGATTTCTCAAAAAAATCATGGGGTCGGGCATGTAGAACAGGTTTTTTTTATTCGTCGCCTTACGGCTAAGTTGTCAATATGGTACTTCCCATAATGGTTGTATTTCTTTTTAAAGGCCGACCGACCGACCGAACATAAGAAGTCCGCTTGCCCGTAGAACAGGGTTTTTTCGTCACGCTTAATGGTAATATGCATTGTTGAGCTTGATTAATCTAATGTTTACCCAAAGAGTATAGAGATGAGATGACAGACTTTACGGTTATAATCTCACATCTGTATTTTGAATTACACACCTTTCTAAATCACGTTTGGGTTTTTATTTCATGAAACCAAAGCCCGTTTCTAAAGGCCTACCTTTACCCTCGTGTGTATGTTTTTTTATTTTAAATAACATCATATTAAGCATTACACGCCTCAAAATCTCGTGATCTTCATATTAACATTTTGTTAGTAAACAATGCTTGATTTTATCATAAGCAAACAGGGGTTAAGAAAAGTGTTTAATTCAATAATACAAATTCAAGACTATAACTTCCACGCGGAAGTCATCTGCAGACGACATTTCCAACATTTCACAAAATGTTTTAAAAATGTCAACATTATTTAATTTCATCACCATATTTAGAATCACCATGAGAAATGCATTAAAATAGGTACAAACGTGCTTAGCATTGGCTCAGTAATTCTTGAGAAAGGTTTCTAAAAATCTGTTTTGTATATGGTAAAACTAATTTCCGCGTGGAAAGTGTTAAAGGGGCATTGAGAGATACGTATGGGAGTGCGCCCTCAATTATCCTAGAAATCAGTTTTTTCGCATCACAGTAATACTTATGCATATACTGACTACCATCTGAAACAGTTTACCAACATTCGCCGTTTATCATATAAAATTTCATGATTTTCTGTATCATATCGAAACTAGGTGCTGAATTCGGAAGTTATGCTATCATATTACATGCGACCTTTCGCGGCAAATCTCAACCCGGAAGTGCCGTTATTTGCTTATTTGGCATAAAGGCGATGTCGGAATTGTATGGTATTTTGGATTTGGGCTATGTTGATGATTATCTTTCCGTTATTTGCTCATTTAGTATATCAATACATCTCTCAATGCCCCTTTTACCTCTAACAAGCTAAGATACCACGACTAGTTGAACCATCTTTTAATTGCTTCCAGGTCGTTGAAGTATTCCATGTCCTGCCAAAATCGTTCTTCAGTTGGTTCTTCCTCCTCCACCTCGTCTTCAACCTCGTCGTCCCAGCCCATTTGCTCACCTTGAGTCTCCTTCTTTAGCCAGACTATAAGTGGGTCGAAGTATTCCATGATGGCGGACGTGTCAATTTCTGTTTGACCGGTGAGGACCGACAGTGCTTCTGTCCAAGGACGACTCATTCCAAGCGACAACATTTCCCTGTAATATTAAAGGAGACAGGATCAGATAATTGTAAGTATCACTTCACAGATTCACTAGCACTGTATTTCCGAGCAATAAAGTTTTCTGCCGCGCATGCAAAGAACCCCAAGTTGTTTGCAGGAAGTGGGGCCATGCCCGTTGTCCTCTGGTCATGTTACTTCCGCCGCGGTCAAGTCACAAGGCATGTTTTTCCCGCCATCGTTTTGACTTGGATTTTCACCGCACCTTTTGAGCCATTCTGTCATTCTACTGCATCCATATTGGACATTTGCACAGAGGAAAAATAAAATTGCAATCAAAATAAATGAGAGAATGGTTTTAAGCAAATGATATCGTCATTCAGGGATGGTATGTTCGAATTCCACGTCAAGAAATGGAGAATGCCCTTGCTTTACGCCGTTTGGACAACGACATTCATTGGACTAACTCAAATTATCGTCTCCTTATAGTTCCCACACTCCTGCCAGAGTTCTTGTATCATCATGATCATAGCGATTCACTCAAAAAGTTCTACCTCCTGGATAGTATCTTTTCAAAATGATATGGTAATGGTTTTATTACTCTACATTTTGAACCATGTGCCTCTGCAACAACCTACATGGCAGGTGATCCAAGGAACTGTGAACGGATAAGTTAAATTGACGTTACAGTCTCTCGACTAAGAGAATGTCCAGAGAATACAGGATTCCGGCAGAAAAAGTACTTTCTGGGACATTTATTAAACTTACTTGAGTTTAGCACCGGCTTCCTTGGACTGATAAATATTGCACTCGTGTAACGGCCCTGTAAATCCTGACTCCCTGCATAGTGCTCGTTGAAATTGGAATTGAATCAAAAAGCTTACGAAATACCTAGTACAGAAAGACACAATATGTAATGATAATTTAGAAATCAACTTAATTCGAACATTCAGGCAGATAAATGCTATAATGTTGGTAAACTTTTCCCCTAGAAAGTGAAGAGGTTTCCTGAAAAATAACTGTAATACAATCATATCAAAAGGTTCAAGATCAAATTATAGCTTAATTAAAATGGTTAAAAGAAAATGAAATGCCTAGAAGTTGACTCGTTGTTGAGGGTAAAGCTTAGAATTACATACCTGATGTACGGTGTACCAGACGAAATATGGTACTTTGCCCCTGGATCGAAATCATCTTCTGTTCGTTCAACTGGTGGAATAATACCTTGGTACTTCAATCTGGAAGGGCAATAATAAAACAGATTGTCGTAGACAATTCGAATTGTCAATGATACAATATTAAGAAAAGGTGTACTTAAGGTCCCATCGTCCGATACTGGACCACCCAACTGGTACAAATACAGTGTTCCAGTGTCGGGCGATCATATAACACAATTAGTTACCAGTATCGTTCGATACTGTGACAAATCACACTGGCAGCATGTGTTCCAGTATCGACCGATACTGGAACACAATTTGGTGTTGCAGTATCGAACAGTAAAATCTTACCAGTATCGACCGATACTAGCAACTGTTATGTTCCGGTTTTGAACGATACTACTGGTATACCAGTACCTGAGACCTAAAGTACATTTCTCCCACTATTTTAACAATCAACATTTCATTGTAAATCTGCGAAACATGTATCATAACATATCAGCAAGTTTTACATGCTGCAGCGATTTTCAAATTTCCGACTATTCAAGAAACATGACATAAATTGCCCGCTTAGGAGCGCTATTAATTCGGTCTAGTAAACCTATTGTTATCAATTACTACGAGAGGATTACCTGGTTGTTTATTTAAATTCGAGCAGTACTTCTTGCTAACTGCATGGGTGAGTTTCCATTATGTTGCAAATTACATCCATGCTCAAGCGTTTAAACTACTCAATGGGCATTACAATACAGCCGGCTGGTTGCACACGAGAATTATGTCATTTATAGCAACCAGCTTTGATGGAAGGCGAATATTTAAATTTGTTGCCGGTTTTTAGGGCAACAATTTATAGCGCTGCTAAGCGGGCCTCGTAGCCTAATGTAAATATCTTGCAATCCTTAGAGTTTACAATAATAATAACCATAAACATTCACAAGCCACTATTAGAAATATTGTCTAATACCGAACATTAAGCTCGTGGACATAGGCAAAGTGGCAATATAGCCTCCAATAAATAGGAATTTCTGCGCATGTTTACCTGTATTCCCACCATTTTGCATTGTATTCCTCTGGCTTAATATTTTCACGAAATACTTCCCATCTCCACTTGTCGATCATCAGTCCAAACGGTAAGAATGCAATCTTGGACAGTGCAACCTTCATTTGGTAATTAATGGTTTTCTCTGTAATTATTTGACAAAAATGACAACGTATTTATAACAACAATTATACATGCACATACTGTTCAGCCTCAACAAGACATGCACCGTCATAATTTTCAGCCACAGACAACTGGACAACGCCCACCTTGTCATGCTTGTTGCTCCAGTTAAATTATTAATACAATTTGAAGAAGGCGCATTTGCTGCGGTTGGCCCAACATAACATTATCATGGTTATCATTGAACAAATATTCCTACCGTCATAAGATCCAGCAATAATATTCTTACTTTCAAATGTCATTGTATTTACTTTCCTGTTCCTTCTGTGCCATTTTGAAATGATTCCCGGTTTGATTATAATTATTGTTGAAATGTCATAAATTGTTTGATTCAGGGTGCTATTAACTAAGATATAACCCGCTTGGGTGCGTTCGAACGCGAAGTAAATCCATCACTCTTCGAATGTGCTTCTACCAAATAACAATGTATAAAACCGTCAAGGTCGATCTGTGATTTAATTGATTTTTTGAAAGCAAAAAGAGAATGAAAATACCATCAGTGCGCTTTGGTGAATCCATGAGCCCTAGTGTATGCAGATAACTAGGGGTGACCACCGATAAGGCAATAGTGTCTCCAACGGCTTCGTGAAATCCAGGATTGGCTCCGCTACGGAATAATACTGGCTGTTCAGAATACTGTAGATAGTATTCACAGTGTCCCATCTCGTGGTGAATTGTGTATAGATCTTCCATATCTACCTCTGTACACATTTTTATTCTAAAGACAGAACAACGACAAGGACAAGAATATTAAACGGGTTCAGGTCTGATTAACGTTTATATTTGAGTAGCTATACCCATGTTTATTTTTTTAATGTTATGTGTTGGGGGTAATTCATAATGGGCAAATCCTAAATTGCAAACCTCAAATGGGCACGGAACCACAAACTTTATCTCGTATATTAATGTGTATACATGCTAATATGTTCAGAATATAACATTCTTTTACATAACCCGTAAAAAGGAAAGGATATTTGTGACATTTTAACTCATGGGTTTATCTTAACTCTCCACCGAGCTATCATATCGTTTGGTGTGTTGATAGCGTTTGATATGTGGGCTGTTATATTTATGAAGGATGTGGACACCGATTGTATTCATTATTAATATATTAATAAATAAATAATAGTTAAGGCTGCGTCGGTTTGTAATTGTTTCTAATAAATAAAAGTCTAAGGAGGAAATGTAGGAGTTAACCGCAACTTAAGTAAGTGGGTATAAAATAATGTACCACAGTGTATTTCCTCATTGAATACAACCACACGGATATTCGGTCGTAGACCTTATCAAATGTAAAAGATGCTATCCGGAGTTTTCTTTTGTTTACAGAAACTCGGGATTGCGTCTTTCACACCTCACCATTGCCAGAGGTCTACGACTGAAATTCGCGTATATCATATATTATGGATTATCCCCCATTCAATTGCGCTTTGCGTCTATTGTACAATTCTTTTTCAGGCTTTTGATGTATGGCCATGTGTTTTGAACTGACCACCCAAAAAGGGTGGCGGCGTTGCATTTTTGGTGACGAATCATCCATCTCTCTCTATTAACTCAACAACTATTCGTGGTAGAGCTATGGTTTAGGTGTCATTTGAAAGCTTATTTATCTAGCTACACTGTGTGAATAAATCAGGTATTTCTATAACTGTTTGGCTGAGATATGATTGATTATATTTCGTAAGTCAGGGGTGGCGGCGGTGGCGGTGGCGGCGGTGGCGGTGGCGTCGTGTACAATCTCTATGGGGAATATAGAAAATGTTCCCAATTCTACGTTCAAATTACAATAACTTCTCATTTCTGTATGGTACAAACATGATTTTGCTCTCATTTTATAGATTGTTTTATATTCTATAAGTTTTTGTTTCAACAAACGTGTCAACTCTTACGTAACAATTGTAATCACGAATCGTTTGCATTGTCCTCGGCTTTTCCCCTATTCACTACACAGTGAACTTGCTCCAATTCATCGGTTTTACATACATGACTATAACAACAAAATTATTCAACCGATTATAGCAAAATTATACATTTTTGGAAAGCTCTCGAATAGGGGAATTCAGAAATCTTGCTTAAAATAGGATGGGGTGAATAGCTAAAAAAATATATGTGTAAACTCTAATAAATTTGAAATGTAAATGTTTGTGCTCATTTACTTCCCGATATAGTATATTTCAACAGGTTACCCTTGACAACCATTATGTTCTGATGGGTAAATTGCATGAGGAACTAATATGCACAGTAAAATGATGATTGGGATAGGAATAAAAAAAATATTGAGCTTTAATCAAAATATGAAAAAAATCGATATATTTTGAACATTCTTAATCATAACATGTTACCATTAGGTTTTATGCAAATTCCAATCGCATATTCGGATTCCTTGTGAGATTACTGTTCAGAAAATGTATACTTTTTATGGGGTAGAACAAGTAGTTATTGCGATATGCTAATTCGAATCTCAGATGGTGTAAAATGTAAAAATCTGGACATGCAACGGGAAGGGTGGCGAGTTCAAAACACATGGCCGTATATCTAAATATTGATTGTACCTACCTCACTTCCCGATCTTTCATGAAATTATGTGCAGAACCGTGGCAAACCACATCTCTGTCCTCTGGTTTTACAATCATGGAGTTGTCCCAGAATGTTTGTGGCATAGGGTCCATTCCAATCGACATAAAGAACTTCTCCGCCACCTTAAACATGTGGTTAGCGTCGTATTTTTGATCTAACATTGCCTCCGTGACGTCTACCTCTTCGACTTCTTTGTATGGCTTAGCAATGTCATAGATGTTGTTCCATTGTTGACTCCACATATTGCCTGCAGAAATAGGAGCCAATGTTTAATACGTATACCGAAGTAGTACATGAAACTGAGGGTGACTTAGAACTATTTAGAGCATGGAACCCGCATTAAACCAATTCTGGTATACCAGTATCGTTCAATACTAGAACATAAAAGTTGCCAGTATCGCTCGATACTGGTACAATTTTACTGTTCTAGTATCGGTCGATACTGGAACACCAAATCGTGTCCCAGTATCGAGTGATCCTGGTTTGTTTTATGTTCCAGTATTGGACGATACTGGTACAAGTGCTACCAGTAGTGATTTGTCCCAGCTTGGGAAGATACTGTTACATTATATCGTCGCTGTTCTGACATACCGGCACATCACGAAAAACAGCGTTTTGAGAAAATCGTATTTGAAAGTTTTCCAATTTTTAAAGACTTGTTAAAGAGCATTTACATCAAATGTCACTATCAATGTCAAAGAACACTAATAGATATATACTTATGTTTGTTATGAGCATGTTACAACAACAAATTGCAATTATTAATTAGGAGTAATTATGTCATAAAGTCATGTGCCGGTATGTCAGACAGTCCTACAGCGATATGCCAGTGATATGCCGGTATGTAGTTACACGGTGGTCTATGGCAGAATATCGTGATGTGCCGGTATGTCAGAATACAAAATGAGGTTTTCATGCCGGTATTATGTTAAAACCCTGGCATATGACACTAATTAGTGCGGTATCTCATTAATTAATTACCTTTTTGTCTCAATTTTTTTGGAGAATAAAGAGTTTCACTTGTAGATCATAAAATGCAACTTAACTCATTTTGCCCAAAATGGCACATGTGCCGGTATGTCAGAACAGCGACGATATGTGCCAATATCAGACGATATTGGGACACTGACTTTGTACCAGTATCGAACGATACTGGAACGATACTAGTACAGTCCAGAATCTAGGACCTAAAGTAAACTTTTTCCCTTGTTAGTTTCCAGATGTTTTCAAAACATGCTATGAACTCAAGTCTGAGTGCGGACGTCTATATTTTCGTGCAGTACGTATACCATACGGGAATATTTTATAGTATCGGGCAATTTACACATTCAAGTATGTTGACACCTAACACAACAAGTCCCTGACCAGGCGCTTTGATGTTGGCTAATCCAAAATCAATAATCGGTACCAAAAATCTGAGATATACATTAAATGGGCACATTTCAAAGATCGAATGGGTACTTTAAAGTATATTTTAGTTAAAATGCATAAAATCTAACAAGCTTTGTTAAGATTTTTGTTAAAGTTGTGTTTTTCATTTGTAAATGCAAATAAAAACAACACGATGACACATAGGCCTAAGTATCCATAAGCATGATAAGGAAAACAAATAACAAATACAAATGTCATTGTAAAGCAGTACTGTCGCTCTTACTCTCGACCTACAGTATGTAGCATATCTTACCAAAAACATGAGCAGGAATCGGTCCGGTAGCTTCAACTCGACCTGAGTATGTCTCCGAAAGCCGCCGTCGTATAAATGCATGGAAAAGCTGATACAGCGGTTTCACTTCCTCGTACAGTTTATCTACCATAGCCTCGAGACCGTCATCTTTGATTTCGTAAAGTTGGCGCCATAATTGGCCTTCATCAGAGTAGTCTGCGCAAAGAAAACATAGATAAAATATGCACTCAGCAAAACTGACCGTCAAAGCTAATTCGAAAATGAAGAAACAGCCTTATCTTTATTAACCAGATTCAACAAATAATTAATAGATATATCAGAAGCTTTCGAACTCGATATTAAATTTAAAAAAATAAAAACCAGCTCAACATTAAATATGATGAAGCGCCGAAATATGTACTCTCTTTCTTTCAAAGTAAAATAGGTAAATGAGTATAATTATTATACTCTTTCGTTCTGCAAAATCTCATACAAATGATGATTTCTTTGACCAAAAATAAAGTTCATGTAAAACCAATGGCAATACTTCCAGTAGCCTCAGACTGATCAGTACAGGCCGACGGTCTCCGGCACCATTGTCTGATCCAGCAGGATGTTTCCAGCACAGGAAACCTTAGCATGAGCAACCCTATCGAATTCGGCAACCCAACCATTAACTCTGTTATATGTGAACATAACCAATGTAGGTGAACGTTGACAATTTCTATTGGCATACTTACATCTCGTTAATGTTTATATGGCGGGAACAAATATCTGAAGGCAACTATTTTCAAGTTCAAAATCAAGACAAAAGTAAATAAACATGCATTGTGGGACGGATTTTTTGGACAATGTTCCCTATGCTTGCAACATGTTGCTGGATCAGTAATTGCTGTCGACTGCCTACCGCTGATATAATACTTACTGCCATTTTGAGCAGCGTGGTTTTTCAGTCTCACCCATTCCGGATAAAGCGCCCCTATCTCCGGACCAACAGCATCACGCCATCCCTTCCACACCCATAAGAGCTCATCGTAGTCGCGTGATTTAGACATGATATCCTGTAGATCTGGTTCCAAGGAAAGACATTCCATATTCTGTTTACGATGTTTATAACTGCGTTTTGATAGTGTTCCGTATTTTTGTCCCTTTGGTCGGCATACTTCACCCTTGCCGTATAGATCGATCATTTTACTGGATATTCCGTCAAGTCTCCTGTGATTTTGATACAAATGTACAGTATATATTATTTTAGAAAATCTGGCTCAATTGTATTGTAAGATGATAATTCTGAAGAACATGTACTAATGTCAATAATGTTACACATCTATCAATATGACATTGATATCTGATATTTTAATGAGGACGATTATATAGTAACATCAAAGAAACATCAGAGAAAGTGTGCTGATCCCCATGAACGCGGCATTTTTGTAATTTAAAACACCTGTCACACCGGAGATGCTCACTTTGTCACTTGGGGAGCAATTATTTTCGGATTTTCATGTTGGAAGAATATTAAGTCAATTTATTGTATCATGCATGATGATGTATGTAAAAGTTCCATCAAGTTATCAACTGTCGAAGACTACATCGATTTCATGTCAACATTAAATTTAAAATGAGGAAATGGGACATACCGTCATTTCCCGGGTTGACTAATGGCCTTATAAGATATGAATTGACAACCTGATTATTCCGTTTCTGTCACTTGAAATCGCTTTCATTAAGGTCGCTGTCATTTGAAAGGTTGCATCGCAATACGTAGTAGGTACGGGGTGTCCCAAAAGTTTCGATACCCTTTTAAAACTTTATATCCCAGGTAAAATTAAATAAAATTAAATACACAACTAAAACCTTTTTTGATAGAGAAGACTTGTAGAATGTTGGTACCAAAATAACAATAACAGCTATCTATGATGCCAGTTTTCCGTAGCGTATGGCCTGAACGTGGCCTGAACGTATGACGACGTATTCAAAAAATAGCTCGAAAATTGTCAGAGTCCAAGAACGTCCAAGAACGTCCAACTTCCCAACGAATTACGTAGGAAAAGTCGACATCGGTGATGGAACGGACGTATCCATAGCGTATCCATAGCGTATTGAACGTATACATAGCTTATGACTAACGTATTGATAGCGTATCACTAACTTATAACAAACTTATGACAACGTATCACAGCGTATGCGATCGTATGACCAACGTATGCTTAACGTATTCGTAGCGTATGTCTGCCGTGTTCGACGTATCCTTAGCGTATCCTATGCGTACAACGAACACGTGACTTATGCCGCTGCAGAAATTGAGTTTCGTACACGGCGGGACAAGTGTTGCCTAGCTGTTCAAGTTTACGCAGCCTAGATGATAACTTTTAAAATATCTAGACGGGATAAATCTATAGGTCCAATCTATAACTTACGAGTAACGTACCTGCTCTAACGTATGTCAGCGTATGTTAACGTATGTATAACGTATGTCTAACGTATCACTAACCTATCGGGAACTTATGCAGAACAAGCACACGTTCAGTACGTCGAGAAATATTGAACATGCTCAATAATTTTTCGCAGGCTAGATGTGTTCCAAATTTTCACAGCGTATCACAGCGTGCTCTTTACGTAAACGACGTATCCCCAACTTACCCCTAACTTATATCAGCGTACACCAACGTACACCAACGTATTTTTTGATATTTCGCATACGTTGGCATACGTTCAGGTGATACGCCATGGTGTGACAGGGCTGTTAATACCTTTTAATAGGGGCTAAGCATACTTTACGACGCATCAATTATTTCACGCTCTCACACATGCGTAGTGGTGTTTATGACACAATACGCTGGTTCCCTACAATCATCAGGCCATGTAAACATAAAAGACGGAGCCAATGGGAGACTCGTAGCTCGGAGGCTCAGCGGTCGAGGTTGAGAAGTATCCTCAGCCCTTAATTTGGCCAAGGACGGTAATTAGGCATACATTGATTTATCATACTGTACTAGTAACCCAATGTGTTATTGCAGTGGTTATTGCATGTGTTATTGCATCATGAACATGCATTGGGCCTAGTGGTCACTGGGCTGTATTAAATAAGAAACGTCTCGGCCAAGATGCAAGATGCAGAACGTATTGAGCACACGTTGAGTAAGCCGAGAAATTTTGAACATGCTCAATAATTGTTTGCGTGCTCGACGTGTTCCAAATTTTCACAGCGTATCACAGCGTGCTCTTAACGTAAACGACGTATCCCTAACTTAACCCTAACTTATATCAGCGTACAACAACGTACACCAACGTATTTTTCGATATTTCGCATACGTTGGCATACGTTCAGGCGATACGCCACGGTGTGTCAGGTAAAAAGTAAAATATTGCTTCATTATGAAAGAAGGATTTTCTTGTGTGAACATTAACATGATTTCAGCATAACATTTGTTTTATATATACTCACTCTCGTTGTTCATTATTGTCCAGTTTACCCCCTCGCAGCATGAAGTTGAAGATTCTCTGCAAGGTTTGATCTTGGAAGTTTTGATATTCAAATCGTCTGCCTTGTTTCTTCATCTGTGTTCCCCAGATTGCTTTTAAAAGAGAAACGTTGGCTTTCACCTACGTTGGTTTAATGAGAACAACAATTATTCGCATGAACTCTTAGACCATGTAGACGTTATTAAACATGCTACACTAATATTGGTTATCCACGTAGCCATGCGCAACGGAATAGAAAGGGGAATCGCACCCAGTCTATTCTATATTCAATTGAATCGGTGCGGTGCGTAATGTCCAATTTATTTCATGAACCGTGTTACCAAAGTGGCCTGTACATATCACGAAACAGGTGTTATCACTTGAACTCCTAGACCATGTTGACGTAATATGCTACGCTAATATAGGTTATCACGTAGCCATGCGCAACGGAATACAAAGGGGAATCACACCCAGTCTATTCTATATATATTCAATTGAATCGGTGCGGTGCGTGATGTCCAACTTATTTCATGAACCGTGTTACCAAAGTGGCCTATACATATCACGAAACGGGTGTGTCGTCTTTCTGACAAATCATAAACACCGTTAGTTATCGTTTCCGAAAAGATAGCAGCTAATTCGTTACATGCGTGGGTAACCTCTATAATCACACGATTTGTGTATGATGATGATTTGAGTTATTTGCTAGTTTGTTGTTTGGGTTGTATAATAATGTTTTTGTTGATGTTATTTATTTTCTGGTAAGCTCATTTTCAGCCAAAGTTATCGATAGTTAAGTTTGGCTTTTTAGTTATCGATAGTTAATTAGCTTTTATTCCAACGCTATACCAACGATAGCAATGCTAGCAACGAAAGCAATGTCATACGGTATTTGAATAATTTCGATTTCAATAGTCCGCTCAGGAATTATATAAAGACATTTGACATTTAAAATTTTTGAAGTGAATTTAAGTAGAAAAGCGATTCCAAGGAACAATCTGACAACGGCAACTTGAGCTACACGTTGAAAGTGAATTTTATTGACGTTAAACCTATAATTCAGCTGGGGAATACCTGTCAAATGTAAATGCACATATATACATGTTCCTAATTTTCTATTCATCGCAACCTTAGTGATAGCTTGGCGTAAAACATTGATTATCGCTGTGTAGCTTCGGTTGGTGATGTGATCCCTTTTATACGTGTCAGGGTAGATAATACTCTTAACACTTTCCACGCGGCTATAGTATTAATTTTACCAGATACAAAATTGATTTTCCAGAAACCTTTCCCAACTTTCCAGGAATATCTCAAGGATTACTGAACCAATACTAGGCATTTTTGTATTTATTTCAATGCATTTATCATGGTGATTCCAAATATGGTAGTGAAATTCAACAATTTTGACATTTTTTAAACATTTTGTGAAATTTTGGAATGTCGTCTGCAGACTCCTGCCGCATTGAAAGTGTTAAGTATCATTTTCCCGAAGCAAAATCCATCCACCCAGCTTGCCTTCGGCCAAGATATATTTACCGTATACTAGCGTATAGGGAATCTGTTGAAACTGTAGAGTAGATTCTTTTTTAAATCTTTTCTGTTTTAAAGGGATTTCTACAAGTCACTGTATAATTGATTTCTTTTGAAGGGTTGGCAATTGCCTTTGAATTCTTTATCATATTCCTGGATTGGCTAGTGTCGATCAAATGTCCAATTCGGGTCTTTGCAGAGGGGTGGAAAGGCTAAAAAATGAACTATTCTTTAACTTGTGCCCTCGATTTTCACAAAGGCAATTCGAGCTCCGGTGAAGTTTTCCCATTGCTTCCCATTGCTTACGCAATGAGTTATAATTCATTTTGAACCAAACACACCATTATGAAATATCCATTCGCAAAGTTTACTCAAAACAAAAAATTGCCTGTCTTATTTTGCATCTCCCTTCAAACCCTAAAACCAACCATAGGGTTCTCAGAGTATAAATGATATACTGCTTGCATTGACGTCTGAGATGTTAAGACGGGGTGTATGCCAAAATATTTTACCGCCTAGGTGATAGTTAATATTATATACGGCATACATAGATTCCTGTCATTTGATTAGTTAAAAGTGAGGGGATAATCAAGCTATGCCTTCAATTTCAATATGACGTCATGAAAAACAACTATGCCCGGGCATAGTCGCAACTATGCCCCGTGCATAGTCTTTTTTGATGACGTCACACTCACACCCCATGGTTCACGAGTCAAGCGATCCGCATTCCGCGACCCATTTGAAACACCTGAATCACCCGGGGGCCGGTCCCGTTTGACGAAACGTAATATTAAAGACGGCGAACAATTTTGTTTTGAACACCCTGTATATATTTACGCGGTGTGCTTGACAGCTGACCTTTGACTTTTCGCAATATTCGTCTGCTGTGTAAAGTTCTGTTTACAATTTTACATCAGTTTCGTGTTGTGGTACAGTTTTAAGAAATGACTAAAAAGCAAATAGCTTTGGTTGCGCTTGTTGACGAAGAAGGTATCAAAGATATCATGGATTCAGCTAGGCTTAATGCAAAGTGTCCAGTGAAAAACGCTGTTAGACTCGATACCTCGGCCTCTAGCAGCAGTTTAGCGGTAAGAATATACAGTGACAAACTTCCGAATTCGGAAATCGATATTTTTGTCCGATTCTACTTTTTCCGTGGGTAACAGAACAATGAAGGTTTCATTGGTTGGCCTTAGGTGAATAAGTCTATAGGAAATGTTCTTTTAACCAAACAAATGACAACAATCTATATATTTGGTATATAAATCAAATATTGACTGCTTTCATTCGGGTCATGTTCAAATTATAGGCCCTCGGTGATCTCAAAAACAGACTATGCCCCTCGGCTCCGCCTCGGGGCATAGTCTGGTTTTAAGATCACCTTGGGCCTATAATTTGACCATGCCCCTCATAGCAATCAATATTTGTATAAAGTGTAGATAAATAATGAAGAGAGTATTTTGAAAAGCTCATTAGGTGCACTCAGAGCACTATTTTGTTCAAATTATAGAACAACAAAATAGTTGTCTGAGCACACCGCTTCTCAGACCGGTTGCTACGAGCTCTGCTTGAGTGCACACCTATGTATGGAGACTATTATTTGCATCATAGTGCACGTTCACACACTTCCCTGCATCAATACAATACCAAGGTTTTTGGCCCTAGCAATAGAGTATAATAGGCGTTTCAAACTATTTTGAGCAAATTAGTGCTGTACAATTTTGTCAAGTAGTTGTTGTTTTTGAAGGGTGGTGCGTTCATTGAGCAGAGAGATATCAAGAGAGCCAGGCTTTACACTGATTGGAATATTTATTGCACTATTCCACAAATATGACCCAATTTACCAGACGGTTCTAAGCCGATTCTTAATAGAGTGTCCATATATTTCTTGATATGAATTATTAACATTAAAACTAAAGACCTTATTTATACTCGCGCATCCGTTGTTGATGGGGTAAACTTCGATATCTTGTAACGAAAGCGAGGCGAATAATGTCAACATAACGATATCGCGTAACGTAAGCGTAGCTCTGCTTCATAGCCTCAGATTTCCCAATTTTTACCCGCCTATAGTTGTTCCCAATTTGTGTGAATCCAAAAAGTTCTAGAAACACTGCAGATCAATAATCTACCAAATTACTAATACAGCATGTGACAGTGACCAATAGGCGGGTAAAAATGGGCAAATTATTGAAACAGTTAGGCAGTAGAGTTACGTATTAAGCGAGGCGAAGAATTGTAAATAAGGTCTATACGTAGTTACACGTTACACGTTTTTACACGTAGTTACACGTAGTTACGCGTAGTTACACGTAATTACACGTAGTTACACGTAATTACACGTAATTACACGTCGTTACATACCTCCTGATTGTACTTCGTCATGTTTGTCTCATAATTCCACGTAGCTATTGCGCCTTCGTATGATACATTTACCTCCACTTTATTAATAGCATCTAACCATTTCTTGGCTAATTTTTCATCTGTGAGTGGTTGATCTTCTGTCAAATGAAAACACACATTTCCATAAATATTATATTTATAACGATACAAAAGGTATTCATGATTCCCATTTTCTTATATAGGAATCCAACGATACATGGTACTGTGCTAACTGTAATTCGAGATCCAAGTTTACTTGGTGCAATTGTCGGTCTATTTGTCATTGTAACAATACATTATTACATTATTTTGCTGCCATCGTATTTAGAATTTTTAGATTTTTAATTCCATACTTCCAAGTAAACAAATTTAGAATCGATATGTCTTATGTTTAAAGTCCATAATGCTTTGCGCAGGGTAGCTATAGCTACTTTACTTTTACCAACGCTGAAACATTATTATTATACTGCTGCCTATGATGGAACGAAAGATAAAGTCTGTATTATGAGAAACAAACTCACTTCCATCTCGCACTATCCTGACCATGCCAGAATCACTTAACGTCACACACGCGATGGACTGAGACATTTTCTGCTGGGTTGTACACATTATTGTGAAGCAATCTTTTTCAGGTGCGGTGGCATTGTTTGGTATTACAAAAGGTCAAATGTCGTGGCCCATCGACTTGGATCGATAAACTAAGCGGTAATTTGTCGCGAGTAGAAACAGGGGGGATCAAATACAGACCGATTGAAACTTAGCGTTTATTAGTGTTTACTTTTTGCAGTGCCCCAGCAGAAACACGCTCTATGGTCTTCAACAATGTGTGCTCGTTGATTGTTGATTTAGAGGGAGCAAAATATCTATAATTGAGAAAACAATATTTCTAATCGGCACTATTTTTGATGAATATCGCATATAGTAGAAGGTCCTACACGTCAAAAAAAAAATATCCGTAAGCATCGTAAAGTGACAATCACAAGGGAGCAAGGTTTTTGCGAAGTAAGAGATCTAAAACAGTACTGTACGTACAAAGTTCAAAGTGTTTTATTGATATCACCAAACAAACAGGTATAATCAAAACAAAATACATAAAACATGTATCTGCGTTCTGTAGTTCCCAAACACACCCCTACGTTATTCTGATGAAGATCTCTCTTAAATCAAAAGATTGACAAGTCAATCTTAAAGATTGTGCTTAGGGAAAGATCTTAAAAGATTGAAAATGTTCAATCTAATAGAGTGAAGTTTCAATCCGATATATTGAAATTTCACTCTATTAGATTGAATATTTTCAATCTTTTAAGATCTTTCCCTAAGCACAATCTTTAAGATTGACTTGTCAATCTTTTGATTTAAGAGAGTATAATTATCACCCTAGCGCAAAGAATTGTGGGTTACGTTACGTCAGAAAATCGAATAACACCTTTTACCTTAACTCATATGCACCTGTGGCTCTCTGACGAGGAGTTATTTATAAAAGGGCTACAGAGAGAGGTAAGCCTTTCATAACAAATTAATATTTCATGTACTTAACCATCATCCGTTCGCTTGATAATTGCTATCGACAACGCATGAATAATTGATGGGGTGAAAACGTGACTTTGTATTTTAACTCAACAATTCCTCTTGATCTTATACTTTATTATAAGAGTTCATGTATGGCATTAGATTTCAAATCATTATTATTTCATACATACAACTTAATATAACGATAAGTCGGCGTTGTTCACCTTAGTCTATCTAATCTGTATACAGCTCTCAAAAAATTAAGTCTATCATGTCTCAAAAAATAAAACACCTTCAACGAAACGTGAAAATTGTTAAAGGACGAAATTGATAGATTGAGTTCGAATAAAATAAGGTACCACCAGGAAAAAAGTCATTGTTGGCGCAAACATGAGTAATACTGTAATACTGCCGACAGTTGTGATAATTTGAGAGAGGGGGGGGGGGGAGGGGGTGGCCAGGCGCCAGACGACAGAGCGGATGTCATAACGTTCATAATATCCACTGGAGATGAATGTCGATTAAATGTGATTTTAAAAACAGTAAGGGAGTGTTGGACATTTTTGAGCCTCGGACATTTTTTTATTTTTGATCCCCCAAATCACCATAATTTTTTTCTTCTTGATCCCCCCTTTTATGGTAATTTTTTTTCTTGACCCCCCTCCCCTGTATGTCTAAGTTTTCGAACGTTGTTAGATTCGACCGCACACGAAGCATTTAAGTTTAAAAAAAGGTTTGTTGTTTTGTGCGCAAAGCATGGACAAAATGTTGACCTTTTTTGCTGCGCGAAGCGCCAAACAAATTTGGATTTTTTTTTTTTATCCCCCAAGTACCAACATTTTTTTGTGATCCCCCTATTAGGGGACATTATTTCTTCTGATCCCTCTCCAATTTTCCATCCCCCCCCCCCCCCCCCCCCCCCACCCACCAAGTATTTTGTGAACACTCCATTTCTAGTAATTATTATACAGTAGAATAAAATAGTATAAAACACGTTTTTATAAAGTCATCTAAAATATGAAGCAATAGTCTGTAGTTGTAGTATTGGTTCAGTTATTCTTGCAATAAGTCTTTTAAAGTTGGAAAAGGTTTCTGAAAAATCCGTTTTGTATATGGCAAAACTATAATAGCCGCGTGGAGAGTGTTAATTGCCATCGTAAAAGCTGTAGTGTTCGACCGATGGGTCCATAACCTTACTACTAATTCGTCAGCGTTACTCGTTACAATGTGTCAGAGGTTTCCCATTATCTTGCAGAATAGTCCTTCAGTGTCACGACAGCTCATTAAAGAGATCATTTGCAGTATAGGGCACGAAATAACCCCACACCTTTTATAGTGTGAACGAGCCGCCATTTATCAGTATTGATGACATCTCATTCAAGCTTCCAAAGTCTCTTTCTTAACACTTTCCACGCGGCTATTAGATTTTCCATATTACACATAGATTTTCCAGAAACCGTTCCCAACTTTCAAAGTCTATCTCAATGATATGAAACAATATTAGGCATGTTTGAAAAAAATAATAATATGCATATGGGTTGAGTAGGTCTTCTTTTTCAATATTGCTGTTTCACCTTTAATTATACATTATACGTGTGCTCGACTATACAAAAATGCATGTACAGCTATACATGTGGCCGTGGAGCTCAGACACCATCAGCAGGCACTGGAAGAGTGCATTAGAGTGTGACTAGCACTACTTTTATACCAGTCAGAGAGCCAATCAGGAACATTATTAGAAGAATATCTAGGATGGATATTTTCATTACAGTGGTACATGGTAAAGAGATGGCTTGGTGGGAGGTCATAAGTGCTAAAGATAGGATGAGTTTGAACACAGCACTCTTAAGCTGTGTTGAAATGGCTGCATGAAAGTATCCTTGACCGGGGGTCACAAAATAGAATTATACCATCTGCAATGGAAAAAGAATGAAAACAAAATATAGTTCGTAAGCTGTTTTGCTATACAGTTAAGCCCACAATTAATTATACCTAATTGAACAAGAATTGTTATTATGCCTGTCCAAAAGTATTCATACCCCATACCAAGTCTTAGGATTGAGGCCATTTTCTGTGATCAAACACATGTTTTTGACATTCCACACATTCTTTATATTGTGTGATATAGGCTTTTATATAGTTATGCAATTATTCCATGATGTGTGCATACAATGTGGATGCATTACAAATGTGTAATATTTTCAAATATATAAAAAATAAAGGTATATAATACAAATATTTACATGATAACATGTTGCGTGCGGTCGATGCACGTTTTAAATACGATTTGCTAAACACATCAAATATTTGAAGTAATGGTAATTCATCAATAACAGTAAGAACATCATCATGATCATTGGAAAGACCTAGCATAAGACAAGTTTTTATAAAGTCATCTAAAATAGGGAGTAATAGGTGTAGTATTGGTTCAGTATTTCTTGCAATAAGTCTTTGAAAGTTGGGAAAGGTTTCTGATGAATCTGTTTTGTATATGGCAAAACTAATAGCCGCGTGGAGAGTGTTAATTGCCATGGTAAAAGCTGTAGTGTTCGACCGATGGGTCCATAACCTTACAACTAATTCGTCAGCGATACTCGTTACAATGTGTCAAAGGTTTCCCATTATCTTGCAGAATCGTCCATCAGTGTCACGACAGCTCATTAAAGAGATCATTTGCAGTATAGGGCACGAAATAACCCCACACCTTGTATAGTGTGAACGAGCTTACCATTTATATTGATGACATCTCATTCCAGCTTCCACAGTCACTTTCTTAACACTTTCCACGCGTCTATTAGATTTTCCATATTACAAATAGATTTTCTAGAAACCGTTCCCAACGTTCAAAGTCTACCTCCATGATACTGAAACAATATTAGGCATGTTTGTACTTAAATGTTAATGCATTTCTCATGGTGACTCCAAATGAGGCGATGGAATTGAATACTGTCTTGTGACATTTTTGAAACATGTTGTGACATTTTGGACTGCCGCGTGGAAAGTGTTTAAATATGTCCACGTTTAGGGATGTTTGTGAAGTCCATGCAATAGACAAGTGATGTATATGGGCTCATGAAATGAGATCCTACAAGATGATCTTTCATTACAGAAAACATCGATATCTGGCGAATGTCACTAGTTCACGTTACACGACCTCGAAATCGCGTAATTGACACGAACTGTTCTTCGTATTACAAAAGTGTATATTCCAATATAGAAAAATAAATATTAATATGCATCGAAAACAACTTTCTTACAAGTAAATATGAACTGAACCTCTTTGTTACACGAATATAATCATCGAAGTATAATAACACATCAAGATCTATCATCTTCACTCCGAGCGTATAATATGCGCTTTTTTTCAACAGAAATGGATACAACATAACGATAAAGGTCAAGTACAATAATAAAAGTGTTTCTCGTCTCCGCCCTCATCAAATGTTGAAGATTTTCAAATAATTGTGATATTTTTCTTATTTCCTCTCAAACGTTGTTTTATGATTGTTGTGTCGAAAACAGATAAGAAGTGTTTGGAATCATGTACAGCTAGGGTGAATCAAAGCAAATTATTCACGGATTGAAACAGCAGTTTGACCTTGATATGTGCATTGAACCATTTATTCGTATAAAGCGTAGTTAACATAGTGTATTTCCCCATAAAATGAAAGTAATAGACTGAAAAATAAGCAAACTATGACAGGTTTTGTAAACTGACCGCGTTTTTGCCGCGATTAACTACGCTTTATATAAACAACAACAACTGTATGGTTCAATGCACACATCTAGGTCAAATGGCCGTTGCAATTCGGGCATATTTTATTTTTGATTTACCCTGTATAAACACATTCTACGTAATTTGTCTAGGCCAGGGGTATAGCAATAAAGAATTATTTTGAGAAATCTAAATTATTCTGGTTTGCTTATAGCAATAAGGCACAGCGCATGTGTTTCTATGTTTTGCTGTTCTCCACTGTGCCTCATTCTCTCTCATATTGCGTTTGTCAGCATACCAAATGGATGTCTCAGAATTTTCCCACCCACCCCGTATACATCGGGGGAGTTCATAATTATAGGCTGATTTTAAAAGTATTCGATATCGAGTTGGCACGAGATAGTTAGCACCTGGAGTCAATTACTATGTTTCTCTTTCTCTACATAGATAGATTTTTTTTTAGTTTTACGCAGCCGGCTACTATCGTCTTGAATTCTTATCTTGTTAATAAATTGTGTGGGACTCCCTAGGTCAGTTAAGAATAATGTGGGCAGGAGGTTGGTATACATTTTGGGGCTACAACATCACTTTAAAATAAGTGTTTATTCAGGTGAATTCTGGAAAATTCCCCTTCACCAATTTCTCATCGTTGGGAGGGATAGGTTTTTCGCGTATCGCAGCCTGGTGAATTTGGGATACACATTGGATCTTATTTACTAAGATGTTTAGTGCAAATAGATGCATGGTTACTCTAGTGTTAAGGTACACCACAAAATAATATAATAGTATGGTGCAGAATTTGGCAAATTGGTTAACCTTCTCAGATTTGTCGTCTGGGAGGCGGTTTTTTCTTGTCCTGATGCCGTCATATATAAGTGCCGAAGTTGGCAAATTGGTTAACCTTCTCAGATTTGACGTCTGGGAGGCGGTTTTTTCTTGTCCTGATGCCGTCATATTATAAGTGCCGAATTTGGCAAATTGGTTAAACTTCTCAGATTTGTCGTTTGGGAGGTGTTTTTTCTTTTTTCTTGCCTGATGCCGTCATGTATAAATATGTGATTTTCCATTCATTGTCTGCCACAAATTGCAGTAATTCTTATATCCCTTAAATGGACTGTAATCGGGATAATTAGCCTACTGACTACGTGTACGTCGAACTCGTTAAGAACTCAAAAGAAAATAGACACGAGTTAACAACATAAATGCCTTAAAAGGTCATTTACTTGATATTTATACGAGGGTCCAAAATATCATTGATATTAATAATTTTGTGTTTCAACAGCGCCAGAGAAGCTGGTAGCGGATTGTGTGTGAATTTATAATTTGTTTGGGCAAATAAAATCGGTATGCTGTCAATTGCACGCATCACCTATCATGCTTATGTGTCTTTTCTTTTGACTTAGAGTCTGTAGGCAATAAGGGAAAATAATGTGATGATTATGACGACAAAGCATCAACAATGGAAAATTAGCACAGATATGAATAATATATACTAAATTTGTGAAAAATAACAAAGGGCAGCTTCTCTCACCGATTGTTTAGTTAGTTTCTGCAATTAACATCCGATTTTTAAAATTAAAAATTGCTAGGAAAGCTATGTATACATGGTATATGTAAGAATCATAAGCACCTTGACCAATAACAATGGTTTTCATAGCTAAATAAATGCACCTTTCCCGGTATAAATCATCATTTTGAAGAGCTTATATGCGAAACGTGCAAAACGTGCTAAGTCAGATATCAAAATTGAGATTTTTGCAGAAACGTAATGTAGGCCTACTTGTAAAATTACAACCTTTGCTTTTTATTTGAAGTTTGTATCTCTTTCCGTTGCGCTGGAGATAGGGCCTATTACAAATTTAAGTTTTCGGATATTTTCGGTAATTTCCGGAAAATTTGAATTAAAATGGATTTAGTGTATTTAAAAGAAAAGTTTAGTCTACTTTAATCTTTCATTTTGAAATACCAAATGACAGCAATTGTTGTACATTTAGTCTTACGTATGTAAACATTCAAATGACGGTCAATCTTTCAGAAAATCCCCAAAACCTAGCGTAAATGGCCATTTAGGTCATTTTATCGAAAATATTCAAAAAAGTATAAAAATAAAAATAAATTTATTTCTAAGTAATTTGACAATCTCTTTAAAAAGAAACTTAGAGCTATAGTGGTTACAAAGAGTGTTCTTGAAAGTGGATCAATCTGTTTAAGGGTAATTCCATAGTATTTTGGAAGCAAAAAAGATAATACCAAAATAACAAAGGGTCAGGATATAAGGGTCCATATTCTTTAAGAAATACTATAATATAGTATTTCTTAAAGAATATAACACAACCTTCCTTGCGCCTTTGATCTGTCTGCTTCACTAATGCAGCCATCGAGAGTACTACAATAGTTATATTGTTAACGCCAGATAAGTAGAGAGGTTTCTAGTTAATCACCGATCTTTTTCCGATGCTTTTAACAATAGAACGAAATACCGTTGGAAAAGCGCTTTTAAATCGCTAGAAAAATGCTTTAAAAGCACTGAGAGTTTGGATATGGACCCTAAGTCAAATGCATTATTGTAGTTTCGTATGGGCATACCTTATAGAAGCTATGCAATATTAACCAAATCAACCAATCCAAAATGTCCATATTTAAAAAAACCTGATTTTCTCCAAAGTATACACATTTTGTGGACATTTTGCAAATAAACTCTTCATTTGTATAATTCCACCGATTTATGTTTTAAGTCTATGTATTATTCATACTGATGTGGGGCGAATTTCTATCCTATCCTAATACAACTTATACAATACTAAGGTCAACACAGAAGATTGTCTGTCTCAGAAGCCCGCCCGCATTGGTGTGAAATAAGCTACGGCGCGTAGGTCTACGCGCTGAGGCCTAGTAACTTTATTTTTATTTTCTATTTATTTTTATTTTTTTATTATTTTTCTTATTTAATTTTTTTTAATTTTAAATTACACAATATTTTTTTTAAAAGGTCTCTGTTCGCATACCGCATAGTCTTTTTTCTAAAAAAAAAGAAACGCACAGCACTTAGCTTTTTTGCCGAATGTTTCTGAGACAGACCTTCTTCTTTGTCTGGCCTAATACAACCCAATACTATCCTAATACAACTTTACTTACCATGAAGCAGATATATTGCACAATTACTGAGTTCTTCCCTGTCATTAAAATCTTCGCACGCTAAATCCTGTAGCAAGTTTTGGTATTTGTCCCTAAGTGAAGCAAGATATTTGATGTTTGGTGTTTGCCATGCTGAAGCCAGGTAGAGAAAGATGCAGAGTAGACAAGAAATGGTGCCAATGTATCCTTCCATCTTTAGTGTCTGTGATGAAGAAAGAAAACATAAGAGTTCTCGTTTAAATACAATATTAATCGCCCTCTTAACGCTTTCCACGCGGCTGTCGTCTGCTGAATACAGTTTCAAAGTGTCACAAGATGTTTTTAAAAAATGTCAAAATTATTTTATTACATCACCATATTTGGAGTCACCATGAGAAATGCATTAAAATAAGTACAAACATGCATATGTATTGGTTGGGTAATTCTTGTGATAAGACTTTGAAAGTTGGAAAGATTTCTGACAAATCTGTTTTGTATAATTATGGTAAAACCATTAGCCGCATGGAAAGTGTTAAAGTCATTTATTGTTTTTTTACCATTAATATTTATGTAGCCTACATCAATTAATACGGATATGACTTTTACACGATTCACGCTACAAATATTGTGGCTGATGTACCCATCCTACTTACACCCACTCAAGTGAATGTGAACTATATCCAAATAATGTTTCTTGAGTAGGGGAGAGCGGGGAGTGTACGCCCTATGGGCAAGTTCGCCAACCACGTGATTCTCATCTTTGCGGCCACTGGTTGAATTTGGCGAACACAGACTAGATACAGTAGAGTACTGAGATCTGATGGTCGTATGCAGCCAAGATATTAATCTTTCACATGATATCAATAGGTAGGTCCATTCAATCTTTAACATTGGCGTCTCTAGACCTCTTTAAATAAAAATGGGGCAAACACTCCCCGCTCTCCCCTATTTTATGCCAGAAAGTAGACCTGAATCCTGTTTTCGAACTATATCGTATTATCCCACTTCAACTGCCTTTAAGTGCCACCAAAGTTAAGCAACTACATGGTACTACAGTTGGCAACGACGGCAATTCGTGAGAAAAGTAAAAAATGTGTCTATAGATCAGATGAAAATATTAAAAAGTACGTCCAACCTTTTCTGACGAGTTTTCATGATTGCCAGGCGTATGGTATGTCGTATGAGTATTTATAGGCTATATATGTTTTTATCTGCGCTCTACTGCGCTGTAATAATATCAATATGTTTTGTGGATGACGTAAATGTCCGGTTCAAATGCAGGTGTTAAACCAAGCATACTATTATGCATTAACTTGAAATGGCTTTGCTTTATATGGCCAGAACAAAGTAGGAACATACGAACGAAGTAATATTTTATATTGATTACCCTCTAATAACTAACCACGAGGTGTTTGATATTCAGGCTTCGTTAAACACTTGATATATTCTTTATGGAGAAAATGTTGTAAGAACTTGTAGAATTTCATCTAATGCAGAACATTCCTCCGAATCATAAATACTGTTTTCCAGAATTCCAGTATTTATGTCCGAATCAAGGCTTCCCCATCATGCCCGTGATCTCATTCAAAAGGCGCTGTATATAATAGGGTAGGTGTGGGTAATACGGGACCTTTAAGACAATAATTAATTAAAATACAAAATAACTGACTCAAATTTAAGCAAAGTTTGTTATTTGTAATCTACATTTTATAAACCTTTATTGTAATAAAAAAAACAGAGTCATTCTATGTTTGGTTTAGCTGTTATTATCAAATACTGACGTCATCATAAATGTCCCATCTTACCTACACGTGAAGGTAATACGGGACATTGTTTTGAGGACATTGTTTTGGTATGAAAAGTTATTTGACATTTTTTATTTAAAGAGTAACTGTTAAAAAACCATAAATAATGGTCCAGTAATCCATTTAAGAGATAATAATGCATGAAGTACATTGCTACAAAAAAGAAGAAAAAAGTAGGTTAGGTGTGGGTAATACGGGACCTTTAAGACATTTGCATACCGTCATGCTGGCTATCCCATATTACCTTCACCAATTGTGAACCCACGGCTCCCATTCAAATCATTATAACGCCAATGTACACTGTACTAGCGAAGCACACACTTAATACATGTTGGACCAACACCTGAAACATGCTTGATAATGCAAAAATTCAGGTCACGCCCCCTTTCCTTTTCTTTACCATCATATTCTATGAAAACACTATTTTTATATTAGACCAAAAATATGGGTGCATTTTTCCTTAAATTGACAGGTTGTGGTGATTTTCTGGCTGATTCACTAAGGGTTTGATCTATCTATAGAGGGCGCTATTAAAAGTGCTAGTAATGCCAGACGGCTGTAGATGAGATTTCAGTGATGCGGTCCCGTATTACCTACGGTCCCGTATTACCCACACCTACCCTATGTTAGAAAGTTGATGGAAAGCCCAAACACGCTCGTAGTATGTGTAACCAAATTGATGTGTAACGGTATAAGTCAATCTTTGCACATAGCGAGCTCAATGACGAATTTACTCTATTATTAAGTGAAAATCAACTCTTTTAGAGGATTGAGTTATAAAGGCCCACTTCAAAAGAGCTAAAATTCCAAACGACAGTGTGATGATTTTTATTAATTACAAAAGATTTAATATGGAGTGGGTTTGAAGTAATGAAAACCCGTCCTACAAGAGTGGTCTCTCTTAATCTTACAGTCACTCTTTGAAATTCACTCCGAATGAGTAGATTTTCTTTGATTTACTTGAAAGGGGAGTAAAAATCTATCATCGACGATTTAAGAGGAAATCAAGGTTGTTTATAACAAGTGGTGGTTCTATAGATGGGGTGACAGAAATGTTTATCAACAAACGCAACGGTCGAAGGGACTGGGTTGTCGACTATGCCTTATTGCCCTTTATAAGGATTTGGCGCGAGTTTTAAAAGCACGGGTCCTAAACAAAACAGGGGTAAGCTTAAAGATATGCAGTGGTAGGGTATACTAAAGGAACTCCCAAAACAGGTGAGAATAAAAAAAAACTACAAAGTAGTCAAGTGTTGTTTTAAAGATGCACAATATTTATTATAAATATCCGTGATCAAGGTCTCTCTTAACAATGAGATGCAACGTAGCATCTCTTTTACTAAACAAAACAGGATGCGCGCGCAAACCGCCGGGCAAAGAACAATGGCAACTGCCGACCCGGGGGGGGGGGCATGGGCACAGTGCCCCCCCCCCCCCCCCCCCCCTGAATGTGCTCAGCAGGAAATTCAAAACTACCCACCAGGAAAAATGGGGGGAAGGGAAAAGAGGAAAAGTAGGGGGAAAGGGAAAGAAAAGAGAGAGAGAAAGGAAAAGGGGAGGAAAAAGAAAAAAGGGGAAAGAAAGAAAAGAAGAGAGGGAAAGAAAGAAAGAAAGAAAATTTCGCAGTACAAAAAGCACAACAGTTAACAAATTGTTGACTGTACTTTTTTGTACTGCAAAGTTTTTTGACCTTGCGTAATTTAGTGTTTATATAAATATGAGTGGTTAATGAAATAACATCACACATTGTGTATTGAACGTTGAGACTGGTGCCCAGTCTATTGTGTAATTGTGATGTATTTTCATGAGTCACTTATTAGACTTGATCAAAATACAGGTTATACGATGTTTCTTGTGTGATAAGATATAACATTTTGATCAGCGTTATAGAAACGTCACGAGCGTAGTGACGGTGTCAAATATTATACAATATTAGTGTGTGATATAATTATGTGGTTACGAGCGTATAATTTGACGGTGTTAAATATTATACAATACTATTGTATGATATTGGTGGTTAAATTAATCAACAATATTAATTTACTTCAGAATTCTAGTTTGTGTCCAGAATCATTTCAACAAACAAAAGAATTACTATATCGTGTGTATATAAAAGAGTCATGGTCAAGTTTACTTTTACTCTTCTATTTGGGATATAATCTTATTTATTATATACAGCCGAACATGGGTGTCGGGTGCAAATACCAGACTATGGTACGGCCTACTTGAGGACCAGACAAGTCGTCTCGTCGGGGGCTCAGTTATTACAACTACCACATACAGTCTACGAGCAGAGCGATCTACGGATCAACTCTACGGGTCAGTCTACGGATCTACGGGTCATAATCAGAGGATCTACGGATCAATTCTACGGGTCATAATCTACGGATCAACTATACGGGTCATATTCTACAGGTCAGCTGTCAACTCAGCGTAGGAACTGTTGAACCAACGTAGGAACTGTTTAACCAACGTAGGAACTGTCGAACCAGCGTAGGAACCAAATCAGTAAAGTGGTTGTGCACAAACCAATTTGAAGTGTTAAATTGACTCAAAACAATATTATGATGTTTGTATTTATTGTTTATGTATTGTTATCATGTATGTTATATTCACCAAAAAGCGTGAACCAATCAATCATTAATAAATGTAGTGTCAAATCTAAAACAATTCTATGACCTTTTCATTCCTATGTGACATTACGTTTTCATTCCTATGTGACTTACGTGAAATTCACGAGGTGACTGACTGGGGAAAAATTTGGGGCAACCTTTTACGAAAAATTCCGGGACGGAATTAGTTAACCAGGATTTTTTTTGGCTGTGTGCCCCCCTGACAACCAACCTTTGTTACGCCCCTGGGTGTGACGTCACCTGTCTCCACATCTATACACTTTATTCGTAATATACTAAATGTCTAAAACGCTGAATAGTCAATATATTATTACGGCGGTAGCAACAATCTGTTACATTCGATCCTCCTATTACATCATATTGCATCCGCTACATGTAATATTCCGGACGATTACATTTTTGTGTGACAGAAAATTAACTGTTAATATCGTTAATGTAGTAGGTAGTCGATGAATTTTAATATTGGAATTACTCATGCATCCATCACTTTTATTAGCCTGTGTAGTCCACCTGACAATTAGGCGGGAAAGTGCCAGGTCACGGAAACGTCTGAACCCTTTATTAGACTTTTAATTAACTTATTAGATTTACTATAATCCATAGATTGAGTCACTTGAATTGTAATGTTACAATTTAGACTATGATTTTACGTTTTTGATTTGTTTATTAGTAAAGTGATTAGATTTTGAAACTAAAATGGACAAACGAACCACTTAGAATAAAATTCTAAAAATTCGTTTAAACTGGATCAAACACGAAAAAATGAATAAATAGGAATTTTATCACACATGTAGAATTTTATCAACGCATTCTTTTACCATTCCAAACGTAACTAAATGAAGAAGATTGTGGAACAAAAGGTTCCAGAAAAGTGTATTTTAGGTCCCAGATACTGGTAAACAAGTATCGTTCAATACTGGAACATTAAATGTGCCAGTATCGCTCGATACTGGTACGATTTTACTGCATCAGTATCGGTCGATGTTAACAAAAGTTATTGACATTGCGATTGTAATTCATGTTCACCCACCATCGTATCATAACAACCATAGTCACGTCACGATCAAGACGATCTGCACAATGCAGATTTCCAAAAAACAAAAAGTCGTCCTCCAACACTTGATACCAAAAAAATAACTGCTACTAAAATAAGTATAAGTGGCTGCTCTCCTAATTGTCCTTATGCAAAAACTAAAGTTCAAAGGTCATGAAGGTATCACATGTTCATGAACTTTTAAAACGAAGGTTGTGAAATGTTTCTTTAGCTCAATACTAGAACATGTTTAAAATCTTATCTCTGTAAAATAGTGGACGCCATTTTGAAATTACTTTTTTTCTCGAACATGAATTTTGTGTAACTTCGAAATAAGATGTTCGATATAAGATGTTCTGTTATAATTTTCGTTCGTACGACAATAATCTGTCATTTATTACACAAGTATAGATAATTTCCTTCCAATGACCCATAACAATTCACGGCTTAAAAATCGTAACGGGCAAATCATTATCATTATGTGTGCTGACCGTATCGTGTGATATCCATTACGATATACGATACGCATGTTGCGGGCTTATCAGTTTCAAAGTGTAACGTAATATGACATGCGCCTGTAATGCTTCGCCATTGCATCATTATAGCAAGAGGAGAGGTGTCTTACACGCTCATAGCATCATTATCTATTTCGTATGTCTTAAGTGACGTCATAGGCTAATCTCCTTTACTGTCAACTTCAAAATAAGCAACATTCATACCAGTGGCGTACCCAGCTTTTGGAATCAGGGGGGGGGGGGGGGGCCGACCATAGTTGTACCGACGAAAAGCATGATTTACCGACAATTTTTTTTACAGACGCCCCCAAAATATCGTAAAACATGCCATTTTTTTTCTCCGTCAGCAGCTGAAATCTTGATAAGTGGGGGTGGGGGTGGGGGAGGGGGGGGGGGGGGGGGGGGGGGGGGGGGGGTAGCGATAGGTTGTCCACAAAACTGGCCAAAAAAACCCGCTTGGTGAAATACGCAAATCTACCGACGGAGGCTCGATTTTACCGACGCCCATATTCCAGGGGGCCCTAGACCCCCTGGACACCCCCCCCCCCCCCCCCCCATGGGTACGCCACTGATTCATACGAAGTAGTTATTAATTGTATTAACCCTTTCCAAGCGGCTATCACTCAGTCTTACCATAATTATACAAAACAGATTTTTCAGAAACCTTTTCCAACTTTCAAAGTACTATTTCAAGAATTACCAAACAGATACTAGGCATGTTTGTACTTACTTTAATGCATTTATCACGGTGTTTCCGAAAATGGTGATGAAATTCACTAATTTTGACATTGTTGAAACATTATTAAACAGTTTGGAAGACTCGTTTGCAAACGACTGCCTAGTGGAAAGTTAGACGACGCTGGACACGGGCGTATTCACGAATATTCAGGTTAAAGTATGCGAACGAGGTTACGTGATCAAGTGAATGGGACGAACGCTTAAAGACATAACCACGCCAACTCTCTGCTGGAAATATCAGCCAGGGAGGTTGAGCCATAAATTCATGTAATTATGAGCAAGATGACACAATAGCGGTAACAATTAGGGTAGTTAGCCTGAGTGACAGGCCCTGTTACTTTGAACAAATTCAACCTTGACTTTCCTTGTCCTAACAGCCTTGATTGTTTTACCATGTGTGGTTCGCTAGTGGGGAACTAAGAGAATGTGGTTACACCTTTTTTTAACAACGGTTTAAATTCAAAAAAAGATACTGACAATGCGGATGGTTAGCAATCCACAGTGGTTTTAGGATGAAATAATTTAGTTCCAACGTGTGATGAATTGTCATAAAATCAAAATCCATTGTTACATTGAAACCAACGGAAATTCAAAATTAACGGCCGTTCATGTCCACCATCGTCTGTGGAAAGTGTAAACATATCAAACGTCCTCAACGTTAAAATATACTTAAACAAATTGTCAGCATTTTATCATCAGTTAATATCCGAAGTGACACTGCTAATGGTGAACAAATATTGAAAGTTAATTAGTTCACTAGTAGGAATATTTACATATGGTGAAATATGGACTTTTCAATTCAACGTGACGTTGATGAGATAGTCAATATTCCATCCAACGTTAGGCAGGATCATAAAATGTTGATGTATCTTCTATAAAATGCATTAAGAATCATGACAATTTTGTATAATAAAATGATGGCTCAAATATGTCTGCAGGCTAAATAATCACAAAGTTATGACCAAAAGTATGTCGCCTTATACTGAAAACGGGATTGCCAAAATCTGTGCAGAAAAAGTTTATGGAGTCATAGTCTTTGTCAAAGACTCGTTTTTTGGTCACTGAAACAAAGATTGCGCAAAACGCGACCATCGAGCGCCGAAGGTGTGATGACCGCCGGAGGTGAAGGACGAGCGGAGCGAGACTTTCGCCAGAGGTTAACGGCTATGGTTTCTAGTGGTATATATATTCCCAATAGCAGCGATTCCCAGTAATTTATTTTGTTATGGATGACACAGCTACTCGGTCTGTAGCACAGACTAGTTGAGTCATAGCCATTAGACACTCCCATAGAAACATGTGCTCATTTTAACCATTTAGCTTAAAATAATGAGCTTTACTTTCATGATGTCCAGTTGTAATGTGTGTGTGGTTATTTAGGCATCATGTGAATACACCCCAGATCCTGAATACAACTCTGGATCATAAAAGGGGTAAACATGGACGTTTCATTTTTTCCCAAAGGCTTACACAGTAAAGTACCCTGCCAAATTCTGCACATATGTCATGATGATGGTGCACAACTTTGCTCATAAAGGGCGCCCTCTATGATCAATGACGTGAACAACACAACCAATGTATAAAATTTTTTTTTTCTCTTGAACGAAAACCATCAATCAATATTTGTTTTATATAGGAATGATTATCATTCTACTCGATCTCATACACAATCAGTTGCAACAGTATAACGAAAGAAATGTTGTAATATAGCATACAATTGTTTCAGAAACATCACCCTTCTCTGTTTTTAGGTCAGTCCACCCATGTGCTAGTGTAACGTCTCCCTACAGTACTGCGAGGGTGGCGTATAATGTAAATGAACGCTACGCACTAAGCACTCTGGGGGACGCGCACTGCCATGCTATTTACACTCTGGATAGTTCAATGGGCACTAAATAATGAATTTTTATGAGTGCAACAATATTTGTCTCTTCTTACGCTTAAAGTACATGAAGTAAGATAAATATAGAACGGCAGTACACCAATCGCAAATACTAGAATCGTTGAATGACTAATAGTAATGTTGCTTTAAAAAAAATGAATATCGCCCCAGAGAGGATTCGCAAGAGGGAATAGGTAAAATACCAATTTTAAACATCTCTTTTAATAGTTACAACACTCATAACTTTAATTAAGAATGACGGAAGCCCGTGTTTGCTATAGAATAAAGCATGAATGGTAATGTATTTATCATACTATCCATTATCAAGTCAAGTCATAAAGCCTCGTATTGGGCCTAGAAAATGTTGAAATTACTATTTCATGATATCGGATCACGTTTTGCATGAATTATTTACGTCAATATCTTGTAATCATTTTAATAATGAATCAAATATGAAACATTCCGAATTGGCAAATATTTCTTATGATTCCGTGTTATAAGGCCTTATAGTTGTAATGTAGAATAGTGAAATGATACACAAACAAAATTGCCAAAACGTTGATTACCTTTTACCTGCGCACGCACTGAGCTCTCATTGTATATAGCCGTATTTTTGTATTATTTGTATTATTTATTTGGGCTTTACTTACCACCCTGGATAGCCCGAGAAAGCCTCGATTGAAGCTTATTTCCATTTGGGTCCGTTTAGGTGTGTGAACAGATACAGACCTGGATGATCCCCTACTCTTTACGAAAGAGTCTGTAACCTTTAACGTGCTCGGGTATTGCTCTTCCGAAGCACGGGACCACCATTTCTACGTGACTTCCAAACCACGAGGCAATTTAGACTCAGTACCTTGCCAAAGGATACAAACCTGTTGGCCGCAGCGGGGCTAGAACTCACAACCTTTGTATTATGAGCTGCGTGCTATCCACTAGACCACACATGCTCTCGTAGCAGATTGAGTTTTCATTACAGGAGAAACCTAACTTCAATCATACTATTATGAAATATATTTCGACCCATGACCTTTTTGCCGTGTGCGTTGCTATAGGTTTCCTATGTGTGATCATGTACACGTAGTAGGGCTTTCGATTGTCCCCTTATTGTACCCCCTCAATAGCGATGTTGAATTTATCTGTGTATCCCCATTACTGTGGCAATTTAAAGAGGGAAATGACCCAGAAGTGGCCCAATATCGGCGTCTGCGATATAGAGCCATCCCTTGATGGGTCGGTGCAGTAAGAGTTCAGTGTGCTGCGTGGGACAATATCAAAAGGCATAACCCGTGATATCATTAAGATCAACATCATCGGTTTCTCATGCTCTTAGCAGCATCAATTTCAAATTAAAGCCTAGATGCTTTTGATACTATTGCTATTTTTATATATGTTGGTCACCTTCGTATACCACTTAGCGCTAATATCATTGTTGACCAATCGATTAAACGTAAGATAACATTAATCAGAATTTATTCGAATTAACCCATATTTCCCCCTGTAACCAAGACAAACACGATCCCTAGTGCCTTGGTACCTGGCTGTATAATACAATTCAGTGGTCTGTAATAACAAAATTAAATAGCTCTTTTCTAAGAAATCTAAAATAATTGGAATTATGTTGGTGGATGTCATTGCACTGTTTTCTGAGGAAGTGTCTTAGGCGCAATCACTACTAAACAGAGTGGAGACTTCAGTGGGTAAAGTTGGGCTCAAAATGAACGTTGCAAAGACAAAGTATATGTCCTTCAACCAGAAGTAAGTACCTCACCACAAACGAAGGCATACGCCTTGATCATGACTTGATAAAGTGGAGGACTTCGTCATCAAATACCTTAGAGCATAGATGAATAGTACTGAACATGCTGAAAAGGACATTAAAATACGCAAAGCAGTAAAGAAAGACTGTTTAAAGCTACAGTCGAATCAGTCGTCCTCTATGGATTTGAGGCATGGACAGTCACCCCAAAGCTTAGTAAACAGCTTGATGGATGTTACACCAAAATGCTAAGAACCGTGGTCAACATCAAATAAGGCAGCATGTGACAAATGAGGACCTGTACGGGGATATGCCTATAAAGTCTCGGATAAGATCAGAGCACGTAGAGCAATATTTGCCAGACACTGCTTCAGCTCAGAGGGTCCAAGGAGCCTGTCTCCAAACTCATACACTGGATTCCAAAACATGGTGTAAGAAAGCGTGTTAGACCACTAACCCTAACCTACATTGACCTACTAAGGCGTGACATGGGATTGCAGGTAGTAGAAATCAAGACAGCTATGTTGGAAAGGAAGATTTGGAGAAACATCGTGGTTCGGGAAAATCACCCGACATACACTGCCGCGCAAAAGTATTTCTCCTCCTGGAAGCTTGTTAGTTAACATATGACCCTGTGGTACATACTTATAGGTAATCGATAGAGTTGACCGGTATTCAATCGTCAACTTTATGCTCGTTTATGGCAGCAAAGTACTTCCTTTATCTGTCTCTCGCATTGGCTCTTGTCACGCTCTATGAGAGTATGGCTGGCCTATTATACTTTTGGCGACAATTATGGAACTCAGGAAGTCGAGGCATCCTGAGGCGACATACTTCCCGCATACTGCAAAGATGGCCTTTAAAAGGCGAATGCTTTTGTCGAATAATCTAGTTTATCTACGCTTACGGAATCACGATAGAATATTGTTAAACCGTAACCATGTATACTGAGGGATCAAATTATGCATTGGTTTCTGAACTGATACACACAGAGGTATTGATATCGCAAGAGTAATTATACCTAATCGGAGAGAAGTGTGTTTCGTGATTGGAATTGTAATTAACAGTACATACGGTATATAAATTGTATGAGATGTAGGTAAAAGACACGTTAAATGGTACAGGGTATGAGTTGACAGTAACGCATTGTGAAACTACCGCAATTAATATTAAGATCAAAGAGAATACTCGTAAGCAATGGGAAACACCTTGTTTAATACACAAAGTTCCAATTATTGTGTAAAATTGTCAACAACAACAACGACAATTTTTTTTTTAAATCATCAACGTAGAATTAAATGAATAGCAAAAATGATTGTACTGAAGAAATACTTATTTTATGCGACTAGATCATTTTTTGCCTGCAAGATAACGATGTAAACATCAGGTTTAACCGACAACGACAAACAGACGAAGCATTGTATTTTATGCCCTAGACATTTCTGGATCAGCTCCTTTCATTTCGGTAAATACACGAACACTTTCGCACCAAAGAAGATTTCTTGTGTAATTCAGCATGCTTAGCTTAGCACCTTTACGGTGCCAACAGTAATTTGCCCCCAAAACAAACAGTACAAAACATGTGTTAAAGTTGGAGATCATCTGACTTCCACCAACATACACGGTACAGATACAGGCATCTTGGCCACAGATATGAAAATTAAGTTGATACCCAACTAAAATGTATTATTCAAAAATAAAGGGTCTTTAAAAAACCAAGACATGAATGAATTGAAGTCACATCAATTGTAGGCCTACTAGTACTACTTGCAACAGGATTTTCTTAAAATACCCTGGTTTAACAAAAATTATAAGCCTTTTATAGCAATGCAATGTCAATTGGAACCAGTATAGACACTGGTGACAGAATTCAGTGGTCATGTGATGAAAGTGAAGCATGCTGGTGTAGCTCAAGATATCTTCTTTGCTATCGACCGGCCCGGCAATATAAAGCGTCAACGTTAATACGTTACCTTTAGATAATCCTGGGGACATTCCTCTTAGCCCTAATTCGTGATATGTATTGGTATTTCAATTACTTTTACCCTTTTAGAGAAAGCGGTGAAACCTGGTAAATGAAGGACAGGATGAACAGCAAAGTTATGTTAGACAACTTTGGTTGCTTAAACTAAGTGTCCCATTAAACAATTTGTTACGTTGTTTAAACTAAGTGTCCCAATTAAACAATTTATTACGTTGTTTATCCTTTGTTCTTAAAAACATCTGTCGACAATTTAGTGACACTAATGATAGAGGGAAAAGGGTAATTACACAAAATCCAACCACTTTGAGAATTTGTTCCTCTTGCGCGTCACGCATTACATAGCTCCCCCCCCCCCCCTCCCCACCCCACACCCACCCCAGCAAGATTGTAAATCGGCTCTTTTAATTTCTAGGCACTTTGTTGGTGTAATATATCAATAGCGTAATAGTATTGATTATGTAAACACTTTGTATGTTAAACTGTCAAAGAACGTATTATCGCTTATACAAAACACGTAATTGGGAATGCCAATCTATCACAAAATATCCGTTTGATATCATGGAATTCATTACGTCCCAGTAGGCAAATTGATTTTGATGTGGTAGTCAAATCTTACATCGTTGCTTAGATTTAGATAGATGATATACATATAATATATTATAATAATTAACGTTTAGTGTTTAATTTTGAAATTATAACATACTGTAAAAAAAAATTAAACATTGAGGAATTTAATTTCGAGAATTTCGGAAGGGGTGTGAATGCGCGAAATTAAATACACGCGAAACTGACAAATACATAGAAACCCTCTCATGTAAGATTTCTTCAAAAAGAAATCAGTAAAAATGAAAAATAAAGATATTTTCTTTAATGAGTTGTAAAGCACCCGCTCGGCAATGCGACTCTTCATATTTCTCAAGGATATGGTTGTATGAACGATGTTACAACGAACGCGTCAAGTTAAAACAAATACGTAACAAACTTTAGATGACGATAAAAACTTTAATATGTAAACCACAATGAGACGAATCACTTAGGGGAGATATCCAAACTCTACAGTGATTTTAAAGCATTTTTCTAGCGATTTTACAACGATATTCCAACGGTATTTCGTTCTATTGTTAAAAGCATCGGAAAAAGATCGGTGATTAACTAGAAACCTCTCTACTTATCTGGCGTTAACAATATAACTATTGTAGTACTCTCGATGGCTGCATTAGTGAAGCAGACAGATCAAAGGCGCAAGGAAGATTGTGTTATATTCTTTAAGAAATACTATATTATAGTATTTCTTAAAGAATATAACACAACCTTCCTTGTATTATAGTATTTCTTAAAGAATATAACACAACCTTCCTTGCGCCTTTGATCTGTCTGCTTCACTAATCATGCTAATGCAGCCATCGAGAGTACTACAATAGTTATATTGTTAACGCCAGATAAGTAGAGAGGTTTCTAGTTAATCACCGATCTTTTTCCGATGCTTTTAACAATAGAACGAAATACCGTTGGAATATCGTTGTAAAATCGCTAGAAAAATGCTTTAAAATCACTATAGAGTTTGGATATCGCCCCTTAGCCGATAAGGAGCAGTGCTCGAGTCCTGAGTGGTTAGGACAACTTTTTTTTTTTTTTACAATTTCTTTTCAAAGTCACGTGGCCTTAATTGACCCCCACGTTTCTCCTCATATTCTCCCTTACCATGTATAGTATTATTTGAGTTATTTTGGGTCAAGTATCCTCCAAAACCGGTTCAGAATTCTGTGTGCTGGCTAGAACTGGGCCAGAACAACCACTAGCAACAACAACAACAACCAAATCCGACCGAACCGACCCTACCTTTTGAGGACTCTCTATGGACAAACAAACAAATGACAGTTCACATTTTTATCTTTTTCGACATGTTTGTATCGCATGTTATTGTTTTACTTGTTGAAGCCTCAATTCGACAGCTAAAACGGACAAGCGATCAAGATATGACCAAGATACATATCATTGACCATCTTTTAAAAATACTCCGTAAGCCACATGGGTACCCTATAATAACAACTAACCGATGGCGCTGATATAGCTATGATATCCAGGTGAGATAACAAGTCTGTTTGATATACCGTATTAGCTGTATTGTCAGAATATAGTATGATGATAGTAGTTTGGAACAACAAAATCTTTCTGAAACCCAAGAAAATAGAAAAGCACTTCAGTTCAGCATAATATTTTGATTTGGGAATATGTTACAAAACCATCAATAGAGTAAATCAATAGCTTAATGTTATGTTAAGCTATATGTAAATGGTAAATTCATGACTTCCTTACGCAAATCTGTGGTTAACCATGTTAACGTACGATATAATATACGGTGTCATGTTACTGGTTCATACAGTCATCACAATAAGTAACTGACCAGGTAATAAACATGCTGATAACTCTAAAAGTATAACTCCTACATAAACATATTTAATTATAAAGTTGTTGAAAAATTTCTCTTCTTGAATTTAAGATATTTAAGATATTACACGCTAAGAATGGTTGATTAATGAGGAAGTTACGATCCCACACGTTAGGGCAAGTCTGATTTTCATTTTAACATTTTCTTTTCAACGCGGGGAGAGTATGACAGGTAAAGCGTGTGTGCCGTATTGATCAACCGTAACAATGCCACCGGCCGACTATCCAACAACCAGGCCATCGACGGGTGAATTGGCACTACCACTTCCAGTAATCAATAATTTGCCGGTCTGAGTCCCCGTGTTGAAAATGAAAATGTGAAAATGAAAATCAGACTTGACAGTACATTTGGGATTGTAACTTCCTGAATAATCAGCCATTCTTAACGTGTAATATCTCAAATTCAAGAAGAGAAATTTCTCAATATGTTTATAATTAATATGTTTATGTAGGAGTTATAATTTTAGAGTTAGCAGCACATTTATTACCTGGTCAGTTACTTATTGTGATGACTGTATACCGTAATTGTGTAACTAAGCAGTTTATCCTTAAAATACAGATGAAAAATGCTCTTAGACAAACATGACAAATTAAATTTGTATCATATACGGTAGTATCCATTGTGCATTTATCTCAATGCAAATTCCATTGATATTTTTGATGATAGACGAATGCATACTGTAATGATTTTAAATATGATCAGATGTGCAAGTTATATGATAAAATAATAATAAATTACATTTATACCGCGGCTTACATACATCAAAAATTCAACAACAATTAGAAATGCTAAGAAAAAAAAGGAAAACTATCAAGGAAAAAAATAATCCTTGAGCTTGGACTTGAAAGGTTTCACACAGGTGGCATGTCTAATGGATATATAGGCAACATATTCCATATACGCGAAGCCACTACTGAAAAGACTTTGTAACTGGAACGGCAAGATTAATGTTGCCAGCAGAGCGCGTTCTCATAGTGCTATGAGATTGGTTTTTTAACAAGACAGTCTTGAATGTACTGGGACTGGGAGACAGCCTTTCCACAGATGTATACACATAAAGCAAAGTCATACATAATCCTTCAGTCAGTTCAATTATCTCACGGTATTCAGCATCAGATTTAACCTATATGTCTTTCATTCTGATGTCATCTAACAGTTGGCCTTTGTACTGTGTTCATGATTAGTACAGCTTAACTAACATGACTTTTAAGTCATGATATTAAGTCATGATATTAAGTCATGATATTAAGTCATGATATTAAGTGGTTTATAAACTTGATTCTTAAAAGAATCAAGTTTATAAACCACTTAATATCATCGTACAGATATGATTATTCCGTAAGACTTATACACATCCATAACATCAGCCCAAATCTTTAACATTTGCATAACGTGACGTGGTCGTTATCAATAATTCATTAGCATGCTTAAGAAGTGTAAGAGAGTGGAAGGTTGCCCACACTACAATCCTGGAAAAGGTCTTGGAACGCTATACTTGTTAACAACGGAATGCTAACGCCCCTCTTCCCGTGCAATTTTGGGAAATGTTGAAGTCTTCAGCAGTTATTCAAGGTGTCCAAACATTGATTGGCGGGGTTTTAGGAAGGGAACATTGTTGTTTAAGATGTCCTCTTCAGTTCCAAATATTTAAAAATCTATTTATATTGCTTTTACGTTATATTTTTGTTGTTTTATTGCACAGCAAATTTTGTTGCTTGTCGGGGTGCATTTCCGTGTGGTTAGTGATTTGTTATTTCTCTGTTTATAGCTTATTCTCCCTTGTTATTGCCTGTTTCCCCACATCCAATTGGTATATCTTGCCTTAATACTCTTTCCATCATTTACAGATAAGAAGAAAAAATCTGCGCATAATATCCAAAACGTGTAAAGCGTTCCAATGACATTTGTTCCAAGATTGTGGATCAGATAGTGTGTGAAAAGTGTTTACAGATTATAAACGCGAAAGATTAACACAATATTATGTAAACGGATGATATTCATTCAAGTTCAAGTTGGTGTGTCCTGTTTGCAGATAACATATGCGTTATAACAATTAATCGAGATATTTTAAACGACGGCAACGATCATGTTTCAATTACGATTCACTCCTGACACATGCTCCAAATCAAGGGAATCTTACCAGATATACGATACAAGATAAGATTGTTATTTGTGGCGTAAAATATCCTGTGTGTATATATATAGATCTGCACAAAAATAAGGATTTTGCCATAAAGAATTATGTTCATACAGTGGCGTGTGATTGCTGTATCTTATATCACATTGTCATGGGATTTAAAGGTGTGTATGCATGACGGACACACACGATAAGGGTCACACATCAAATAGGGTAGGCCATTTCTCATAGGAAATCATGACAAGAGAATTTCTTTTAGGGCGAGCAATATTAATGAAAACAGCAATTGGCAGGCCAACTCGATATAAGTGTATAATAAACAAGCATCAGATATCTCTGTATATGTCTGCCACTTGTCAGCATAGAACGTTAATATAGAGACGATCATCTCATTTGAAAATGTTGAAATGGTGTGTAGAACTGATACTTGTGCGTCTCGTTAGTAAAGGCCTCGCTGCTCGCATACATTCATCAATCGGCTCTAAAGAAAGTAATCAACTATGCTTCAGTCACCGAAATTATGCCCATTCAGTTTATGCTTTGAATTTACCCGGGATTTTTGAAACTGATGTAAACTCGCATGATTATGAAATGGGATTGTAAGCCTCTTTAAGTTTTGTTGAACAAAGTATATCAGTCCGCCATGATTCCGGTAAATTAGTTTTTGTGCGATTTTGGCCCGATATTATGGTCCAGGACCATAAACGGAATAAAGCTATATTCATTGCGCTTTATTCCGTAACTAGCATTAAGCTAGAAGAATATCCACACCCCGGGTAGGTTCGATTTATTCTTTTTTTGCACATATCATTTCAACGGTGTCAAAATTCTTTAAATTCTTAACTTAAATGGTCCAGGACCATATAGTCGGGCCAGAATATCATACTAGCAGTAAACTACGCCACAAGCTGGTTCTCTACACCTGCATGACAGTGCGACAGACACGGGCTTTTGTATTATAGTTACCTTTGTCTGGGTTGAAATGCTTCGATCTAAACCGGTGTGAAAGGAGTCATGGTCCTCCTGGAACGATAGTCCGGCCTCCATAGACATACACGGAATGAAGCGTGAAACTAGTGTTGCGTGTAGAGATGAGTGTCATTATAACCTATACTTTACTGTACATGGCGATATACGGTATGGCTCCAGGGGACCATGTCTCCTGCTACACCGGCTTAAGAAATAGCTATTACAACAGGTGACTGGTTACGGGGCAAAGAAATATCAATGTTATATTGATCAAAGCAGACGTTGGAATACGCGTAACGTTAACTGTGAAAGTGGCGGTAAAATGGGCGCTATAGGACAGCTATTGCTTTCATGGTACCGTTACAGGCTCATTATTTCATAGATTTATATCTCAGAATATAGTTTCGACAAGTTTTATCGAAATCATTATCTTTCGTTTCGAGAATTGGCCACATTGTCAGAATGAAAGAGAAAATCACATATTTCAGATCCAATGTTCAATTGGATGCTAGTTTATAGTAAAAATGGTAAGAAACTTAATAAACGGAACTATCTACTGTCGTCAAATAAGTTATGAACTCTCAGCCGCTTGTACCTACTGGATGAAAGATTTTCGTGTTTAATATTAGATTCACCGCACGGAATGAACAGTAATAAGATCATTTCCCTTGGTATTTGCCAATCCAATTTATCATCTTTTTGATATCACATATGAACTGATGCTGCATGTGAACATACAAATATACGGTGAAGTGAGAATGGCATAATGTTTGTTTGCCAACCAGTGGAGCGTTAAACTGAATCTACTGGGCGTCTCTCCCTACAGACAAGACACGTCGCTGCAATGGGACGTCATTAACTATTTATCTAGCAATATTTAACTATTTATCTAGCAATATTTAACTATTTATCTAGCCGTGGTGTGTTCGGGTTGACTAGTCAGCGTAAAGTCATCGATACTTTCAAATTGTACAGAGTGGTCCAAAAATCGCCAAACACTCTTTCACCGACAAATTGTTTTCAATGTTGTGATGACCAATCTAATATTTTTTAACATATTCTTAAATTGCAATGTCTCGGGCATACGCCATACATGGTGAAAGGGCGTTCTGGCACTTCTATCTAAACCACTGTTTATCACGTAAAATAGCTATTAGCACAGGTGACTGGCTGTATACGGGGCAAAGACAAATGAAAGCTAAATATTAATCACGTAGACGGTAAACCGTGTAAGTGGCGGTAAAATGGGCGATATAAATATGAGAGATATTGCCTTCACATTCAAGACAGAATAACAGGCTCATTATTTCATTGATTCATTTCTCTGAATCATCTGAGTAATATTTGCATGCTGTTACCGTTATCATGGTTATCACTATCTTCGGTCCTTTTAGAATTGTGCACATAGTCGGAATGAAAGGAAAAATCACGAGTTTGAGATCCAATGTTAAATTGGATGCTAGCTTAATTATCTTAACGCAAGTAAAATGGTAAGAAACTTAATTAACGGAACTATCTACTGTCGTCATATAAGTTATGAACTCTCAGCCGCTTAAACCTACTTGATGAGAGATTTTCGTGTTTAATATTAGATTCACCGCATGGAATAAATGGTAATAAGATCATTTCCCTTGGTATTTGCCAATCCAATTTATCATCTTTTTGATATCACATATGAAATGATGCTGTATGGTGAACATACAAATACGGTGAAGTGAAAATGGCATGATGTGTGCCAACCAGTGGAGCGTTTAAACTAAATCTACTGGGCGTCTCTCCCTACAGACAAGACACGTCGCTGCAGGCAGACACCATCAATATTTAACTATTTATCTAGCCGTGGTGTGTTCGGGTTGACTAGTCAGTGTAAAGTCATCGATACTTTCAAATTGTACAGAGTGGTCCAAAAATCGCCAAACTCTCTTTTACCGACACATTTTTTCAATGTTGTGATGACCAATCTAATATTTTTAAGATATTCTTAAATTGCAATGTCTCGGGCATACGCCATACATGGTAAAAGGGCTTTCTGGCACTTCTATCTAAACCACTGTTTATCACGTGAAATAGCTATTAGCACAAGTGACTGGCTGTATACGGGACAAAGACAAATGAAAGCTAAATATTAATCACGCAGACGGTAAACCGTGTAAGTGGCGGTAAAATGGGCGTTATAAATATGAAAGATATTGCCTTCACATTCAAGACAGAATAACAGGCTCATTATTTCATTGATTCATTTCTCTGAATCATCTGAGTAATATTTGCATGCTTTTACCGTTTATCATGGTTATCACTATCTTCGGTCCTTTTAGAATTGTGCACATAGTCGGAATGAAAGGGAAAATCACGAGTTTGAGATCCAATGTTAAATTGGATGCTAGCTTAATTATCTTAACGCAAGTAAAATGGTAAGAAACTTAATTAACGGAACTATCCACTGTCGTCAAATATGTTATGAACTCTCAGCCGCTTGAACCTACTGGATGAAAGATGTTCGTGTTTAATATTAGATTCACCGCACGGAATGAACAGTAATAAGATCATTTCCCTTGGTATTTGCGAATCCAATTTATCATCTTTTTGATATCCCATATAAAATGATTCTGCATGTGAACATATAAATACGGTGAAGTGAGAATGGCATGATGTTTGCCAATCAGTGGAGCGTTAAACTAAATCTACTGGGCGTCTCTCCCTACAGACAAGACACATCGCTGCTGGCAGACACCATAAATATTTAACTATTTATCTAGCCGTGGTGTGTTCGGGTTGACTACATGTAGTCAGCGTAAAGTCATCGATACTTTCAAATTGTGCAGAGTGGTCCAAAAATCGCCAAACACTCTTTCACCGACAAATGTTTCAATGTTGTCATGACCAATCTAATATTTTTAACGTATTCTCGAGCATATACGCCATACATGGTGAAAGGGCGTTCTAGCACTCATGAAAGTGACATTAGTGCTAAATCACCTAGACCTCGCTATAAAGTTAGTACGTATGGCTTATACGTATAAGTGATTTGTACGTATGACGTATACGATAGTCGCCAAAAGTAATATTTTTCATTACCATACGTAAAAGCAAGAATGAAACTTGAACTAAACTAGTAACAATATCATTCTCAAGATATCTTTGCATCGGTCAGTTACATCAGGTTATTTCCACGTATGGTGATGTAAAATATTACTTAGGGAGCACATCAAAACTCGACCGCGCGGCAACCGCCGGTTCCGCCCGGTTGGACCGCATATCATTGTTTAGAACAATAGAAACCGGCTGCAACCCCACGGAACCCCACGGAACCGGTGGTTGCCGGGCGGTCGAGTTTTGATGTGCTCCCTTAGGCGACTATCGTATAAGTCTTGCGTACAAGTCACTTATACGTAGGCTCCATACGTACTAGTTTTACAGTGCTTAACTATCCAATAATCTGACATCACAGGTGTATTTTGAGATGGATCTTCGCCTTCATAATTACAGAATCATGGGCGTTTTAAACAGGTCTTATGAACTGAAAGAGCAAATGAAATTGACCATACTACTAGGTCAGGTATTATGTAAAAAGTGTTTACAGATTTCAAACGATAAAGATTGACACCATATCGTAATCGTATAGTAATCATTCAAGTTCAGCTTGGCTTGCTATGTCATGTCTGTTTACAAATAAGGTATGCGTGATTTCCAACAACGACAACGTTCAAGTTTCAATAACGGTTCACTCACTGACACATGCTCCAAATCAAAGACATCTTTACAAATAAGGTATGCGTGATTTCCAACAACGACAACGTTCAAGTTTCAATAACGGTTCACTCACTGACACATGCTCCAAATCAAAGAAATCTTACCAGATACGGTGCAAGATAAGGTTGTTATTTGTGAAGTAAAATATCCTGTGTGTATTATAGTCCTGCACTAAAATAAATATTTGGTCGTAAAAATTGTTAAGAATTATGTCCATACAGTGGCGTGATTGGTGTATCTTTATATACGTACATTTCATGGGATTTAAAGGTGTATATACATGACGGACAAACACGATAAGGGTCACGCATCAAATATAATATTTCTCATTGGAAATCATCACAAGAAATCTTTTTCAGGTTAATCAATAATGAGAACAGCAATCGGCCGAAATTCTCCATTCAAATTGATATATACAAGCATTAGCATCTCTACATTAATCTGCCTATTTGTCAGCTAAGTTGAAGGCTTCTATCTAAATCCCTGTTTATCACAAGAAATTGCTTTTATCACAGGTGACTGGCTACGGGGCAAAGACAAATGAAAGCTAAATATTGATCACGCAGACGGTAAACTGTGAAAGTGGCGGTAAAATGGGCAATATAAATATGAGAGATATTGCCTTCATGATAGCATGACAGGCTCATTATTTCATAGATTTTTATCTCTGAATCAATCTAGTATTTACATGCTTTTACCGTTATCACTATCTGCTGTTCTTAGAATTGTGCACATGGTCGGAATGAAAGGGAAAAGCATGAATTTCAGATCCAATGTTAAATTGGATGCTAACTTATTCTAACGCAAGTAAAATGGTTAGAAACTTCATTAGCGGAACTGTCTACTTTCGTCAAATAAATGATGAACTCTCAGCCGCTTAAACCTACTTGATGAGAGATTTTCGTGTTTAATATGAAATGCACCGCACGGAATGAACGGTAATAAGATCATTACCCTTGGTATTTGCCAATCCAATTTATCATATTTTTGATATCACATATAAAATGATTCTGTATGGTGAACATACAAATACGGTGAAGTGAGAATGGCATGATGTTTGCCAACCAGTGGAGCGTTCAGAATCCACACCACCAAATGGTTTCCCTATGCGTTTACATGTAAAATGGTAGTTACAAAAAGCCCATTTTCTCGCTTATAAAGCGACTGGAATTTTCAATTTGACATTTTCCTTAAATTTCATGATATATTTGATCATTTAATCAAAACAAATATATATGGTATCCCCGAAAGTTCTGAGCAATAAGACCCCAAAGTTGGACAATTGGTGTAGCGCCCTCATTTATCAGAAAAAGTTGAGAAATGTTGCCAGATCATTTACAATCAAAATACATCCAAAAAACCTACAAAATGCATTGAAAATATGTCTTTTTCCACTGTGGTATTAGGTAGTAGTCCTAAAATCAGGATTAAACTACAACTTTAATCATTTGGGAGCAATAAGTACCATTTCTGATTAATTCTATAATCAATGGGCCACAGGATGAAAGCTAAGAAAAAACTTTTGATTGTCGTCTCTACAAGGACTGCAATTATTTACTGGTGTGGAATCTAAAGGGACAATTGTTTTAATTTTTATTGTTTTTACTTTCAAATTCAATCCTCATAATGATATAAAAGCTATTCTTTTGCAAAAACAATGAGCTACACATGATTTTTTTACCATTTTAAATCAGAGCCAATCTTGGCCTACCCCTTAAACATGTACTATCTACTGAAGACAGCAAAATGTCAAAATATAACCTTGGCTTTTTGGGTCACACCAATTAATATTTTAGGACTGAATGTGGAAAGAAGAAGTAACAGTGTCCATTTTAGTCATTATAATGTTAATTTACATCTTTTCACCTGCTTTTGTAATTTTTACAGCAAAGTGGAGCACTCTGTTCTAAGTTTACTGTGAAATACCATGAAATATGATTAGGTTGGATATTTGGCCTGCCCTACATGCAAATTATGCTGAATCACATAAAACCTGATCATGTGAATTGATCTAATCAATGTATTTTTTAAACACTTTTTGATCATGGATACTGAAACCCTCTAGACCCCTTAATTTAAAAAAAAACTTTTTTATTTTTTATTTTTTTATACATGGGGGGGGGGGGGGCATGATGATTTGATCGGGGGATAATTTATGACTGGCAAATGAATCTATTAGATGTAGCAATTGCAAAAATAGGTCTCCAATTTGCACACATAACACTAATTTAGGCTAGAATTCAAAGTAAGCTTCAAAATCCAATAGCTAGGCAATGTATCCTTCCCACACTGTTGAATTTTGAAGCTTTATCAATTCAACTAGCCGATATTGTATGCTTTGATTCAGCACAAAACTAACCTGAGTCATTAAATAGCTGCTTCAAGGTAGACTGGACCTCCGGTCTCTGGCATAGCCTAGGGATCTAGACTAATCTTTTTAAGACTGATTTCAACATAAAAAAGACACCACCTTAATCTTAATTTCACTTTCCACTAACTCTCAGATTGACCTTGTTTGCAAGGCGAGTATACTTCAAGGCAGCTATTTATTATAATTTGAGCTTCTAATATGACCGTAACATAGGAGGTGAATGGCATGATGTAGTAAGCTTATCAATGATTTCACTTTTTTTACACTGTTGCCGATGATGACAACACTGTCGAATTCGGTGAGCTATTTTTTCATCGAGTAATTTGCCTGTATATTTTTCTTATGAAATCGAATATTTTGCCCTATCTTACCATTGTTTAGTAGTGGAAATGTCAAATTGAACCCGATCGCAGTGAATTTCAAGCAAAATGTGGTAGAAGACTCATTCAAAATATCATCAAAACAGCCGATATTAAGCAGGCGATATCATAACACTCCAGCAAAGACCAGTACCTTCAGAATCCACACCACCAAATGGTTTCCCTATGCGTTTACATGTAAAATGGTAGTTACAAAAAGCCCATTTTCTCGCTTATAAAGCGACTGGAATTTTCAATTTGACATTTTCCTTAAATTTCATGATATATTTGATCATTTAATCAAAACAAATATATATGGTATCCCCGAAAGTTCTGAGCAATAAGACCCCAAAGTTGGACAATTGGTGTAGCGCCCTCATTTATCAGAAAAAGTTGAGAAATGTTGCCAGATCATTTACAATCAAAATACATCCAAAAAACCTACAAAATGCATTGAAAATATGTCTTTTTCCACTGTGGTATTAGGTAGTAGTCCTAAAATCAGGATTAAACTACAACTTTAATCATTTGGGAGCAATAAGTACCATTTCTGATTAATTCTATAATCAATGGGCCACAGGATGAAAGCTAAGAAAAAACTTTTGATTGTCGTCTCTACAAGGACTGCAATTATTTACTGGTGTGGAATCTTAAACTAAATCTACTGGGCGTCTCTCCCTACAGACAAGACACGTCGCTGCTGGCAGATACAATAAATATTTAACCACTTATCTAGTGAATCTCTATCCATAATATCACTTATGTTTATTTTTAGATGGATCTCAGCCTTTATAAAATGTTTTACTAGGACAATAACATTAGAACCGTGGACATTTATAAACAGGCCTCATGAATTGAAAGAGAAAATACTAGGTTTATTATGTCAACAGTGCTTACATATTGTAAACGATAAAGATTTATGTAAGTACGTACATTATAGCCTATAGACAGTATTCATGAAAGTTCAGTTGGTATGCCCTGTTTACAGATAAGGTATGCGTGATAAGAAGTAATCAAGATATCTTAAACGACGGCAACGATGAAGTTTCGATTACGATTCACTGCTGACGCAAGCTCCAAAACAAGGGAATCTTACCAGATACGGTGCAAGATAAAGTTGTTATTTGTGAAGTAAAATATGTCTTGTTTTTTGCACATACAGGGTGTCCCAAAAAAATGTTAACACTCCGGGCACATAAGATATCTTAAAAGGGCAGGAACACACGCGTCTAATCTTGATGTATTATGAAAGCTGAGTAAATAAGCTTTCATTTGCATTTTATTGCGTTCCAATTGGTTATTTAGAACGGGAGATATGCTTCAGCAAACATGAGGAAGCAAAATCGGCTTGGTCCAATCCTCTCAGTATGAAAGTAAAGCTTTTAAAATGCACGAAGCAAGAAGCAACATGATTAAGTCACACACACACATCAGTTAATCTCTTCTTTGTTCTTTTCAACGCATTCTTTCGATTCTTTTCAAGCTTAAAATACATAAATAAATATATTCCAAATAAATTATATAGGTATTTTGTCATGAGTTCAAGTTCTATACTCTTTTTCCATGTCAGTCAAACAGTCTTTAAAATTGAAATTGAAACATTTCATGTTCTTTGTTAAAATGGTCCATCCAATTCAATAAATGAACTAGTATTGCACTGAAATTAACTATAAATCAATTGCACATAATGAATCCTTGAGGTAAAACAAGAGCTTTCAAATAGTCAACTGAAGTCTCAAGCTGTCATAATGCGTTGAAAAGAACAAAGAAGAGATTAACTGATGTGTGTGTGTGACTTAATCATGTTGCTTCTTGCTTAGTGCATTTTAAATGCTTTGCTTTCATACTGCGAGGATTGGACCAAGCCGATTTTGCTTCCTCATGTTTGCTGAAGCTTATCTCCCGTTCTAAATAACCAATTGGAACGCAATAAAATGCAAATGAAAGCTTATTTACTCAGCTTTCATAATACATCAAGATTAGACCCATGTGTTCCTGTCCTTTTTAAGATATCTTATGTGCCCGGAGTGTTAACATTTTTTTGGGACACCCTGTAGTCCCGTACTAAAATAAGACTTTTGCCGTAAACAGTGACGTTTGATTTTTGTGTCTGATACTGCGGTGTATTACCGTGGGATTAAATGGTGTAAATGATCAGAATAGTCTGACGACACGTCAAATATAGAAGGTATTTCTCATAGGAAATCATGACAAGAGATCTTGTTCCGGGAAAGCAATAATGAAAACAGCAATCGGCTGCCAAACTCCATTTAAATGTACATAAACACCTCACAAAAAGAATGTATCCACTTTTTTCGAGGCGCCCTGTGTTTAATTGTTAGGACCCTAAAAACATTCAACAAGTGGGAAAGAACAGGCATTTCCTTCCGCGCATTTTGACTCCTCATTTGTCACAATAGCACTAATATTGATGAAGCAGTGGCCATTTGAATAACAAATAATGCAGTTTCCATTGTTGTTCTTAACCCTATACCCATGAAAAGAGCGTGAACAAAACAGTAAACTAAAGTGTACCTCTTCTTTCTCTTTCTCCATGAAAAGACAATCATAATCCGAACATCTCACATTATCAATTGTATCTACTGGTTTGGGACTCATCCATTATGACCAGGATCATTCATGATGTTTGTAATCCAACATCTGTATCTCCATTTCCGTGCAACCTTACTTCTTACTCCAAATCGATCGACGAGCAACTTCAGTTACAGAAACTCCAGACACTTTTCATTGAGAGAACGAAGCGGTACATTTACTATTTTACGCTTTTTTCACGGGTATAGAGTTAAGTGCAACAATGGAAACTGCATCATTTTTTATTCAAATGCACTAAACCCTATACCCATGAAAAGAGCGTAAACAAAACAGTAAGTGTACCACTTCTTTCTCTCCATGAAAAGTTTCTGGAGTTTCTGTAACTGAGGTTGCTCTTCGATTTGGAGTTACAAGGAAGATTGCGTGGAAATGGAGAGACAGGTGTGTTGGCTTACAAACATCTTGGATGATATTGGTCATTGTTAAGGATGACTCAGTCAAAATGTTGCATACATGATATCCAAAAGAAATTCAATGATCATGGAACTGTTAGAAGCAGACCAAACTTATAATTTTGATCGAATTTGATACAAGTCTTTAACCAGTTCTTGCTTTAATAACTTACCAAGTGTATACTCCATTGCTATGGATATGTTTGTGCAAAACTGTGTTATATCATCGGCCGAGTGCACCAATGACGGGTAACTTAATAGGGAGGTAAGCTAGTAGTTATGCTCTAACTGTAGCATAACTTACTAACGATGTAATTCTTAGAGCATAACTGACGAGTAACACCAGCATAGCAACTAGCGAGGTAAATATCCACATTAATCAGCATCGTCCCCTTACAAAATCAATCGGCGCATATGCCAAGTGTTAACCTATAGTTTACTGTAAAATACTGACGTGAGTGGTCCTCCGTAATATTTAAAACGTGTCGTCACTCGCTAGGTCATAGGTGAGTGTACATAATTAACATAAATAATCACGTTGAGTTGGCCTGCGTTCGGAACAAAAAATGACGGTATTTCTTTGGCCAAAAATTTCGAATTTGTTCAACGCTTTTTCAAAAATAAGGACTATCAAGACATTACAAACATATTTTGGGCGAGGGGCACACACAAATATTGCACCAAAAAGCACAATTTTAATGACAAACACAAGCACCCGATGAAAACAATTATATACAATTATAACACAACTCGTAACACAAATACTTCAGTGGCGTGGACACCTAGTTCTTCGCTCAATAACCGCGGGACCCCGGTTCGATTCCCAGAACACGCACGGCACGATATGGGTTTTTTTTATTTCGTTCTAGTTCTACCCTTCCACTCACAATAATGTTGAAACTTGGCTATTAATTAATAAAAACAATAATTATTTTATTTTATTTAGTCATTATTTAAGATCCTTGGACAATATTAGTACATTTTGGTCAAAATATGACCCAAAATCGGTGCGATTAGTGTTTGAATGGGCAAAAGGAGTTGATCTAAATTTTGACTAAAAAAGTCACCAAATTGCATGAATGGATTTTCAAAAATATAAAAACCTTTCAGCTTATGAGGGGTCATATTCCACTTCAAATAGACACCCACTGGGCATGCAAGCTCAATTGGTCCTTCAGCATCAGCGAATCATCCCCTCAAACATGTCAAATGTTCACAACAAATTTACGCTACTGCTCAATCGACTGACTTGTGGCATAAAACGTTATGCTCCAACTTACTCTTGGGTCCGGTCAGGTATAACATTTAGCGTAAATTACCCGTCAGTTACTAGCCTAGTAGCTTACCCCGCATTGGCGCTCTCAACATTTTGGGTTACGCCTCAGTCACTATAGTAGATTCATTAACTCTGGCGTATCGGTTTCGAGTTTGGACCTCGTCCATTGGGCGTTAGAGGAACCAATTTTGACCAATGATGACACTGCGGTATATTTATAGATGTTATTATTTGCGCTCCATAATCAAATGCTATTCATGATGGTGTGGCTTATGAATAGGGTTGATCATGTATCTTTACAATCACGATAACCAAATACTTAATCCAACAGCTTGAAATATGTTATCCCTTTGGAAGCGGTCGCCACAATAAAAACAAATCGACCATCATTGACCGTATCCAGTTTTCGAAAGAAAAATATTATGTTTGTCATTTAACCTATTCATAATTTAGTGGATACTTTTTATTATTTTCCATTTTCATTATGAACCTGGAATAAAGGAGAAACATTAAAGGAGGTGTCCCGCAAGCATAAAAGTGTGCATTATATGTTAGAAAAATAACTATGAAGCCCAACTTTTGTAGTTATATAGAACTAAACACCACACTTATGACAAAAATAAATAAAAACCGTAATCTCTCAGCATGCACTTTTTAAAATTCGCGGCGATCGAAAGTCCCAGTGTCGATGATGTCATAGTTATACAATGCACATGCGCAAATTTGAGCACCGATACCCATGACGTCATCGACACTGGGACTTTCGATCGCCGCGAATTTTAAAAATTACATGTTAAGTGATGGCAGTTTTTGTTTTTTTGTGTGACTAGTATGGTGTTTTGTTCTATATAATTACGTAATTTTGGCTCGATAATTATTTTTCTAACAAATAATGCTCAATGTTGTGCTTGCGGGACCCTTCCTTTAACATACAAAATATCCGTTCTACGTATTTATTTGAGAGAAAAAATGAAATAATGCGACCATCATTTTTGTGCAATAAAGGAAACATTAAACTAAAAAAGATCCGTCTACGTATTTATAATTTATTTATTTGTGAGAAAAAAACCCACAAATTAATTCAATCATCATTTTTTTTAAAACCAGATATAAACCCAGTTGGCCTAGATCATAGAAATAGTAGATACAGAAATCAACCACGATACGGATTATAAACGTTACTTTATGTACTTCTGGCTATGAGACCACCTGAATACCTTTATCAATTTATCTGAATAACAACACATCTTCTTTATCGAAAATACGCGGGCAATTGACAACAATTGTTTGCAGGCAAAGTTATGCGGATAATTCAGCCGCAAGTTCCCTGTCACTAGGTTTAATAATAGTTGTTCCTATCTGTACATCACAGTACTGTTACCGGCACTAATAATGACACGGTAGTTAGCCTTGCATATTATGATTAAATTCGAGTGCCTCCCCCTCTTTTGCTTCTGTTACCTCTGAATGAAATGGTAAATCGGCCAATGTCTGCGAATCAACTATAGCGAGGTAGCGCTATTCTTCAGCTACCCGTCATTGGTGCACTCGGCCGATTATATCTCAATACCTTGCATGCAATATTTTTTTTATTATTAGAGATTCAACAAAAACGTACAGTTTGTTGGGGTGTGTGCATTAACTAATACTCCAGTAGTGGTATAAACATCAACCAACTTGGATCACTTTGGATATCGCGCTTTTTTCGTAAATATGTTGTTATTCTGGCTTGGAATAAGGTATTGTAATTAAAACATCAGGAAAGTATGACGAAGTATTTCTAATCTTGACAATAATGAAGAAATTGACCGATTTGTGACAAGAAGTATTTTCCTGATTATTTGAAAACAGGACCTCTCTTGTGATGGTTTCGTCAAGATTTATATTGTGTATACATAATGTTAATAATGCGCTATGATTTGAAAGATTAACCGCAATGTAATCTCACACATTTGGCAATTATCACGAACGCTTTAACATAAACTGCAGTAAAAAGTAACAGATAGCTTTTACAAACAGGTGGTTGGTTACGCGGGAAAAGCAGTAATATTAAATTGATCACGCAGACGGTAGACTGTTAAATGACGGTAAAATAAGTGATACAAACATGAGAGACATTGCCTTTATGATCAATGATAGCATGACAGGCTCATTATTTCATAGATTTGTATCGACTGTGAATTGTGCTAATATTTTCAGGCTTTTACTACAGTGCAACAGAGCATAAAGTTCCAAATATTGAATTATAAATATAGTGCCTCCTGATTGTTGTACAACAATGAACATTTCAATCCTAAGTATGTGTATCATACATCATTAAAACAGCTTTGTTTTAAAGTGCTATTTCGTGTCCTTGTATGATTATCAGCATTGTTACATTTCTTATTAAACCTGATTTCGGATTGGCCAATACTTAATTATACACGCTAATCCAACCAGCTACTGCCTACTTCCTTTCATGGCCTTGACTATTTAAACTTTTTATTATTATTTAGACTTAGTGCAGGCCTTTAACACGATACCTGTTTGTACACCCATGCATGTCAGCACACGGTCACCTAAAGTAACATACATGCATTATGCTTAAACTCTTGACTGCACACTGGCAAATTTCTTTCAGCGCGAATTTTAAACCATTGATCCCTTAGCGTTGTCATGTCCTTGAATATTCCTTCCATTGTTTGCGTGCATGGCTGCACAAGTATTAATAGACTGTTGCCAAGTCTGTGTACAGTTGTATGAAATAGTGGTTACATGTGGTTTTTTCACTTTTTAAACATACTAAATGTTTGGAGGACGATATTTTAAATACTAAAGGGATATTGAATTATCTGCTCAGACCATTCTTTTAAGCACATCTTTACCTTTAATTTGATACCATGCAAGTCTGGTTTGGATACACAGTATTACTTAATAATTTCAACGAGTTTGGTCATTAATTAAGCTTAATTAAGACAGATTTTGGGTTTTTGGTAAAGATAAATGTGAACTTTTTCTCAAACAGTATTGTTGGCAATGATGGGAATTTCATTTCCTGTAACTTTGGTGTTAATAGCATTTATAGTTTTTGCTGGAAATTCCAAAAAGCAAATTTGTAATGTATTTCTTTATTATATGCTAATTATATGCAAATAAGGTTTTTCTATGACATTAAATCACCAAGTTGTATTCTATAATATGATATAGTCTCCTTGTCTTACATATGTTACTTTTTGAATTAGAGCGTAATTTTAATAACATGCACTTTTGGAACTTTATGCTCTGTTGCACGGTAGTGTTATCACCATATTCTGGGCTTTTTTAGAATTGTGCACACAGCCGAAATGAAAATCATCCCGAACCCCCGGGGGGTCAGTGAACATACCAAGCGGGTACACATGCGCGTTCAAGCACTTCTGAAATGGACCCTAAATGGCGTAAACCAGAACTCTATTTTGATACCCCTAAATGGCGTAACACATACAAACCCTTCCCTAAACGGCGTTACCGACACTCAATAATGCTCAGTTATGTGGTGCTTTGTTTACATCGAAATTGGGGAAGGCTTGAAAAATCAGCAACTTTTTTGATATACCAGGGATATACAATTAAAGAAGGGAAATATTGAAGATTTTTTTCAACATTTTGCATGTTTATTGAAAAACGCACATATATACAACAATAAGTACCCCTAAATGTCGATACCTCGATGCTGTAATGGATACCCTAAAGTGCGATGCCCCCTAAAAAGTACCCCTTTTTCAGAAAGACGTCGACGACGTCGTGTGGTGAAAAAAAATTTGGACGCGGATGCGTACCCGCTTGGTATGTTCACCGACCCACCCCCCCCCCCCCCCCCCCCGGCCCGAACCGGGAAAATCACACATTTGAGATTCAATGTTAAAGGGATACAAGTTACGCTACCTTATTTTAACTTTTATAAAATACAGAACGCCGTTTTCTTTGTTCAAATAAATGAAGCATCCTCAGCTCCTTGAACTTACTGTGTAAAAGGTTTAAGGTATCCGATATTTAATTCACAGCTCGGTATGAGTTATAATAAAAACAATTTCCCTTGGTATTTACCAAATATAGTTTATCCACTTTATGATATTATATATGAGATACTACTGCATGATGAAAATATGAAAAAGGTGAGGTGAGAATGGCAGGATGTGTGCCAACTACTGGAGCGTTAAGGGTCCATATCCAAACTCTCAGTGCTTTTAAATCATTTTTCTAGCGATTTAAAAGCGCTTTTCCAACGGGGAAAAGCGCTTTTAAATCGCTAGAAAAATGATTTAAAAGCACTGAGAGTTTGGATATGGACCCTAAACTAAATCTACTGGGCGTCTCTCCCTACAGACAAGACACATCGCTGCAGGCAGATACCATAAATATTTAACCACTCATCTAGCCGTACGTTCAGTTTTAAGGCAGCTTCAAAATGAGCCTGTGTCATCTATATTATGCAAAATGGGGGTGATGTGCGTAATTTAGAAACGCGACGCGTGACGCGCCGATTCATAAACTTTATTTTGGCCGCAGAACCATATCAGTTAGAGATAATATCTCCCAATTGGGGAAAAGACTGAATTCCTAATCTGATAATTAACTCATGTGTTTCTATGCTTAGCGGCGTCTTAAACCACATCATAGAAATAATGTATAACATAGCTGGTCATCCTCCAATTTGATTTTCTTTCTTATCTGATCCTGCTCTATGCAATGATGATCAACATATGATGTTCAATAATGTCTCACTGGTACGACTGCTCGTTTGGATAGCCGGTTACTCATGTTAGTTCAAGCTTCATTTTTTAACCATTTGTTGAGTGTTTTATTGTTTATTGGTTGTGGGCTTCTCCTGCACAAGACGCCATAATGATTGAATGACGCAATCACGAAATTAGCTTTTTTGGACAACAGTTGCCTAAAATTCACATGTGCGAAACTTGCATCAACTGTTGCTTGATTTTCCTCATTGCTCATGCATTGCTAAAGTGGAATATTTTTACGCAACATATTTTAGCAACAGAAACAGTTTCCACCAACATTTTAAGGACATTGTTTTCGACGAATTGCTCAACGCTGGGGATTTTTTACTTTTATACAACGCCTAAAGGCCCTGTCACACCATAACGTATCGCCTCAACGTATGCCAACGTATGCGAAATATCGAAAAATACGTTGGTGTACGTTCGTGTACGCTGATATAAGTTAGGGGTACGTTGGGGATACGTCGTTTACGTTAAGAGCACGCTGTGATACGCTGTGACAATTTGGAACACGAAAAAATATTGAGCATGCTCAAAATTTTTCGACGTACTCAACGTGTGCTTAATACTTTCTGCATAAGTTCCCGGTAAGTTTGTGGTACGTTAAATATACGTTGACATACGCTGACATACGTTAGTGGTACGTTACTCGTACGTTACTCGTAAGTTGGTATACGTTGATGAACGTAGGCCGGGGGAAACGTACAGCTAACGTAGTGATAACGAGTTGATAACGTATATGTGCCGTATGTCTAACGTATGCCTGACGTATTTCCAACGAGTTTCGACGTATTCTCACGTATTCACCTTATGCGGGCGATCGTGTAAGGCCCTGTCACGTATCCATAGCGTATCCATAGCGTATTGAACGTATACATAGCGTATGACTAACGTATTGATAGCGTATCACTAACTTATAACATACTTATGACAGCGTATGACAGCGTATGCGAGCGTATGCGAGCGTATGACTAACGTATGCTTAACGTATACTTAACGTAGCGTAGCGTATTCGTAGCATATGATGATGGGTTGATGTGTTCAGCACGACAGACCATGAAGAAGTGAGGATGAGATACTCAAGGGACCCATTTATATACTCAAACCCTCCATAAGTTCCCATAACGCTGAATGCGCGCTAGCTGTACGGTAGCCCTGTCACACCATGGCGTATCGCCTGAACGTATAACAACGTATGCGAAATATCGAAAAATACGTTGGCGTACGTTGGTGTACGCTGATACAAGTTAGGGGTAAGTTGGGGATACGTCGTTTACGTTAAGAGCACGCTGTGATACGTTGTGAAAATTTGGAACACGTCGAGCCCGCGAAAAATTATTGAGCATGTTCAAAATTTCTCGACGTACTCAACGTGTGCTTAACTTACGTTCTGCATAAGTTCCCGATAGGTTCGTGGTACGTTAGACATACGTTTACAAACGCTGACATACGTTAGACATACGCTGACATACGTTAGAGGTACGTTAATCGTCTTAAGTTATAGGTTGGACATATAGATTTACCCTTCTAGATATTTTAATAGTTATCATCTAGGCTGCGTTTACTTGAACTGGCAACACTTGTCCCACCGTGTACGAAACTCAATTTCTGCAACGGCATAAGTCACGTGTTCGTTGTACGCCGAGGATACGCTGAGGATACGTCGAGCACGGCAGACATACGCTACGAATACGTTGGTCATACGCTCGCCGATCGCATACGCTGTGATACGCTGTCATAAGTTTGTTATAAGTTAGTGATACGCTATCAATACGTTAGTCATACGCTATGTATGCGTTTAATACGCTATGGATACGTTCATTCCATCACCGATGTTGACGCAATTCGTTGGAAAGTTGGACGTTCTTGGACGTTCTCGGACTCTGACAATTTTCGAGATATTTTTTGAATACGTCGGCATACGTTCAGGCCACGTTCAGGCCATACGCTATGGTGTGACAGCGCCTTAACTTACTACATATTTAATCAACACGTCAACCAACGGATGATAAAATTACTTTTAGCAATGTATTTTAAGCAACCTTTTTGCAGTGTACATTAGTTGCGCAAATACCAATTCAATTCCAATCTCTTGTTCGTGTAACCACCAAGCGGTAAAACTCATCTACATTTTTGTAAAATGCTACTTGTTAACAATAGTTAATAATACAATGCCATTGGAAAGATTAATCTCCCAGTGAAGGTGTGTGCAAAAAATAGCACCTAAATGAAGCATCGACGAAAGTGCGTGTGATTGGTAATTGCAATACAATTAGCTAATTAGGAGAACCGTTGCTCCAAACCCAGAAACAGTCACATTCGATCACTCCTAAGATGTGGTTAATTCAAGGTACGTTTTTGCATTAAAGGACACAAAGTGTTGCAAATCAACACATTGAAGATCATTTGAAGTGTTTAATTGTGAAGTAGAATATCACACGCTTTGTATCCTATATTCCACCTATTCGTGGTTAATGAAGAAACATAGTTTCATCATATTGTTAAATATTATTAAAGTGACGTTTTTAAAATTCAGTAGTAACGCCTCAAAATGCTGACAATAACCACAGCGGGAATAGCAGACAAAATAATTATGCAACCCAACTCATATCAATCTATCATAGTCATGGCGTAGTTCTAATAAAATAAGACGCGATGACGCTTACGCATTCCCATGATAGATTTCATACGTAACAATCATCAAAAGGCAGTCAAATACAGCGCTGATAAAGCCTAACTAATGAATATTGCTCATAACTCCAAGTTTATGGCTCCAACATAACAATATAACATTATCAAATTGTAAGAAATGTCTTCTCTTTTATTGAGATATTACATGTGAATATTGATTTAATATTACCAGAGTTATGTGTCCAAAGCGAAAACAAAGTATAATTTCAACTTTTGCAGTAAATCATTTGCAGCATCCAATCGGAAACCATCATTTTAATGATTTACATATCAAACCACTCCCACTGCATAAAAAAACAGATGTAGGCCTATATATAATACTAAAAATGAAACCTTGTCTTAACCTGCCGTGAGAGCCGACATGATATTTTTAAATAACATTCAGAGATTTTTGTCGAGGGGAAGCTAAAATTTAAACAACAACCGCTATATCGACTTTAACATTGACGGATGATGTCCGCCTCTCAAAGAAGCTATCAGTAAACTACGAACTAATAAAGGTAAACCTATTAATTTAAGATTAGACCTATACTAAATTGACATTCTGAACCCACGAACAGAATGTATTATGATATCAAATTGTTTCCTAATTCTGTCGCTTTTCGTCCTACCACTAGCAAGGTTTATTAACATAAAAACATATAGAGAAAGCAATCATTTATATAATTGTTTTAAGAAAATGTAACATTTATGTTTTAAACAATTTCACAAAGTCAACTCATCATGGTAATAATGTTATGGTCTTGTCCGTCTGTTAGCTGACTATGAAATGCCAACAGCGAGGTCATTGGTGAAAGGTGATTGGTAAAACCCTTAAGTAGCATACATGTAGGTAGTACACGTAACACTGTAAGTTCTGATGAGGAGGCTTCCGTATTTTTACCTTGAGCGCGCGATAAGTGTTTGAACTTCCAACACCTTACCATAACATAAGTGAGGCTCCAAGCACTATAATGCAAATATGATATTACACTCGACATCAGAATATACGTGTAAATGCATGTTCATATACTAATAACCACTCTTATGAATGTAATTCAACTGTAAAATAGCACTAGCTGTTTAACATGTTTAACATATTAAAGCAGTAGCAATTCAGTGGCGGCACCACGGGGGCGGCATGGGGGAATTTTCTAGGTTTAGGGTTAGGTTTAGGGTTAGGGTTAGGGGTAGGGGTAGGGGTAGGGGTAGGGGTAGGGGTAGGGGTAGGGGTAGGGGTAGGGGTAGGGGTAGGGTAGGGTATTGTTTGGGTTAGGGTTAGGTTAGGGTTAGGGTTAGGTTAGGTTAGGGTTAGGGTAGGATTAGGGTTAGAGTTAGGGTTAGGGTTAGGGTTTTTTACTAGTGACCCTTATGACTAGCGAGTTTGATCCCATCAATATATGTGAAAAAGTTAGAAGAAAATGTAATTTCCGTCTACAACGCGATACTACACTTCGCACTGCCTATACCCTAGACGTGCTTAAAGCCCGGTTTAAAGCTCCATTTTACCTTACATTTGATGTCAATTACAGATCCACTAGTTTTCATATCATTAATCTAAACCATTAACCACGTTAACGCTTCCTTCTTAACTCAATCTATACAGTTTGTGTCTCGTAACATTACTTCAACATTTACTTTTGTCTCATAGTAATGCAACAGATGTGGATGTGTAGCGGATATATAACGCCTAAGGATTACAGCATTAGAGGTTTATAGTCATAAAACAATAGACTGATGTAATTTGAGATTCTGATCTGTCGTTCAATATCTCTTGATTCCGCGTACGAGTGGAACGCTCCTCGTTGTTTTTAAATTAAGCAGTATAAGCGCTTCCACAGTATTTGATAAAAGACCATAGCCATACTGTTTGAGGTACATACATATATTGTGGGTGTTTTTGACAACTATCTGTGTGTGATATAAGATTCTAGGCTAATAATGCGAGTTTGCTTTTATAACTGCTTGTTCTATACAAATTGTTCAATAGCCGTAGTCTATAGTTAGTTGTAGTTTATTATACAGGGTGTGTCAAAAACAGTGTCCCGTGTGAAATATGATTTTCTTTTCGCCATGACAAATATCAAATGGGTTCAGCAAACTTTCATGTGTCATAAGAATTTTTTCTCTCCATTTTGGAGCTTTCGTTAACAAATTATAGCACATATCCTCAGGTATATCAAATTCAGTTTTGGTCACTTTTCATGAGCAGACAATTCTTTTATGACAATCATCATTCATTGTTTAATTGAGCATAATTGATTAATTGAATTTGAACAGAAAACTTATTTGCATCCATATTATCCATAGCAAACCACATAATATTTGAATTTTAGTGTTATTTTAACAATTACATTGACATATCCTATATTCATCATTGGAATCAAAAATGCATTTTATTTTCGATTGAAAGTCCAATTCTTGTTCAAAAGTAGTCAAAATGGGATTCGCACTCTTGCTACTGAATAGCTCATATCTCGGCAGTTAGGTGGTGAAATTTAATGGGATCAAGTGTATTTGATAGAGGACTAATTTGCTTTAGGCTACAAGGCCCGCTTAGCAGCGCTATAAATTGGTGCCCTAAAATCCGTCACCAAATTTAAATATTCGCCTTCCATCAAAGCTGGTTAATGCTATATGACATAATTCTCGAATGCAACCAACAGGCTGTATTGCAACGCCCATTGAGTAGTTTAAACGCATGAGCGTGGATGTAATTTGCAACATAATGGAAACTCACCCATGCAGTTAGCAAGTAGTACCACTCGTACACGCCCGAATTTAAATATATGCACTGGGCAATCCTCTCGTAGTAATTGATAACAATAGGTTTACCAGACCGAATTAATAGCGCTCCTAAGCGGGCAATTTATGTCATGGCTTACCTACAGTTAATGTTATGAAAACAGAAAAAACATGGGATTAAATTTGTTCCCCATGGGACACTATTTTGACACACACTGCATAAAACCATTCGTCTCCTTGTCTGGTTAATTTGGTTTCTAATTTTGATTTTCATTGTACACAATGGAGTCTAGTGATCATGGTAATGGATTCTGGCTTAAATTCTATTGCCAAAAGTATACAAATCGTCGTCTGTTAGATGTCACCCTAGGTATTACACATGACGCTGAGTGTGATCTACATGAGTCTTATAATATGAGGCTTTAATATTGTTACCTCGAACGCACGATAAGTGTTGTAACTTCCAACACCTTACCATATCATAAGTGGAGCTCCAAGCGCTATAAGGAAACAAAATGATATTACACTCGACATGAGAATGCATCTTATTATAATGCAGACTGTGATTTTATGGATGATATAACTTACTTGGATTAATCAAACAATCTGGAACAAAATAATACCAACATTTGTTAGAAATAGCAATATTTAAGAAATCACAAATTACAACTTCAAAGCGTTTCATCAGTAATCGGTCAAGTTAATAGTTCATTAAATAAAATATTACATGTGTTTAGATTGCGAAAGCATAATATATCTATGTTTGTAATATACACTGCAACTAGGTTGCTTAAAAAACGTTGCTAAAAGTAATTTTATCATCCGTTGGTTGACGTGTTGATTAAAATTCATTCAATTGTAGACAGTTAGGCGTTGTATAAAAGTAAAAAATTCCCAGCGTTGATACTGGGCGATACTGGAAAATAATCATGTACCAGTATCGTTCAATACTGGGACACATCTCACTGGTACTAAAATGGTCCAGTATCGCTCGATACTGGAACATAATATAGTGTTTCAGTATCGACCGATACTGGAACAGTACCACGACCGATACTGGCAATTTTTATGTTCCAGTATTGAACGATACTGGTATAACGATACTGGTCGATACTGGTATACCAGTATCAGGACCCAAAGTACACTTTTCCAACGAGGCCCATAAGCAATTACAACTAACATATAGGACTATAATAGGACTATACATTATCATTACAGAATGCAAAATTGTTTTAATCTAAGGTAGAAAAATGCAGAAGTCTTGTTATCTTGGATAAATGTGAGCAATATCATACTGAACTTCATTTAGCAGAACTGTCTACTTTTCCCACATATAAATGATGCACCCTCCCTCTCTCTTTCTTGAACGTACAAACAAGTACAATAGTAGGTATGGTTTACTTGTTCATCCAATTTTAAATTCATATTACGGAGGAAAGTAATAGTATAATTTCCCTTGATATTTGCTAATATAGTATATCATCTATATGATTATTATGAGATGATACTGCATGGTGACCATACAAACAAGATGAGGTGAGAATGGCTGGATGTGTGTCAAGCAGTGGGCCGTTAAACTAAATCTACTTGGCGTACGCGTCTCTCCCTACAGACAGGACACATCGCTACAGGCAGATACCATAAATATTTAAAACGCTATCAAGCCGTGGCCTGGTGTGGTTGGATACTTCTATGGTTGGATTGACCAATCAGCTTAGGTTATCAATACGTGATAAGTGGATTTCAATTTTTGAAGGGTGTTTAAAGTTTAACCACATTAATTAATAAGCAGATCCGTGGGTGAAAATGAGTGGGATATCATCAAAACCTCATCTAACTGTCCCGTGAAGCGGTCCGTTATTTAATGATCGTAATAGTGTTGTATAACAGGACCTTAATTTCCGTTCTTATTATTCTCTTGATATTTTTTTAGATTTTAGTTTTTATTATAACAAAAGATCGAATAAAAAATACACATTTTTAAATTCGTGCAGCGCATTCATGAAGGCCGCCATTTTTATCATTACGTCATTATAGCTGCTGTCAACCACGCTGTTTGTTACCTTTTACTTGAATGACATACCCAGTTTACCTTTGATTGATTATAATTTGGCTTAATCTCGATTCCAGATGCTCTATGTTAGATTCAAATGACTCGAACACACCCATGACGTTTGTTCTGACAAAACCACGCCCACATGAACAAATTTTGCCAATTTTTTGCGATTTAAACTCTTTTTTTCTCATTTTGCCGTCGATAGATTTTTCTTTCCGTCAGTGAGAATCTAGTTAATATATGTAACTACCCGATTCACAAGTTTTACATTTCCCTTTAACTCATAAAAATTCACCGCAAACAAAAAACTTCAAACAATCTATAATCGCCCTATACTTTACTGTGTGCATCCGGGACACTGGTATACTGTAACAAAAATGGCGGCCACCAGTAGTCGGACACGAATTAACAAATTTGTATTATTTAATTCGATCTAACCGACTGGCCATAATGTAAGGAGGAATATATAGGTCGTTATAAACAATATAGACCCATGATACATGGTGAGAATTGCGATGGCTGCTTTGTCTATGTCATGAGTCCCTTCCAGTGGGTTCACTGGTAGCTACTGAGACACACTAACCACAATCTCGGACAATATTGATGGGACACTTTTATAGGTGTGTTTAACTCCCCCCCCCCCCCCCCCCCCCACCCCACCCTCTCCCCTGGATCAATTACCAGTGTGTCCCAACTAATTATGACCACGATTGTAGCTATTATATCCCGACACAAGGCTCTTCGTACCCCGGTTCAATTTTATGACTAAAGCTATTTGTATTGTTGCCGTAAATAATCATATAGATATATATGTTCCTTGTTCATGTGATCTTCAATGGATAAGATCGTTTTTGTTTGAAATCTCATCAGAGCTTATCCATCCGTGCATTCATATGATGAAAGGTATTGATTTAATCACATAGCGCCATGAAGAAGTTAACCAAAATAACAGTAATATTAAGTAACAACAACAAAAGACGTATAGTTGACATTTCATATATGCAATTATGATAACTCACACCAACCAATTCCAACATTCACTGAAAAGGGGTTGTTTTGAGATATTGCCAATCGAATACACAGTGCTGTTTCTGTTTGATATTTACAACGGTGAAAATGACGTATGGCTATGAGCAACCACTCAACAAATTTGAGTCCGTTTGGATTGGCTAATTTTGATTCGGCATTAAACATATTAAAAACTCTAATACACATAGAAACGAGCTTGTCGAGTTCGCAGCAATCTATCATTGCGGTGTTTTTTTTGTATATAAAGAATAAATGTGAACAATAGCCCAACAGACATTAACAAGGTTAATGAATTGAGTGATTATAAATCAACTCTCTACAAAGAGCTCTACAAAGCCAATCAATTGGTTCTCTGCAACTCAGAAAATATGCATAATACAAGAAACACAAATGAGCAGGGTTAAAAATGCCAATGAAAGTGACATAATAATAAGATAAAAGCTCAAACATAGAGAACAACATCAAAGAAAAAATAATATTTGGAGGTCATGGGCATCAAGAGAACCTACACAACACACACTTGGTGTAACTAAATCTACCAGGAACTGCCTGTCGTCACCTGTTGGGGCGTGGCCGTATCACGAGCCCGGCTGGCTACATGCTTTACAGGACCATCCACCGTCTCCCCAACCAAGCACTTGAACCATGCCCACCATGATAATGTAACAGTCAGGTGTTGAAAAGACTTGAATGAAGGGTGTCATGAAAGAGTATGTAGGTTATGCCAAGTTAAGAGTTGTAGAGAAGGTGTCTGTGCACGCGGCACTTAAAAGCCTTGATTCCTGCCTCTGAGATGCTGCACATTGTCATAAGGGAATGGCTGTGTTGCTCTATAAAAAGATGCTCTTGACGCTTCTGGTGTCCCATTAACTCCCATGGTAGATTACGTTATAATTATGAAAATGTACAAATATACGAAGTACGTTGTGCGTCAGAACTATGTTAAACAGTCGGATGACATCAAATATTTGATCACATGAGGACACTATGAATGAAGGAACATACTTTGATGTAAATATTGCTCCACCCATTCTTATTAAAAATCATAAAATTAATCGTATTCTTATAAATCATAATGTTGTTTATTTCTTGATATGTAGCATCACAAATAAGATCATGCAATCTACGAAGAATGAAGAAGAAGAGTTTTGAAGTTGATAATGATTGTCATCCGAATAATTACCAAGCCCCCCCCCCCCCCCCCCCCCCCCCCTACAACGGAAGGCCAAGGAATGTAATCTGCACATATGGATCGTTTCGTGTTACACATGCTCCTCCCACATCACGGGGCTATAGTGACTGTTAATCCAACATAAGATGAAACATGACCTTTTATGATATATATTTATTTTTCAATGTGAAAGGTCATCATAATCCTGTTCATGTTACTCTGAACAAACTATAAGTTCTATAGTTTCTTCGCCATAACATAGAGCATGATCTTTGTTACTGTCCATTTTGCATCATTCATATTCTGTTGCAGTACTGTTCCATCTTACGTTGAACAGACTATTGCAGAATTGAAGGGCTGTTTACTTTACAAAAAAACCACCTTGGGGTGATCTTGAAATGGGCATGACCTTCGTTGAGGTTATTGTACCAGGTGAAAACATTGTAACGTACTTACGACGTCATACTGATGAATAACGTTGTCGAAACGTGGAATAAAAATATCATAAACAAATAACAAGTATCATCTGACTGACATCAGATTGCAATGAGTGAGATTTGTTCAATGCGAAATTCTGATATTTTTAAATGACATTTCGAAACTGATACGTTCATTTTAATCAACAAACGACAGTTTCTTCGTCGACTTCGAAAGACACTTTGACGCATATCAAACATCGACGATTAAAAAATATATATTATCGTCGGATCTGGTATTTAGAAAATATGATGGGGACAAATGTCGCATTAACACATTCCACGAGGCAGTCGTCTGTGGACGACATTCCACAATTTCACAAAAATTGTTTCAGAAATGTCACAATTATTGAATTTCACCTCAATATTTGGAATCACCATGAAAAGTGCATTAAATTAAATACAAACATGCCTAGTATTCGTTCGGTAATTCTTGAGATAAGACTTTGAAAGTTGGGAAAGATTTCTAACAAATCTGTTTTGGATAATGATAAAACTGTGTTAAGGAAGCATGGCTAAACCCAGGATAATTCTGAAGCACGATGGGATTCAAGGTGTTGTTCATTTTTGGGTTGGGAATAAAGATTTTACCGCTTTAAGTGTGAAAAAATATGATTTACATAATACAGCGTATTTGGTAATATATAATAATATAACATTTGCATAATTTCAAGCACTTTACATCTTTAAAAAACCGGCTCTCGTGTCAAAATGGACTTTTAAAAGTCCAATTTTCTTTCATTCCCAGTTAAGGTCAGAAATTAAGGGTTTTTTAACAATAAAGAAAAAAGAAGAACTTTTGAGAAGAGCTAGAACGAAAAAGGACGAAAAAGAAAAGAAAAAGGACCAATCCTGTTTTTATAACAAAAAGAAACATTGATGTGTGGATGTGGGAATTGGGAGTGGTTTTAATGTAATGCATGGCTCCAGGGGCTTGGCTGGCCCAGAGTCATAGAAAATTAAATGATAAAAAAGAAGAAAAGTATGATCCTAAGACAAGAGATGTAAATTGTAATGAATAGTGCGTAATATGTTATTAAAACTATCGACTAGGGGTAGGGAGGTTTCTATAAAGAAAAAACGAGTTATATGTTCTATGAAAAAATAAAACATAAATGCGATATTTGTTGACCTTTAAAAGTAGCTATATTGATTGTTTGTATATATTATCAAGGTTTATGTAAAGTGGTTCAACTTGAAATGAAGTCAAGCACATATCTGTAAAACTGTTGACGAATAGTGAAATGACTTGGCTGGTGACGTAATAAAAGGTGGGAATTCATCTTGGATCTACGTGCATTATTGCACTGCTTGACAAAATCAGAACCATGACGCAATCATTCTTATGCAGGCCTGTAAGCATGTTAAGGCACTGGGAACGGAGTATACCATATAAGGATGTTTACTCAAGTAGAACGTTAGCAACCGTTTTGTTGAGACAGCAGCGTATGATAATTCTTCCGACATGTAGGCGGTTGGCTAGTAAGAACAAAATAGTTGTGATGTGACCTAATCTGATAGCCAATAGAAAACAGTGTTATTAGAAATGTATCATAATTCTAACACATTTATTGTTAGACTTCGGTTGAGAGGCGATGTAATAACAGAGATAAAAATGAATACATTGCGCTTGTTATTATCTGAGAGAATTTGACGTACTTCGAATTGATTGAACATCTGTGCGTATATTAAAAACTGTCCGCGGTATTTGTTTTGTTCTGTTTAATTTCATTATGACGTTTGAAATATATACTGGTTAATTAACTGTAACTTTAATATGCGATATTTGTTAGCGTTGTTTGCATAATTGCTACACGTATATTTATACATAAGGATGTCCTCAGTTTCCAGGACATTTACATTTACCTATAACGATTAAATTTCATTTTTGAATTTCGTGAATTGTCCATCTCTTGAATCTGGAGTGTTTATTTTGTTTTATTACCGTGATATTCATTATATCGCTGTACTACACGTAATCAACAGGCTTGTGTACTGATGCTATCATATTCAATTTTTAGTGCCGTTTATGGATTATATTCTGCTTGGAATGTGTACTGTTAAACCAGAGTAAATACTCGGACTACTAGTCCAATACAGGGTGGTTCAATAAAACGTTGACAGTTTTTTGAAGCCATTTTTTGAAATTCTGTAGATTTAAAAAAAATATTTTTCAATATTCATAAACTATATGATCTTGACCATCTATGCTGAAAATATCGTTACAAATAACCTTACGGTTGCAAAATAACAGCTATTTGAACAAAGTCTGTCCGATTTCACTCTGTCCACGGGTACTGATTTCGCGACGTTACATTTAATACTGAATCATGAATTGCATGGAAGTAATCTAAGATTTGAAGATCCCGCCAGGTGAAACCAGTGTAATTGTTAACATCTTAACTATCTATTCAGGTGTGAAATCAATACGTAATAATAATACCACGAGTGACCCTAATTAGAATTATTAATTTTCATAGATTGGAAGTGTAATTGTCTATGCTCTATGCCTTAAAAGTGACGATGCCATTTAATGTTATCTTGCTGGTCATTTCCCGTAGACTTACCCATGGAGAGATTCTCTTCAAATAGCTATAATTTTGCCGCCATAGCATTATTAACATTGAGAATTTCAGCATAGATGGCCAAGGTGATATTTTTGAGGAATATGTTAAAAAAAAACCACAATTTTGAAAACATATGGCTTTGAAACACTGTCAACGTTTTATTGAACCACACTGGTTTAACGTCGCGAAATCAGTACCCGTGGACAGAGTGAAATGGGACAGACTTTGTTTAAATAGCTCTTATTTTGCATCCGTAAGGTTATTTGTAACGATATTTTCAGCATAGATGGTCAAGATCATATAGTTGAGGAATATTGAGAATTTTTTATTTTTAAATCGACAGAATTTAAAAAAAACGGCTTCAAAAAACTGTCAACGTTTTATTGAACCACCCTGTATTATTATCTGGTTGAGCAGACCAAATTATTTTAACAGTGGAAAGATATTCTGTTTATATCATCTCTAGCGCGTAAACTCGATACTACCGCAACTATAAACCTACCTTTCCTGACCACGTACGCGCCGATGAAATATGTCAGTTTCATGCTCAGATTTCATTACAAAACTTACTTCATACTGATTCTGAGCATTCAGTATAGCCCGATATTTTAGGATTTTGCATTGACATTTCGACGGTTAATGAAATATATTAATTCTGTGTATTATATATTGGATATTTCTGGTCATCGAAAAATGTGAAGCTAGCTAAAATGACAAATAAAGATTTTACTCATATTCATACAATATTGTTATCCTCTGAAGAGGATAACTCATTCAGTTTGATGCATATATTATATCCTTAAACACAAACCCCTTTCTTTTGAGAAGAGCATCATTAAATGACATTGCTTTTTGCAGGTAACATAAATAATCATGTTGTAAGCAATGAGAAACATGTCTAATTCACGTGCGGCATATTTTAATACCTGGGGCGTTTAGTCTATTGCTATACCGGTATGTTTGTATTACCTTAGTGTTAAATGCTGTTATCAATTTGCTTCAAAGTCTAGTTCTAGTATAGCGTTGCATGACATCTTTGATTATATTAATTTATGAGTGTATTTTTCTGTTGTTTTTAGGCACGGTGGTTCGTCGTTTTCAATGTTGAACATCCAGATTGAGTTCTTGTTTTTAAAAGAATATTTTGGTCGAGGTACAACAGTTGTACACGCTTGAAATCACTCGCGTCCGCATCAATATTGGGCTACTAAGTCAGGTGTTCAGAACAAGGCAGGTATGATAAGTCACACTTTCAAGTCTCACGGACAAGAATCTTATGAAGGCTTTTGTGAGTGAACAATAGTGTTTGAATATCAAACACCTTATACACAGTGGCGTCCCCCCCCCCCCCCCCCCCCCCCCCCCCCCCACTATTGAAATATTCGGGGGAAACTTACTCTCAGTCGGGGGAAACTACTGCCAGTCGGGGGTTGGGCCGTCGCTAGAAGGTTTTTGTGTGTGGAGGGGGTGTAATCCAACTAGACAAATAGTCGGCAAATTTCTACATGTAGTCGACAAATGTATGCACCATGTTGGTAAAAAAGGGAAATGTTATAGAGAAAACTGATGAAAACTTTCATAATTGTCCATTTGTTGACTGTCTGTGCTATCATTTTGACTGTGCGATTTTGTGACAGTGCAAGTACTCCAAGTACTACACAATAGTTCTAGTTGTAAACAATTTATGGCAGTAGTAATGTTTCAGGAACATTTATAATTGTGTGTATGTTCTAAGATAGTCAATATGATCATAGAGTTCGAAAAATTATTAGTCGAGTAGTGCCAAATACGACTTTAAAATAGAGCCAAATCATGAAATTTATTCGGGTTTTATTCATAGTCAGCGTCATGTCATAACGATATGGACATAATTTCATCAATGCGTGCGTACATGTTTACATGTTTACATGCGGCCATGCGTACGATAGTACGTGTGAACATGCGTACGAACGTACGTGCGTAAACCCGGAATTGCGTACCGGACGCTTTGAAAAAGTTGACCGCGCGTCCGCTGATTGGTCAATCGTGAAATTGTCACCGCATGCATGCATAGTTGATCGCGCATTTCATGCATCTGGACACAGCTCCGCGAACAACAACATAACACGCTCGCGTGAAAACAAATAGCTTGAATTTCGTCCATAGCATTATGACATTGACTCTAAATCGTTATGACTGTGATAATATTAGTTCGTTGGAGTCTTTTCTGCTGTTTAGCCAATATTATAATATTGCTATAAACTTCGTATGACATCCTGGTCATCGATAGCTATTTCAATTTTAGCTTATTGAAGTGAATACATGTAAATTGTTTACACATGCATCTTTACTTAATCATCCCCAAATAATTTGACTACGTTGTAACTAATATTATTTCATACTTGCGAGAAAAGAATACTATGTCAACATGGATACAATTTCAAATCAAAATTGACGTGTAGGCCTGTGTAGAAGTTAATCTTATTGATATTAAATACTAAAAATATAAGTAAATGATAGTACTTCATTGTTAATATCATAAGATGATTAATATGTCTAAGATGATTAATATGTCTTGTTTGAGGGACAGTCAATCCTTTGTTCAGGAATCTATTATGTAGGCCTAAGGAGAAAACAAGTTTCTGTAAAACTTAATAAGAAACCCAAAATAGTTTCAATAAACAAATTAAGCCTTTAATGATTGGACTCACAAGAAAACTTTCATATTTGGGAAATTAATATCAACTCTAGGTAGGCCTATACAGATTGTTTACACAATCAGTGACAATGTGCTCAAAATTGCGTATCAAAACAATCATCACGAAATGTAATATATAAAATTAAGCTTTTATAACAAAAATTGTGAAATTAGAATTATGCTGTCAAAATGATAATACACTGCAAAAACTCCGGTGTTAATTTTAACACCATGGGTGTCACTTTAACACCATGGGTGTCACTATAGGACCGGTGTAAAGTGGTCCGGTCCTATAGTGACACCCATGGTGTTAAATTAACACCGGAGTTTTTGCAGTGTAGGTTAGCAAAAGATTCGTAAAAAGGTCGTTTTATCTGTGTGTGGGTTGTAACTCGTCCTTAAACATCATTAAACATGTGAAGATGTTTATAATAGTACCAAAAATAAACTACCATTATTTTCATCGAATCTATAATATGAAAATCATGGTCCTATTTGCACAGCGAATGTACTAACGAGACTATTCAAACAATGCTATGTTAGTATTTTTACGGGAATACGACAACGTAAATATTAAAAACGATGGGAGAGTGGGCTATTATTTCAATCCCCGAGTGTATATTTATATGATGAAATAGATCATTTGAGCGGTATTATCGTTCAAAACAGATTTATTTATTTGACAGAACTACGGAATATACTCAAATGTCCTCGTAACTTATTCTAATTCTATCTAACAAACATCAACAGCCCCATAGTCATGATAATTGGAACGTTACATATTGTAAGGGAAGGAGTGACAAGGGATAAAGTTAGTGTGACATAAATACAATTTCTTTGTTTTAATTATGTTTAAACCAAAAATATTTATAAATTATTGGATCAAGAAGATATAAAAATATTAAGTACATTGACTTTTTTGCGTAATTTAAAAGCAGATTTTTAAACAAAATGTGAAATTTGTGTGACCTTATTAGTAATACCATACAAATGATGTCTTTAAAGATACAGATTACATACAATTTCACATACATGTAGTACAAATACTCAATTATATATATAAGTATTTCATTCCATTGGTTATACGTAATATTGCTCTAGTGTCACCATAGAGTCTGGGTTAAAGTCATGTTTACCTTGAATTGCAGCGATTGTTCTCGCAGCGTCGCCTTACAAAGTTTGTAATTGCCCACCTAATTAGTCCCTAAACACTTTTCACGATGCTACAACACAGATTTTTCAGAAACATTTCCTAACTTTCAAGGTCTATCTCAAGAATTACTGAACCAATACTAGGCATGTTTGTACTTATTTCTATGCATTTCTCATGGTGATTCCAAATATGGTAATGAAATTGAATCATTTTAACATTTTGAAACATTTTGTAAAATTTTGGAATGTGGAAAGTGTTAAGACATCGTTTTTATCTAAATTAGTCAAAATTATGTCTTATAGGACAAATGTACGCTCGCCACATGATGTTGATCTTGCGTAAAAGTACGCAAAATCCAGGTCAACCTTACCTCTTAAACAGTAAAACAGACATCTATAGTGTGCAACACGTCAGCGCTGCTGGACCTCACGGCGCTGATTAGTTAGAGGATGTTGTTAGTTTCCAAGCATGCGCAGTGAGCTGATCGGATTGAATGCGCCCGCTTATGAAATGACTAACATTTTTTTACAGCATAATATATGAAGGTAGAGATGGGCATCATGGCCACGGAATTGAATAGAAGTTGAATCTCAACTATAATGAGTTATTTAAAAAATAAAGGGTCTTTAAGAAAACAAGAGAGGGCTGAATTGTACTTCTTGCAGCAGGATTTTCTTAAAGACTCTTATTTAACAACATTATAAGCCTTTCATTGCAATGTTCTGTCGATGGGAACCAGTGGGTTGTGACAGAAATCAGTGATCATGTGATTAGAGTGAAGTATGCTGGTGGTGTTGCTCAAGACACCTGGCGAATCCAACCCGAGGGCGAGATGCCCAAACCGATAATGAAAACTGTAATAATTAATATCAATTCCAAGGTAAATGTATCCCCTTAGGCCTTGGCTGATTCGATGTATAGAGCAGGGTCAAGAAAGAAGTGCTTAATACCTAGGTATGTTTATCCAGAGATTTACATTTTTTGGAAGTTCATTGTTTTTTGCGTGATATCGGTTTGATCCATATACCCAATTAAAATAAGACATTTCTAATTTACATACCACTTTATAAGTCAGTACAGGTTACACTAGGGACACAAGTTGATAATTTTCCCACTGACCTTTCATTATGAAACCACGCATTATTAATTTGTTGACATATGAAACATACCCGTGCTTACTATTTACCCCAGAGCCATCGCAGCTATTCATATTCATTGATTTCCCTCAAGAATCGTGACCAGATATTTCTGGTGATTTGATGACAACAAAAGTAACTCGTGATACTTGGCATGCATAATTAGGTTTCACATACGGTTTGAAAATAATATATTTATAAACAGCCTTTATAAAAAGGCACAATTTTGTAGGCCAATAAATGAAAAATAAAGTAACATAGATAAGAAAAATAGAATTTAATAAAACACGCGCGCGCAAAAAAGACTATACGGCCGAGTGCACCAAACTGGCGTAACTAATTAATAGGGAGGTAAGCTACCTCCCTAGTAGTTATGCCCTAACTGCAGCGTAACTTACTAACGATGTAATTCTGAGAGCACTAACTGGTGAGTAACACCAGAATAGTAACTAGCGAGGTAAATATCCACATTAATCAGCATCGTCCCCTTACAAAATTAATTGTCGCATATGCCAAGTGTTCACCTATACTTTACTGTACAATTCTGACGTTAATATTCAAAATGTGTCGTCACTCGCTAGGTCGTAGGTGAGTGTAAATAAAGAATCACGTTGAATCGGCCTGCGGTCTGGACAAAATGACGCCATTTTGTGGCCTAAAATGTCGAAGTTGTTTACCGCTTTTTCAAAAATAAGGACTATCATGTCATTACAAACATATTTTTGGCGAGTGTCACATACACATGTTGCACTAAATAAAAGGTACAATTTCCATAATAAAAATCCGTTTTAGGAATTGAATAGTTCAATGGTGTATTAATAACATGATGCTACTTCTAGCGTCCGGTGTGCTACTGTGATCCTGTCTTTATAAACGGAGGTACGGGTTCGATTCCCGTAATTCCCTTATGTTATATTTTTTTAAACATGATGGTGACTTAATGAAATCATTAAATATAATGGTCCATGTATTGACACACTTAAGCATTTATTTATTATTAATAAATTGATTTATTAAATGTGTATGTATTATTATTTTTATACATATTTTTTATTTACTTTTAATGTATTTATTAATTTATTATAATTTTTAATTATTCATTCATTCATTTATATAACTAGGCAAGTGTGTTTATTCATTAATTATGTATTCGTTTATTTCAATAGTATTTGATTTGATTTGATGTTAAATAATTAATTCATTAATTTGATTGATTGGTTGGTTGACTGATTGTTTGAAATTATTTCTACAATTTTGCATGCATCATTGTGGATAGATATTAAATATTTTATAATAAATTGGTCATAAATGTATCATTGAGTAAATAATGCATAAATTGATTATGAATTGTATGATAGAAATCTGCCATTTATCATCATACCTATGTAATCGTCCATCGAGCAAATCAGAAATTATCATTTTAGTTACAGCATAAACTGTTATGCTTCAACTTACTCTTGGGTCCAGTCAGGTATAAATTACTCGCAAGTTACTAGCCTAGTAGCTTACCCCAGTTTGGGGCTCTCAAAATGTTTGGTTACGCCTCAGTAACTAGCAAGGTAGCGCTATTCTTAAGCTACCCGCCATTGGTGCACTCGGCCGATTGAATAGTGGGAAAGAGAAACTTATCAATTGATGTTGCGATTAAAATCGGCAAATCCAAGGCTTTGACACTGGTACTAATAGTCAAAGCATTTCCACTCGAATAAGTTATTTTAAAAGAATGGCACGCGTCAACAGGCAAAGGGGTTCAACATGTAGATATTCCTATAAAACAATGTTTGAATAATAAAGCTAAATCAATGTATACTTTATCCGGTATTTTAGTTTACCAATAACGCAATATTATTTCATCTTTACTTTGACTCAATAACTCCTTTCTGAAATCAGACAAAAGAGGGCGCTATTTCTTTTTTCCTGTTCATGGCATGTATTCAATGTGTTCGTGTGCATGCGGCACCTATAATTGTCAGTAGGCTCATCATCATGATACGATACTGTTAGTCGCATTTGCATGCAATATATTGAAGTCGATATGAAAATCTGTCTGTACGAAACATAACTTCTCAAGAGCATAAAATAAAATGTGCGAATATAACAGTTTAAGAACCATTTTATATAATCGGACCATCAGAGATATCTTTAGACAATATATTTTAAATTTGTATAGGGGAACACGTAATCAGTATAAACCAAAGTGCAATATTCTTGGGATCACAGATATATCATGTCCTCGGTACTATTTATATATTGAATATTCTATATAGATAGATAATGCCTCCCACAACATAGATATGGTCCGAGTTCTAGACTTTCCACATATCGGTATTAGTTTTACCATTATATACAAAACTGATTTTTCCGAAAACCATACCCAACTTTCAAAGTCTTATCTCAGAAATTACTGAAACAATACTAGACACGTTTGTACTTAATTTATTGCATTCCTCATGGTGATTCCAAATATGGAGATGAATTTCAATATTTTTGACATTTTTAAACATTTTATGACATTTTGGAACTGTCATCTGCTGCAGACGACTGTCGCGTGAAAATCTTGAAGTGAACAATAATATGTGAGTTTAGCGGAAGTCAGATTATCTCGACATAATTCTCTTATTGGAGAAATTCTTTTCCAGATTTCCTGAGTGGTTATCATGTTTGACATGGACAGCAGTAGTACGCATGATAGTGCTACTGAAACCATGACAAATACGGCAATGCATCCTGCGTGAATCTTAAGTGATGTTTTCAGAATGAATTTTCATATGTGATAACGGTGATTAATGAGAATCCATGAGTTACGATGTAGTATTTCAGTGGTAGACTTGACTTATTTGCTCAGGGAGTAAAGTACAAAGATCGTTCAGGAGTAACTAAACACTCTCGCGATAATTGAACAGTTCAGCCATTCAAATATTTTGAATGCAACTGAACCGTCATAAGGTAAACTCACATGTATTCAAGTAGAAAAAAAAATTAAAAAGGGAATTTAATTTGCTATCATGTACAGTTTCTTTTCCCCGTTTTGGTGACTTCTCAACATCAGGTCACAAAAGTGCAGAGCATGAATACATTATAAAAGAAAAGACCTGATAGCTGATATGACAGTAACTAATGAGGCTCTTAGTGCAGACGAATTCATATCCGTGAATCCGTATTCATATCCACGTGCTAAAAGCCGTATCCCTTGCATTGTATGCGCTACATTGCTCGAGGTTAGGCACAAAATAAATTGGTTGTTTGCCCATAATGGACAGCAATTTGGAGGGTCGGTAGGTCTCTTCTTTTTTCTTTTTCTTTTTTCTTTTTTTTTCTTCTTCCTCTCACTGCTTCCATTTTGACATATAGGCCTATGTACAATTATATATATATATATATATATATATATATATATATATATATATATATATAGGAAGTGAAATTTTGACAAATTTTGAGCAATATTCTTTAGCTTAAAAACGATGGATTAAACACAAATATTGACATTTTATGACGTCAATAGAAAGATTTTTAAAAAGAATTAGAAAATACCGACCCGAGATCTTCGCATTTTGGGTCGGTCGCGGAGCTGAGGGCAAACAAACATTTTTCTTTTTGGCCTTATGGTTGGTCAGCTCTTAGTCACATCCAGGTACAGCAAATTGGGGGATGATCAGACCATAATAGAGAATGTTTCTCTAGGATAAATGATGAATCCATCTGGACGGAAAGGGACGGGAGTAATTACCGTATTGGTGCTTCTCAAAACATGACAAGATTTGCCTTTGAGGATACCATACGTGATTCCAAGTGTTATTTAGTGTGCTATCCTCTTCCGCAAATGCAATGGGGAAAGCTAGGATTAAATATGGTAAATGTGTACGGTTGGACCTGGATCATATTGCAATCGTGAATGGTTATCCTTTGGTTGAAAAAAAAAGCCGGACAGTTTTCAGAGGTGGATAGCTGAACATTTTCCAGACGTGTTATTTTTACATATTCTTAAAACTGCAGTATCCTTGGTACATAGTGAAAATGGCATTTAAATTAAATCTTAAATTACATAAAAGACTAAGCCAATGAAATCTAGTTCGACTCTCTCTGAACAATGTGACTTGTCATGTAGTGAGACATTGTGAAATGATGCAACACCTTTATTCAATCTGATTCCAGTTTGAGGCTCTCCTCGCAAATGGCAGTTCCGTGCAAAGTTATAAAGCTACATGCATTACTCAGGGGTAGGTCTATGAGTTGAAAATTGCCTGGATATTGCCTGGAAATTGGATAAAGAAATAGTGAACATTTCTAAGAATACTTCGTAAAACAGGGATGGTGGTTTTTTTTCCTTCAAAACAAGACTATGAGATTGGTAAGCTGTCATTAAAAAAAACCTAACAAAGTGTGCCCAAAGAAAGGCAATAAATCATGACCGCTGGCCACAGACTTACGCGTAGACCAACTAGTTCTACATTTTTCGTTCGATGGCTGTAACTTTGGATTAGTGCTCCAATTTTAACGCCACTTTCTCCAATAAGGGTATGCCCAAGATATTGCAGTTTAAACATTATGTTAACAAATAATAATATAATGATTTCTCCAAAAATTTACCTCTGAAATCACTTTGGACCACTCTGTATAATAGCCGCGTGGAAAGTGTTAATACCAAACAAGTGGCTCAGATACAACAGTGTTCCATATAGATCTATATCATCTGCGTATCACCTGTTCCCGATTAGGAAACTAAATATAGGGATTTAATTTTATTCTTCAGATGTTTTCGTAAAGTTAACAAGATCGCTATTTAAAGGGGCATTAAGAGATCCTTCATGAAGGGAGCCTTCAATATTTTTGAGAAGTTGGGTTTTTCCCATTTACGTACTGCTTATATACGTTCTAACTACCACCTAAAATTATAGAGCTTAATTTGCAGTATTTCATGTGAAATTCATGGATTTGCTAGCATTTTGAGTTTCTATGTGATCACATCGAAACTACCCATATTCATCTAAAGACCACAGATGGCTTCTCACTTATTTGTTTCATGTTTATTCAAAATAACCTTGAAGACCACCCATGGTTTGTTACGTGATGCTTAGTCATGACCTCCCTGATTCAATTGGTGGTGACTTTTAACCAAAATACAAAAAAAAGAGGAAAAAGCTCTAATATACATTCGGAAATGCTGAGAAAATGTCTTTATTTTTTATTTTCACTGATTTATTTTTGAAGAAATCTTTACATGAGAGGGTTTCTATGTATATCATCTATCTAAACAATGAGAAAATATTGAATTTCATTTTTTGTGAAATCTCTCTGTGCCCCTTTAAACTCCCCCTCAAAACATGAAACGTGTAAACATCAACTTATGTAAGACAAAACATATAACCATATTCGACTGGCTTTTATTTTACTATATATCTGGAAATGGTGTATGTCTGTTAACCTCGTTAGTTTTGATCCCGATGTCGCCTAATTGCCTAATATAATAATTATAATAAGTGTTAGTACAGTCCTGTGAAATTGGAACTCTCAAGCATGTTTAGCTAGCTACATGTACAATTCGGAATGCAGTTCCGTTTTAAAATTATATGAGTCAAATGTATTGATTGAATTTTTATAGACAAGATTAATCCGCGCTAATTATGTCTGCGTGGTTCATATCTGTCTAGATTGCTACTCACGTACGCAGGTACGCGCTGTAGTACATCAATCACTTTGCTATCTGAGGCATAATGTTCACTAATGTTGTATCAACATTCAAGAAGGTTATCATAATTTTTCAAGAACCATAGGTATATTATTATAGTAAATGTTGCCGGTCATTTCCTGTAGAAATGCAGCTCATGTCGAAAGGAATCTTTTTAGTCAACAGTGCTGCCTGTTGTACCAATTTGTATAAGCAAAAGGAGCAGAGTATTGATAAAACATGCAATTTTCTGTAGGCGCAACATAAATAATCCTGTTCTACGGCTTATTCGCATAACTCATGTAGGGTTGGTCGATCGGACGTTTTTGTTTTTAGTTGTGTGTTGTGTGGGGTTTTAACATTTTTGTGAATTTTCATCAATTTCAAACTTTAAACTCCCCCTCAAAACATGAAAGGTGTCAACATCAACTTATATGTAAGACAAAACATATAACCATATTCGACTGGCTTTATATTTTACTATAAATCTGTAAATGGTGTATGTCTGTTAACCTCGTTATTACCACCACACCCTAGAAGTGACTGACAAGACCAAAAGGTAATTTTGCGGAAGTCACGCCATGCCATGCGAGAGGCCGCCTTTAACATGTTTATTCATGATGACTATCAACGGAATTCAACTCCTAACATACACACAAAGCACAAACGCCAAAGCTACTGTTATACATACAATATATATAATTTCCATCAAATAAACAATTTATTTGGTATCATCCCATCACCCGGGCGAGACACACAACCTCACCCCACTCCACACGCAAAGACGAATGGAGCCTGAAGAGAGACATATGACTTAACGTGTACTTTCTAATGTGTAATTTCTATCGATTCTGCGGAACCGTCTGAATTTCCAATATAGCCAATTCGAGTTTATTAATAACTATCATCACATACCCAAGCAGTTGTAATCAACGACAGGTGAACACAAACTCACCCCCAATGCTCCATTGCACAGACAAAAGAGGTCGAAGAGAAACTTATTTGCCATAGATTGTGCCAATGCACATCGAGATCAATTTTGCCAATTATACCAATGATATTGAGATCAGATTTTTGCCATAGGTATGCTAATGCATATTCAAATCAATTTGTCCCTAAAGAATCATTTATCCTTAGATATGCCATGTATCATATTATTCAAATTATGATTTTATAATAACGGTATATTAGTTATGAACCTTTGACACGACCCCTTGAATGTCAGTTACGATCATATTAATAGAAACCAATCATATAATATTGAAAATAAATAACCATATTATTTATAATACTTGACAGTTTATCATAAACGTTTAAACAGGTATATACTATTAAATCATAACTCATTATGATATCCATGTTTATATGATAGGACTATTTGTGAAACGTTCCGTTTATTCGTTTAAAATAGCAATTAACATGACACTTTTTACGTCAAAATTTAGAACACTGCCAACCAAGGTTTTGCATTTGTTCCCCGACAAAGGGAAAATCTTGCCTAACCCCCCCCCCCCCCCCCCCCCCCCCCCCCCCCCCCCCCCCCCCCGTTGTGGATTTATACCATATAAATAGAATCAAGGTTTACCGCAACTAGTACCCACAATTTGGGGAACCATGTAAGATAGCTGATACGCATAACACTCATAGTGGTAGGCCTATAAATTAACGGAACCATAGAAATAGCATCTAAGCAAATGTTAGAAATGCACCCAAAACCTGAAAGCCACGGTTGGTTGGACTTGATTGTAATAAATAAACCTGATTACAGAATTAACACTCACACTACGTGCACTATACAATTGTGATCATCAATTTATCACCACTCAAAATTTGTATCCATATGTATCAAATGCTGGAAACCCATTGTTTTAAAGCTAAACACACACCAGCACAAATATGGGCTAACAGTTTGTAGTCTTCAACCCCGATAATTTTACCGCCATTATGATTCAATTCCAAAACCAATCATTGTGAATGTACATACCATCACCATTTAATGAAGTCCTTGTGAATGTACAATACATTAAAACGAAGGCATAACTTCTCACACTATATAATCGATATCACCAATCAAATTTTGTATCAAAATTGTATCCAATTTATAAATATTTTATTATTATTATAAATATTTCATTATTATTAATATTATTATTTCAATGTATTGTATCCAATGTTGGAAAATCCATTGTCATAAATCTAAACCCTACGCCACCACAAATGCTACCAGTTTAGTTTTTCACCCTCGAGAATTTTACCAAGTGAAATTACTGGATATATTAAAGCAAGGCATAAAGTCTTTGATATAAGCAAATACCCTTATGACTGACCTCCAAACCAAATAATTGTGAATGTACAAAACCATCAACATTTAATGAGGTCATTGTGAGTCTACATCACATTTAATGAGGCCATAACTTCTCACACTACACATTTGATATCCCCAATCAATATTTGTATCAGAATTTGTATCAACTGTTGGAAAACCCATTTAAAGCTATATGCTATACACACTACACCAGTCCAAATATTTGCTATCAGTTAGTTTTTCACCCTACAAAATTTGACCGAGTGAAATTGCTGGATTCAATTCTGTGACTGTACAATACCATCAACATTTAATGAATTCCTTGTGACTGTACAATACATTTAATGAGGGCATAACTTTTCAACATTGTAAAAACACAATCATAGGAAATTGCTGGATTCAATTTGTGACTGTACAATACCATCAACATTTAATGAATTCCTTGTGACTGTACAATACATTTAATGAGGGCATAACTTTTCAACATTGTAAAAACACAATCGTAGGAACCTGTTTGGATGGTTCTGAATTACTCGCTTTGACACAGGTTAACGAAACAAATGACGCCATGTGGTATGTACATACGCCCAAGAGTTACATGTATCCGCCCGATTAAAGCAACCGAGCACCGATCAGATGCCTCGCCATCCATACCATTAAGGTTATAATCATGGTATTTTGTGTACCAAATATGATAAGTCAAAGCATGGGTAAATGATGACCGACAAATGTATGTGATACATTGTTCCAATGTTGTGCCTATTGAGCAATCTGACACCGCGGGTGACGGACAATACCAGTGTCCATGATACTCCCTTCTACCATGAAGCTATCTCGAGTAGCCATCAAAGTACTTCACAACTCCGGTGGTCACCCGGAAAACAACGCCGAGTCTAATACAGATTTTCGCACGGTCCAAAGCTAATTTGCATTTTCTAGTGAGTTTAATATCTCCGTTATTGACCGGCCGCAGAAAACCCATCTCCACCGTTGACTATACATGTATGTCTGCAATATCTCTAATATCATATTGCCTCGTATTGCGGTTGCACTTACTGATAAGATGCCCCACGAAAAATAACGGCTCCACCTGTTGACCATATCGCAATATCCCGAATATAATTATTGCCTGATGCAGACACTGATCAATTGTTAATTGGTGATGCTATGGCGATATATGTGTGAATCATTGAACTAGCTGCTGCAAATCTTGCATATTAAACGCATATATTGCGTCCGTTCCCATAGCAATGGGCGAAAACAAGCTGATTGACTAATATTCACATCGTAAAACGAGCGGCCACAAGTGTTACCCATCGCCGAATTATTTGAACGATGCTGATGTAGATATATGATGCAATAATGTCAATGTGAGCTTCATAGTATTTCTCCGCTAGTGATACGCAATTGTTCATTGAAGGTTACCACAGCAACGAGCGATAAGCTATAATACTTATGGGTCCAATACGGGAGTTATCAGTTATTCTAACTCCCTAAACTGCCAGTCGTAGATGGCGTAGGCCTGCGATGCATGAGGATCGTCAGCGTTCAAATAGAGCCGCCTCGCATGAATCAGAAACCAGTGATCTCCATGTATGGGATCATGCCAAATACTGCACTCAGAATGGTTGTCTCGCTGCTAGTGTTGCTTCATGGGAGTGTTGAAGTCTTTTCCACGCCTACTTCTACTGCGATACTTGGCAAAGTCCTTAGTACGGATATTATGAAGGTCAGATCTCAAGAGTTGGAGAACAGTCGGAAACTCACGTACACACCAAACATGGCAGCCACTAATAATTCTAGCATCTCCTGAAGAAAGAAAAATCGAAAGAGAAAACAGCAAAGCGAATCTGGCGAGTACATTCTTAACAATAACAATAATTAAATCAAAGGCATCTATAACTATAGATAGGAAATTCATTGCTCAGGATCCATGATCCTTGAATGCGCAATCTGAGTTAATGTACTGTGTATCCTGCAAATGGGCTAATGAATCATTATATAAACCATGTATCCTATTATTATAGCATAGCCCTTTATAAATAGTTAATTTAAACAGGACAAGACATGCAAATTTTAAACCATTTTTACTTAAATATTAAAGCTTTACTATCATGACCCGCTGCAGACATCAGTGAATACCTCCCAGCCCGATTCGTACTACTCCGCTGGATTAAAAGAGGTAAACAAAACATTGTGTTTCCCCATATTTTACTACCAAATTTCCAACGATCACCTACAGTACCCAAGACGACTGCCGACTATACCGGAAACTCGCCCATAACGTGACTGAAGACGTGACAAATAATATTACTATGAAAAGCCGCCAGAATTAAATTTTTGGTATATTATCTGAAAACATGAAGTTCAAGGCATAATCGTAAACTAAATCATGAATTGAGTCGTCCCGCCAACAGCGTTAACACGCACGATGATCAAATAAGAAAACAACAAACAGACGCGCACATAATGATAGTCCGTTGGCTTTTGACCTCGAAAGTATAGTCTTTGGAATCAGTCGCATGTGACCTTACGGTACGGAATGGTAGACACCATTGAACGGGACTCACAGTATTGATACACCTAATTATGTATTTAAAAGCCCCGAATTAAGGCATCACAGTATCAATCAAAACGAGTTAGATATATCCAACCCACTGAAGGAAAATTAATAATACTATTGTAGTATTGGGCCTATTTAAAACCTTAATTTAAATATACCCCACAAACCTTTTGTCGTCCGTAAAGACTGGTCCATTCATAGGTCTGGATAATCTACCATCAGACGAACCTAATAACAGAGTATTATAGTCATACAAAATCGCAATTTCGAGCCAGAAAAACAAACGCCCGACCCGATTAATCCCAATTGATTTTATTTTTATTTTTTAAACTTAATCTTAAATATACAACCAGTGACAAACCTCTCGTCGTCCGTGACGATTGGACCATTCATAGACACAGCGATGGTTCCTAGATATCTATGTACCATCAAAATAGACAAACTAATAATAGAGAATTAGTTATTCAAAATCACAAAGCCTAGTATTCTCAGTATACGGATCATTAGATAAATCCTGCGCTGGACAAAGGACACGCCAATCGAACCGTTCCCGGTCAGCGCGCGTGATATTCCAATTACACAATGCAATAATAGTTGTTACGCTGATAACCGCTGCATACCAAGATCTGCTATACGACAGATCCAATGAACAAAACAGCTTTAAATCTACGAAATATGTACTGCCCTATAGTATACTGCTAGCAAGGACTGAGACCATAATTATGATTTCCTCAGACAAAGATAATTCTAACATTATATTTAACATGCAATCTCACCATTTAAATCGGCTAATCAATGTCGTGTTCAACATGTTCAACGCCGCATTGTATACACACTTCCCGGTATCGATCCTGGCCTCCGGGTTGAAAATCCGTTCGTTTTCGTTAGGTTCCACGCTTGCGTTTACCAATTTAAATCACTCGGTAACCGAGGTTTGCGAATACCCGGCAATAAAAGGTAGCTAAATCCAAGCAAACCGGGCATTTAGCAGATAAATATCGAGTGTTGGATGAAAAGGCTGGATACGAATTTTATACCAACTCGATCACTCAACATTTCGACCTCTCGCGCCAGTGGCATGAAATGAAATGATAACACTGGCTAACCACCAGTTATCGGCCCGCGAAACCACAATGCAATGCGCGAACACGGCCAACCCAGCCGTCCTTGCGTGCAAGACACAGGACAAAGGCCTGTTTAATGAAGCAAGACCGAAGTGAATCACTTCGAGGGCCGTCGGTAAATTCGAATTTGCTCAATTGCATTTCGGAAATTCGTTATTATTGATCCCGGTGTCGCCTAATTGCCTAATACCGTATATAATGAGTGTTAGTACATTCCTGTGAAATTGGAACTCTCAAGCATAATGTTTAAAACATTATGCTTGAGAGTTCCAATTTCTTAGCTAGCTACATGTACAAATCCAGACGAATGCATTTCCGTTTTAAAATTATATGAGTCAAATGTATTGATTGAATTGTTATAGAAAAGACTAATCCGCGCAAATTATGTCTGCGTGGTTCATATCTATCTAGATTGCTACTCACGTACATCAATCACTTTACTATCAGAGGAGTAATGTTCACTAATGCTGTATCAACATTCAAGAAGGTTATCATAATTTTCCAAGAACCATAGGTATATTATTATAGTAAATGTTGCCGGTCATTTCCTGTAGAATTGCAGCTCATGTCGAAAGGAATCTTTTTAATTGTACCAATTTGTATAAGCAAAAGGAGCAAAGTATTGATAAAACATGCAATTTTCTGTACGGCGAAACATAAATAATCCTGTTCTACGGCTTATTCGCATAACTCATGTAGGGTTGGTCGGTCGGGCGTTTTTTGTTTTTAATTGTGTGTTGTGCGGGGTTTTAACATTTTTGTGAAATGTCATCAATTTAAAAAACAAATGTATTTATTTTATTTTATTAAATTAAATTAGGAATTGAAAAAAATATGATTTAGTCCGGCCCGTAGAACAGGTTTTTTTCCTTGGTAAAACCGACATAAGTTCAATCGGACAACTATTGGTTGAACACTGTTGACATCCAGGGTAGCGTTGCCGTGAGCATTTTCATATGTATTAGGTATTTATGTCGTAAATAGTGTCAACCGCTACAGTATGCAACCAGGAGTGGAATTGAATCTTCGGTAGTCACCTACGCATAGTTTTAAGTGATAAAGTATAAAAAACCGCAATATAGATAACAACACTGTGACTGTAGCAAGTTTCAGATTGTGCCTAGTTTGACATTGCCATAAATAAATATACTTTGATTTAGTCTGCAATGAAAAACTTATACGTATGGCTCATACATAAAGTGACTTGTACGTTAATCAAAGACTTGTACGATAGACGCCAAAGTAATATTTTACGTCACCAATCTTACACAAAAATATTAAATCAATGCAAATATATCCATAATATACACAAAAATAAGTTCCCCTTTAGATTATGCCTGATATTTTTAAAATTAGTTACTCCATCGAAACGATTTTTGGCACACATCAATGTACGTGCATACTGCCATACATCATTACCTCGTGCATACTGCCATACATATTAACAAATCAATCCCCCATCTCCCCCATATCCCGTATATATACCGCTGAAAATAATGTGGAACGAATTCGGGTGTAGGTAACGCTTATGCGTTCTAGTCCCAAAACTATTGAACGCCGATGGGTAATCAAAATTATCATTATCAACAACGAGATCATTGGTTAAACTTAAATATACTTGACATTGTAGAGTCTGATAGTAGTATACAAGAATCGTATATTATAAGATTTCACTCCCCTCGGGCGCGCGACACGTGTTTGAACTTCAAACACCAAATCCAAGTGGGATTATAAATATGATATTACATTCAACATCAGAGTTTATTTGACTTTTTTATTTTCACCCACATGAATTAAATACTGCAAATTAATTCGACATGCAGTATTATTTTTCATCCTTGTGCCTTTAGCGGTATGTTTATTACGAACAATTTAGCAAAGATTTTACCGTTAACGTACCGTAGTTGGATATTTTGATGACTAATAAACATATATCGACAATTCAAATTTGTCTCTGGTTTTACCCCGAAGGGTCTTATGAAATATGCAAATGTGACTTTTAAAAAGTGACTAATTTTCTTCAAATGGTGCTAATCATGGTTTATCTTTGTTGTTAGGTGACAACTTTGGTATCAAATTGTGCCGGAAAGATTCATCCAAATGTCTATCTAGTCTGTTTGGTCAAAAAATAATCGAAAGTTACTCTAAAGGACCTAAACAAAGTGTATGACTTTCTTTTGTTGAGCACTTTAGGAGTAAAACAGGCAAATAAAGATTAACCACACCATGGTATAGCATTTCAATTCAATACACCAAGTTTCTAAACATCTGACACAGCATTGTCGGGTTCACTCCTGTCAAACACTGTTATACCCATGGAATCAGTGATGGAATGGAAGATCCATGAAGTAACTGAGATACACAGTTCAACAAAAATAAGTTCCCTTTAGATTATGCATGATATTTTTCAAATGAGTTACTCTATCGAAACTATTTTTGGCACACATAATGTACGTGTGCACAGCAACACTAGAACGGGGCTATACCAACGCAGGTGTTGTAATGCTAGAATGAGCACACATTGAATGGAGGAATACCTCAATTCAAAAGTTGCTAAATGATGCATTGAAGGAGGATGGTTAAGCAGCTTGAACCAGTGTCTTTGCTTGCACACCGCACATACTGCTTGAATGAGCACACGCGATATTGATTTTTTAGCAACTTTTGCAATGAGGTATCCCTCCATTCAATGTGTGCTCATTCTAGCATTACAACACCTGCGTAGTTATAGCCCGGTTCTACTGTTGCAGTGCACACGTACATTAATGTGTGCCAAAAATCGTTTCAATGGAGTAACTCATTTTAAAAATATCAGGCATAATCTAAAGGGGAACTTATTTTTGTTGAACTGTGTATATCAGAATATCGGATGAATCCCAGGGACTATTCCAACTGTCCAAGTGCGAGACAAATGTGTGTCATCTATCTGTCTTATTAGCGTTCAATCTGCGCCATTTATATTCTGCGTGATTCCCGTCCTCGTTTTCGTTGACTTCTCAATAACCAGGACTCGGCATAAAAGATACAATCACAAAAAAGTACTGATAGTGATAGCCGGTTTGACAGAATATAATATGACATTTGACTTGTATGTGCTAAATGTTTCAATATGCGTACACATATTCATATCCATGTGCTAAAAGACGTACGCATTTTGAAATCATTTTTGTGTAAATGGATGGCATGCACAGCTTTTACTAGCTTGGGCTATGGGCAAGTTACTCGTCGTGCTGTTTACAAGACAGGATTAGATCATTATTAAGGGATCACGTCAAAACTCGACCGCCCGTTGACCGCCGGTTACGGCCGGTTCCGCCCGGTTCTCACAAAACGTGTCGTCTGTTATAATATACACACATAATGAGGTCAAATAGTTACACTCTGGTGAACACGACCGGTTGAAAGTGCCTCGTCACACGCGTGAGCAATAAAGGTCTCAGTTGACAACCAGTACAATGCAGCTATTGATTTTCGCTGGGGTTGGCTTTTTCAATCTGTTTATAGCTCAATTAACTTTTTAAAATCAATACCGAAAGTCTATGAATGGTTATTTTTATAGAACGATTATAGAGAGAGCGATTATGACCGCAAAGTAACAGATTGATAGTGTAAATTGGTCCGGTTAGTCAACCGGCAGTTGTTCAGTGTTGCATGCGTGAATATTCATGTACCAATAAAACATTTGACTTGAAAGAACCGGGCGGAACCGTACGTAACCGGCGGTCAACGGGCGGTCGAGTTTTGACGTCTCCCCTAAGGGGGTGTGGACCCTCAGGTATAGCCTCCGTAAAAGTGTCATAACTTCTTCATTATTCATTTAATCTATATAAAAGTATACATTTTTTTGCAGAAAAGGTTTCAATGAATCAAAAAAAATTAGGTTTGGAAAAGATAACTAAAAATATATTTTGTCAAATTTTGTCATACTAGTTCTATTATAATCCTAATAAAATTCCCAAGGAATTTTTGGTTTGTTTAATATCTTATTTATTTTTTGAATTATAGACCAAAAAGAACCTCCAAAATCATGAAAATCACATTTGCTAGCACCTTTTGGTCTATAATTCCAAAAATTAATAAGATATTAAAAAATTAAAAATAAATGTTCCTAGGGAATTTTATCAGGATTATAATAAAACAAGTATGACAAAATATATTTGTAGTTATCTTTTCCAAACCTAAAATGGGTAAAAAAACGTATTTTTTATAATTTTCTCTACAAAAAAAGGTTTATACTTTAAATAAATTAAATGAATAATGAAGAAGTTACGGCAGTTTTACGGAGGCTATGCTGAGGGTCCACACCACCCTTTATAAGAGCTGATTTTCCTCCGAGAGTCGAATTATCAAATAGAACAGGAGGTGACCATGGTGACAGAATAATCCTCACTTAGTGCTACTCAAAACATGACAACAGATTCCGTTGTCTCGTGATACATCAGTGATGCGTGAATTTAAAGGGGCACTGATCCTTCGGGTAAGGAGCTCTCAATTTTATTCAGAAGTTAGGTTTTTCACATATCGTCGCTGTTCAATGTGATGTGTCGTTATGTCAGAACAGTGACGATACGTAATACTTACTCATGTACTAACTACCAGCCAAAATCAAAGAGCTTAACCCCAACTCTACCCCAATACACCAAGTTTCTAAACATCGGACACAGAATTGTCGGGTTCACTCCTGTCAAACACTGTTATACCCATGGAATCAGTGATGGAATGGAATATCCATGAAGTAACTGAGATATATCAGAATATCGGATGAATCCCAGGGACCATTCCAACTGTCCAAGTGCGAGACAAATGTGTGTCAACTATCTGTCTCATTGGCGTTCATTCTGCGCCATTTATATTCTCGTGAATTTAAAGAGGCACTGATCCTTCGGGTAGGGAGCTCTCAATTTTATTCAGAAGTTAGGTTTTTCACATATCGTCGCTGTTCTGACATAACGACACATCACTTTACTTAATTCTGTTGTGATGTGTCGTTATGTCAGAACAGTGACGATACGTAATACTTACTCATGTACTAACTACCAGCCAAAATCAAAGAGCTTAACCCCAACTCTACCCCAATTTTTCAGACTTTTTTTTTCAACGTGGAAAATTAACCAAAATATCCCCCCGTATGTCAATTAATCATGATTAACATGGCTCGGAATTAATAGCTTCGATATATCAGTTAGTATCAAAATATGCTTATAGCTTATTTAAATAAAACTAATGTGACTTGTGTCGCAGACGATTACTGATCTATTTCACGCACATGTATACTCAGTATAATATGCATTAACATCAACCTGTGTGTATTGTATTTTATCACTAATCAGACTTGCATTGATGCACGCTAGACTTATGTACCGTGATATGCACTGCATGGCTCGAGGTATCAGCGGATCTAGCACTCTTATGAAGACGGCAGGAATCAGATCACTTGTCCTATGTTTAACTAAGAAGAAATGATGAATCAAATTAGACATAAGGGGACAGAAGTAATTACTCTGCCAGTGCTACTAGTACTCGAAACATGGCAAGATTTGCCTTAGGTGACGCGTGAATTTCAAGTGTTTTACTATATAGCATATTCCTCATCCGGCGTAACCGTATTAATGAGAGCTAAGCGTGAATATATAAGGTTGTTGTTTGTAGTTTCGCACGAACAAAGCATGATAGACCGTGTCCAATGTTGAACCTTTGAGTTTTAGTTTTATCCATTTTAAGGGGATTGCCATCCTCTTAATACTCCCTTTTTCAGGTGTAATCACCGTGCCTACTTCATATCATCTATCATCATCTTCATTTCAATTACAAAATAACAACAATTGCCACCAAATCGATCCTAAATCCCGACTTACAGGCCAGATTTTTATTCGCCACTGATGTTCCCAGTTATAACCTAGACATTATTTTCAAATAAGTGTATACACTACGTTGTTCAAAACGTGGCATTGCAATAACGTACGGTTTATATCGTTGAAGAGGTTGTCGCGAGGGGATATCAAAGTGGTTAGGTGAGAAGGCACGATTACAAATGCTGCTTTATGTTTTGTGGAGTTTTTCAATTGCTGTTTTTCCCACATCTCTCTCGTTTACCTGCTTACAATTCTACACAGACAAAGATAGTTCAGGGATGGAACCGGTAGCTATTAGGCCTCTTCTATCATGTCTATCATCGCTTGTTTTTTATAGTTAACCAAAATGCTGATTGGGTTATTTTGATTGTTATGAATAACAGGTGGCAGCCTTTGTGCGCATGGAGCGTTTTTACACTTAACCGTTAACATGTCCATTATCGCTCATTGACCAGTTCTACAAGCACACAACGAAACCACTTATCTCGTAGGTACTTTCAGCTATATTTTTCGACATTTGTATTGTGCTGAATTATTTTTTCAGCCCAAGACATGTCCAAGTAATGTGGTTAAATTTCCCATTAGAATACTCAGGGATGGCATCCAGATTCGTACGGATTGAAAACCGTAGATCGGAGAGGGTAAACGCACTGGCTGTCCGTTCACGGGAGTTGTTCAATGCGTTCGCTAAGCATGGCTAAACACGTATTGGTTGGTCATTATTTAACAGCGTTCCGTTTATCTACACAAAACTGTCCGTTTATCCCAGTGCGTTTACCCTCTCCGATCTACGGTTTTCAATCCGTACGAATCTGGATGCCATCCCTTCTTTATTCTATTCTGTATGAATATTTTCAGAATCAATGTGCTACTTTGTATTAACATTGTTGTCTTTAACAAATTTCTTTCGATTGCAAAATAGCATACGTTGAAAATCTGAAAAAGACCTTCAGATACCGGTTACCTGAATACCTACTTAATGCTATTGCGTTATGTAACAGCTCTAGAAAAAGCGCGGGTTACCATGATAACCAATGTCTAAACACCTGTAAGTATAGTTAAGCACACTGATTTTGGAAGATATAAAAATATTGACAGACAAGTTGCTCAAAGCATTCTTTTCATCCACCTGTTGCAACGGATCTCTTAATTCCCCTGCTTTAATCGGGATCTATGTTTAATAATTATTAAAGGACTATAATCATAATATTTTGTCGCGTAACTGTCATTTTCCGATGCATTTTAATACAATTATCAACGCCAACTGGAGGTGATCTTAGGATGGCGTCGTAAAAGAATCCGTTGCTGTTTCTTCCCGATAAAGCGATTTGTTTTTACGTACAAAGGTGAAGAAACATTCAGTAGCAATTCTTCAATGCAGTTTAATTTATCAAACAAAATGTAAAAATTATCGGTACATATTGTGAACCAATATACAAAAGTTCAGAAGGCAAACACATTGACCAATCAAAAGAAACAACGAAATAGACAAATACAATAAACACACAGACAAATTCACTGTGCGATTAGTATCGGTGAACCAAGCAATTCAAACATGACCGAATGTGAATAATTAAAAGTCTAATATACAAGTATACGTATGGGTAATATATCGTAATTTATAAGGTGTGAACCGCGAGCTAAATATGCAAAATATGCTATGAAACTACATCAGTCATCTATCACACGACAGATGGTTTTCTATATCCAAATAAAATAAATGTCAATAGTATTATTTGAAATAGGCTTTTACGGCTACATTGTTCATGATTTTACCACAAAGTTATGTTATCGCTATCATAACAACGTATTGCCTACAACAAAATAAATTGCGATGAAATATAATTATTTGCATCCAATTGTATATTACATGTAGTTTATATACATGTGACCAATTTTGTACAAAACCATCCTTGGTTTTTTTTCAGCCCATCATAAATTGATAAAGTGATTGATTAAAGTGTATTCGTAGAGTAGGCATAAACTATTACGAGCAAAAAGACAAATCAAAAGCGGACGGTCTTCGAATTTCTATGGCATCTACTACAACCACACATTTTCCAACTTGTAAAAGAACGAACCATCATTTCATATTCAAGGACCAAAAAGATAGTGTTTATTGAAAAGTCCTGTTCAATTTCAAAGGTCATTTTCTTTATCATGTTATTGGGCACTTCCCACTCAGACAGATGTCCGTAGTGCAATATCCGTGTCAATTCGATTGTAGACAGAGATAAGATGTAAGGAGCTGGTGATCGTTTTCGAGTGTTAATTCTGTTACCAATATGTATTCGGAGCTTTCGCTGACATCACCCAGCCAATTCTCAATATTTAATTTGGCGTTATCACTTACATACAATCGGATGTGCTAACAGCTGATTATATGACTGAAGTACAAGTGTTCGAGCTTTTAGATTACATTTCATTTAAAAAGACATACACAATGGTCAAGTATGACGTTAAAAACAAATCACGTAACTTTTCTTTTCTTTTCTTTTGGGGGTGGGAGGAGGGCTCCTCCAACATGAAATATAAGTGAGGACTCCCCCCCCCCCCCCCCCCCCCCCCCCCCCAATCCCCCCTCCTTTTAACGAATATATCAGTGTCGATCAAAAATACTGATAGCTGACGTGCTGGTAACTATATTGAGTCTTGTATTTTAAATGCAGAATGTTACATATATTTATAGAGGTTCAATTTACTACGATGTTGAACAAAAAGTGCATTGCTAGTAAGGGTTGCAGAGAGATGGATCAGATGACTGGGAAAATACCGTTTCCGTAAGAGAATCGATGCATCATGTTTGACGGGAGGGGACAGGCGTAATTACGTTTTAGTGCTACTCAAAACATGACAAGAATTGCCTATGGTGATACGAGAATTTCGAGTGTTATTCGGTAGTATATTTCCCAGCCGTATCCTTAGCCGCAACTGTGTTTGTTTAGATCAGGAGTGACGATATAGTGTAATGAAAGGTGGGAATGTTCGTGGGAGTTAAGTGCCATATTTTGATTAGAAACCATAGAAAGATCTTAAGAGTCATCTCAGGTAAATATCGAGTACAGGTGGCAAAGCTCGCCGATTTTTTATTTTTTTTTCCTGGCAAGGTTGAAGTACTTTGGTAGCATATCAGAAAAACGAGATTAGTTTGTTACTCTTTTACTCGTTGCCATGGCAACAGCCCAATTTAGATTTTAGCCATTTTTTGGTCAATATCAGTTAAAAATAGTCGAAATTTACCGCACATTCGATATCTTATTGCAGCAATATGCAAGATTTTTTTTCAAAAGTAGCTATAACTTGATAAAGATATATCTTTATACTTTAGACACAAATCATAAAAAAAAAATTAAAAAAATGTTTTGATGTATTTTCTGACCTGGCAACACTGCTAGTTTTGACATATTAAGAAAATTGATATTTTAGCCTATCTTTGCATCTCGTAAAAACTACTTGCCAGGGCACTCAGGATATTGTCCTCATAGGAGGAGGGAGAGATGACTTTACCCTACTCATATCTGATGAAAACAGCTTGGGGTATTATATACTTTAACGGCAGTGTTGCCAGATAATGACACATTTTGGAAAAATTACAATATTTCGTTTGTTACAAATAATGACATTCATTTTGATACTGAAGCCATTTTATTACGACAAATTGGATTTAGTATATACCAGATGTTCCAGGGACTTCCATAGATACCCGTTAAGTAAAGCAGGTGGTAATATAGGGCATATACTTCTACTCTTGTTGCCAGAAAGTTCACAGTTCGGCAACATTGCTATATTCAGATAATTTGATTTCGTAAATTAGTCGGGTATGTACAGGGGGTGCACGTGCACCCCCAGTACTAAAACCAAACCAACTTTTTAGGTGTCTTTTAGGGTCCTTAAACACATTTTAGATGTTAACAGTGAAAAAAAATGGGATGCTCTCCAGATATCCAAGATGGCGTCCAAAATGGCCGCCAAAACAGGTCAAATCTCATCAAATGACATATAGCAATCAAATTGTATGGTGAAAGTATAGTTGTAATAGTGGGATGTATGTATTAAACCACTAGACACTCATATCTAGAAGTTTTGCTTTATTAACACACCTAAATCCAAGATGGCTGCCAAAATGGCCGCCAAAAATGGTAAAATTCCATATATTGGCATATATAAACCAACATGTATGATCAGAGTAAAGTTTTAACAATGGGATGTATGTGTTAGACCACTAGAAACTCATACTTAGTATTTTTACTTTGTTCACATATTTTAAAATCAAAATGGCCGCCAAATTAATGCCCGAAATTGGTCAAAAGTGGTCAAAATTCCATAAAATAGGCTAATATCAACCGAAATGTATGATGAAAATATAATGTTAACGATGGGATGTATGTGTCAGACCACTAGTAGCTCATTTCCAGTATTTTTGTTTTGTTAACACAGTTCAAAATCCAAAATGGCCCCCAAAATGGTTCCCGAAGTGGCTGAAAATTTGTCAAATTCCATAAAATGGGATAATATCAACCTAAATTTACGATGAAAATTTAGTTTTTTAAATGGTGGGATGTATGTATTAGACCACTAATAACTCATACCCAGTATTTTTGTTTTTTTAACATAGTTCAAAATCGAAAATGGATGCCAAAATGGCCCCCAAAATGGTTCCCGAGGTTGCTGCAAAAATTGTCAAATTCCATTAAATGGGATAATATCAACCTAAATGTATGATGAAAATATAGTTTTAAGGATGGGATGTATGTATTAAACCACTAGTAACTCATATCTACTATATTTGCTTTGTTAACATACTTTAAAATCCAAAATGGCCCCCATAATGGGTCTCAGAATTACTGAACAAATTGTTTGAATTCCATAAAATGTGATGATATCAACCAAAATATATGATGCAAGTATAGTTTGAACATTGGGATATGTAATAGACAACTAGTAACTCATATCCAGTATATTTGCATTGCAATAGCATACTTTAAAACCAAGATGGCCACCAAAATTGCTGCTGTCAATGTAAAAATAGTCTACATGAGTGTATGATAATTCAAAATAGATATTGTCAGAGTGTATACATACATGTATACTGTTATACTGTACACAGCGCCCTACCTCGGACATTAACGGTACAGTGCCCCTGAAACCTAGGGACATGCATTTTTATGTACACAGAACGGGATGATCCCCTACTCTTTGCGAAGGAGTCTGTGACCTTTAACGTGCTCGGATTTTGCTCTTCAGATGCATGAGACCAACATTTATACGTGACTTCTGAACCACGATGCAATTGAGACTAAGTACCTTGCCTAAAGATACAAACATGTTGGCCGTAGCGGGGCTCGAACTCGCAACCTTTGTATCGTGAGACCTGCGATCTATCCGCTAGACCACACACGCTCTCATCAAATTCACCAAATAATATGTTCTAAACTGCTAAGCTATTGCTTTTAGAAATAAGGCCCACCTCTGTGACAATTTGATTCAGTATCACTTTCCAAACTGGCTGCCAGAATGGATAAGTTGATGTTAAATGACCTAACACATTTGTTTTGTATTGTAAATGACCATATTATGTGAATGCTATCACATTAAAGTTAGGGTATTGGTAAATGTACAATTCTGGCAGCCATTTGGAAAGTGCTACTGAATCAAAATTGTCACAGAGGGGGGCCTTATTTCTAAAAGTAATAGCGTAGTAGTTTAGAACATTCTATTTGGTGAATTTGATGTAATATACACTCTTACAAGATCTATTTTGGATTACCATACACTCATGTAGACTATTTTTACATTTACAGCGGCAATTTTGGTGGCCATCTTGGTTTTAAAGTATGCTATTACAATGCAAATATACTGGATATGAGTTATAGTTGTTTATTGCATACCCCCAATGTTAAAACTATAATTTCATCATATATTGTGGTCGATATTATCCCATTTTATGGAATTCCAACAATTTGTTCAGTCAGTTTGGGACCCATTTTGGGGGCCATTTTGGATTTTGAACTGTGTCAACAAAACAAAAATACTGGAAATGAGCTACTAGTGGTTTGACACATACATCCCATCGTTAACATTATATTTTCATCATACATTTCGGTTAATATTAGCCTATTTTATGGAATTTTGACCACTTTTGACCAATTTCGGCCATTAATTTGGCGGCCATTTTGATTTTAAAATATGTGAACAAAGTAAAAATACTAAGTATGAGTTTCTAGTAGTCTAACACATACATCCCATTGTTAAAACTTTACTCTGATCATACATGTTGGTTTATATATATGCCAATATATGGAATTTTACCATTTTTGGCGGCCATTTTGGTAGCCATCTTGGATTTAGGTGTGTTAATAAAGCAAAACTTCTAGATATGAGTGTCTAGTGGTTTAATACATACATCCCACTATTACAACTATACTTTCACCATACAATTTGATTGCTATATGTCATTTTATGAGATTTGACCTGTTTTGGCGGCCATTTTGGACGCCATCTTGGATATCTGGAGAGCATCCCATTTTTTTTTCACTGTTAACATCTGAAATGTGTTTAAGGACCCTAAAAGACACCTAAAAAGTTGGTTTGGTTTTAGTACTGGGGGTGCACGTGCACCCCCTGTACATACCCGACTAATATACGAAATCAAATTATCTGAATATAGCAATGTTGCCGAACTGTGAACTTTCTGGCAACAAGAGTAGAAGTATAGGCCCTATATTACCACCTGCTTTACTTAACGGGTATCTATGGAAGTCCCTGGAACATCTGGTATATACTAAATCCAATTTGTCGTAATAAAATGGCTTCAGTATCAAAATGAATGTCATTATTTGTAACAAACGAAATATTGTAATTTTTCCAAAATGTGTCATTATCTGGCAACACTGCCGTTAAAGTATATAATACCCCAAGCTGTTTTCATCAGATATGAGTAGGGTAAAGTCATCTCTCCCTCCTCCTATGAGGACAATATCCTGAGTGCCCTGGCAAGTAGTTTTTACGAGATGCAAAGATAGGCTAAAATATCAATTTTCTTAATATGTCAAAACTAGCAGTGTTGCCAGGTCAGAAAATACATCAAAACATTTTTTTAAATTTTTTTTAAATTATTTGTGTCTAAAGTATAAAGATATATCTTTATCAAGTAATAGCTACTTTTGAAAAAAAATCTTGCATATTGCTGCAATAAGATAACGAATGTGTGGTAAATTTCGACTATTTTTAACTGATATTGACCAAAAAATGGCTAAAATCTAAATTGGGCTGTTGCCATGGCAACGAGTAAAAGAGTAACAAACTAATCTCGTTTTTCTAATATGCTACCAAATTACTTCAACCTGGCCAGGAAAAAAAAAAAAAAAAATCGGCGAGCTTTGCCACCTGTACTCGATATTTACCTGAGATGACTCTTAACATTTCCGTATTTTAAACGTCTGACATAAACTAAACGGTATTGTATAACATTTCAGTCTTTCAAGCTTTCTGCCCCCACTTAATTGCGTATATCAATTAACAGAATAAATAGGGTTAGAAAGTTATATCGTCTATATATCAGTTAGTATCAAGATATGCTGATGGCTAATTTAAATAAAACTAATGTGACTTGTATTGCAAACAATTAACGATCTACTGTGCGTATTCATACGCACTAACACCAACCTGTATGTGCTGCATTTAAAACTAATCAGACATGTATCGCGTATTTCATTACGGTGATACACACTGCATTTCTCGAGGCATCAGCGGATCTAGCGTTATTATGAGACGGCAGAAGTCAGATCACTTGTCGTATGTTTAACTTAGAGAATCAAATAGGACATGAGGGACATGGGTTTTTACTATTTTAGTGCTAGTCGAAACATGACAAGATTTGCCTCTGGTGTTAGGTGAATTTAAAGTGTTTTACTAGCATATTCCTCATCCGGCGTAACCGTATTTTTGAGAGCTTGGCGTGAATATATATCAGGTTTGTTGTTTGGCATTTTGAATGGGGAAAAACAACTTAGACCAGGTCCAATTTTAAACCTGCTTTTTACAAAGGAAAGGCTAGCACAAAATACATAATACACAAACTACCTTTATTCATTACTGTTATAGACCGGGTTACAACATTTTAACATTGCTTGATATATTTGGGTTTTATTTAACAACAACAACAACACAACAACAACAACAACAACAACAACAACAACAATAACAACAACAACAACAACAACAACAACAACAACAACAACAACAAAGATTGCTATCAAATCAGTACACCATAAATCACGACTAACAGCAAGCATGATTTTTGTGATCCACTTATATTCCATGTTCTGACTTTAAATTTATTTTTATCTTGTGGTTGTTAAAGCGTACCAAACAATTGCATGCATGCACCTTTTTAGCCTCATCTATCATCTTTATTGCAGCAACAGCAACAACAAATATCGCTATCAAATCTACCATAAATCACGACTAACAGCAAGCAAGATGTTTATGTCCCCTGTTTATATAACATAAAGATTATTTTTATTTAATGGTTTTATCACTAATCAATCCCATGTATGTTGATATGCATTGTATTGCTCGAGGTATCATCATATCTAGGACTCCTATGAGACAGGTAGGAATCAGATCACATGTCTTATATTTAACTAAGAGAAATGATGAATCAAGTTGGACATGAGGGCACAAGAAGTAATTACTATATTAGTGCTACTCGAAACATGACAAGATTTGCCGTCGGTTATACGCGAATTACAAGTGTTTTATATACTAGCATATTGCTCATCCGCCGTTACCGTATTGATGAGAGCTAGGCGTGAATATAACAGATTGTTCTTTGCAGTTTTCTACGAATAAAACAAGTTAAACCAGGTCCAAATTTAAACTTGATTTTCAACAAATAAATAATCTGACTCGGAAGACATATTTCTGGTATTTTAATACCAGAAATATCAGATTCAGATTCAGAAATATCAGAGTCAGATTCCTTATTCGGTGCTGTTAGGATCGTTTCATAGCCAAATATGCATTAACATTGTTTAACATATTGTGGTTTTATTTCGATCCATCTTGATAGATTGACCATCATTTATATCTATATTAACACCATGTACATGGTTGTCTTCATCTCTGTACTCAGTCAGGTATAATCACAATGTCTTCCTATCATCTATCATCTTCATTGCAACAACAAAATATCAAAACATATTACGACCAATTCTACCATAAATCACTCGACTATAAACAGCAAGCAAGATTTTTATGATCCAGTTATGTTCCATGTTCTGACGTTTTTATTTTATGGTTTTTAATGTATCCGGCACTAAAGCGTGCCAAACAAGCAATAACGTATGTCATTCATTCAAGAGGTTGTCGCGCGGGATATCAAAGTGGTTAGGTGAGAGGGCACGATTACAAATGCTGCTATGTGTTTTGTGGATATTTTCAATTGCTTTCTCCGATTCTTTCTCGTTTACCTGTTAAAGAATTTATACAGACAAAGAAAGCTTAGGTGTGAAACAAATTGCATTTGAGGCCTTTTCAATAACTGCTTGTTTTGTGCGCGGCAGGCGTCTGCAGACGACATTCCAAAACGTCACAAAATGTTTAAAATATGTCAAAATTATTGAATATCATTACCATTGGAATCACCATGAGAAAAGCATTGAAATAAGTACAAACATGCCTAGTATTGGTTCAGTAATCCTTTATATAGACTTTGAAAATTGGGAAAGGTTTCTGAAAAATCTGTTTTTATACGGTAAAACTAGCCGCTTGGAAAGTGTTAATAGTAAATTACCAACATGGATGATGCGGATGGGTAATGTTGATAGCTTGTTATAAACAACAAGTGGCAGCTTTTGTGCGAACGGAGCGTTTTTACATTTAACATCAACATATCCATTATCGCCCATTGACCAACCCTTATACAAGCACTAAAACGAAGCCACTTATCTCGTAGGTACTTTCAGCTATATTCAGCATTTTCTGTTGTCTGATTGTGTAAAAATGTTTTCTCTATCCAAGAGCTACCCGAGTAATGTGTTTTGATTTTCCATCAGAATACACATTTTCGTATGAAGCTTTTTTAGAAAATTGTACTCCTTTGTATTTAACATAGTAGTCTAGTAATAGTCTTACTATCATTTCGTTCTATCGTATAATAAATTATAGCTCCTTTTAAGACCCTTCCGATACTGGCCACCGGAATACCTACGTATTCTATTGTGTGCGTTATAAAACAAAAGAAAAACAACGGCTTACCATAGTTACCAGTGACTAAAACACCTGGAAGTAGTAAAGCGCTCTGTGTGTAGAAAACTTGAAACATTGACAGACAATTCGCCCAAAGCATTCTTTTGATCCACCTGTTGCAACGGATCTCTTTAATCGGGAAAGTTATTTAAATACTTGTTTTATGCTCGTGATTTTTTTTCGCATGTATGCTTTTATATTCTGATATATTTTAATAAAATAGTCAACATCAACGCTATCCTACTCTAAAAAGATATTGTGATTATTCATTTAAATGTCGGAGAAAGCGTTGTATATTTCGTAATATCTCAACACAGAGTGATTTACATCGTAATGCGTAAATTAATTGTTACACTTGACAAGGTAATCACCAATATACAACGTGTACACCTATTATACTGGTAAATGAGAAGGTCAACATATGTGTAGGCATAAACCAAGATCAGGATGACAGACTGAAAAACCAGGATGACAGACTGACTGAATACCGACACCGGTCAAATGAGTAGATCTCCAGCTAGAGCGCAATTGTCTGTCATGCGCGGTGTCCGAGGCATAGGAAAGACGACGTTGACAATCTCCCAATCTTGAGTGGGGTTGGAGGGTTGTTTCTTTTTCACCATTCAATGGCAATTGCACGTACATTTTTTCGAGAACGCAGGAATAAATACAACAATGCACCTGAACACATGAGTGGCAATATATGCAGCCTACTCAGCTCTCTCAAAATGCCACATTTAAGTGGAAACTCTGAACCTTCTCAAGGCAACGCATCCTCGGATTGTTAGCGTAAAAGATCAAGAAGAACTAAGCTTAGCATAGGCTATATAGAAGAAGAAAAAAGCAAAAGCAAAGTGATGTTCATTTGTTTTCCTAAGTGATAATCGATATCTAGTGCTCAGTTTCACGTTCGGGTTTTCAGCCGAAATTTGACATAGCACTCAGCTACAGGTCCCCGTATTGCGAACCTTAATGGTATTCAGTTTGAACAATGGTTTAGGAATAATTTCGCATACCCTGAAGGTTAGATTACTGTTCAAACCCATTATAACATACGGTTAACTGATGGTTTGACCTCGTAACCTGATGATGAAATGGCTGTATAGGTTGGAACATGTTCATGACATCCCTAATTAATATCGGGTATTATTTTCTCTCGTCAGCCATAGTCATCAAGCGATATATGCCATGCTAGCGATAATGCCATCGTGATTTATAGCGGTCTGAAACGTGTATTGTTCAGTGACTCTGTTTATAACGCGTGATCTTTATCGGTACGTTCGCTTGGTACGATTTTTACTCCGAAATATAGATGCTGTATTAAAGGGGATCTTTCATATTAAAATTAATATAAACGTTTAGCTTTTGTAATAGCATTGACTCTTAGTCTTATCTTATTGTCTATTATATTTCCATATCTAAAATATAGAAGGTTAATGGCAATTAAAAAGGTTAAATGAAGTAAAACACAATCACATTATACAACACGGAAATGTTAAACGACGGGGGTGGGGTGTTTGCAGAATTAGAGAACAATCCAACGACATTAATTGAATTGCTTCACATTTTTAGAATAGGCAAGGCCGATTTAAGTTAGATGCTGTTCTATTATAGCATTGAAGCGAATTTATATATGGTGAGAGAGCGGGAGAATCTCATCCAAATTTCAAGTTACCTGTGTATTGGCAACATAATTTGTCAAGGTCTTTCGAAATTAATTGTATAAATAGGCGAATAACCTATTGGTTATCCATGTAGCCTTGGGCAACGGACCACAAAAGGGGATTCGCACCCGCCCTATTCTACATGCAGTTGAATCGGTGCACGACGTCCAATTCATTGCATGAACCGTGTTACCTACACATCATGATACAGGTGTCTTCTTTCTGAAAATATTAAGCACGGTTATTATTCCCGACAAGATGGCAGCTGATCCAAAACACGGATAACTGTTATTGTAGTGGAATACAGTTTTGTTATTGATGACGTATAGTTCAAATGAGTCAAAAACACATTTTAGTGTTTAGTGTTGTAGTGTCCAGAAAAACAAAATATGTTGAATTCGTCCAAGCCAATTTGTTTTACGAAAACAACTATTGAGCACCGACGCAAACAATTAATATTGTAGAAAATCCCCAAATATGTAAAATGCGCTAACACTTTGTGTTAAGGAGAAATGTTATCTTGACATAAGTATTATAATCGTTAATTTTTTTTTTAAAAATACAGAATACAAATGTGTAAACACATCCAACGCATATGGTGGATCTAACAATTAGTATGGCGGAAGATTATGGCTAGGTTTATTACAATGGTAAACAATGTTTTACCAGCTGGTGCCTAAAGGTTATATACAGCATTTAAAAGGAGTAAGTATATCATTAGAATGTGGAATATTAATACTAAAGCATGTGCGCTTCGTTCCTGCATACTGTCATATTTTAATATCGAGGTAATTATCCAAAGAATAAACAAGGTTTAATTGCTATACCAGTCCTGCTGTGCGCATATTACCAACTAAATTGTATCCGCCCGTGAATCATACACAATATATTACCATGTTAATCTCATAATGGGTGTATAATAATGGCCCGATTTTAAATTGTATACATTTGTATACATACATACAATGTTGTACCATTTGTACTCACCTAAGATCCTGCGAAGGGTCTTTTGGACTTTGATACAAATACTTCCTACGGGGTGGTTAACGCACACCGGGTCGTGAAAACCACAAATCCTTTGTGTAAGTATATCTCCACCGCTTAAGTAGTTACGGCCATATCGTCACAAAAATATAAACAAAACAACAAAATATTTGAGAAAAAACCCACCCAAACACCGTTTATACGGTGGTTGGTGTATCCGTTATTAAGCCTTGTGTTCGGATCAACTTGTAGTATACAATTCACGACTATGATGCGATGATTATAGACATCTAACGCACGCTGCCAAATGAGTCCAGGGTTTGTGATGCTACTGATCGGATTTCGGACCGTAATGAATGACATTCGCTAGCGCCCACACTCAACAATCAAACACACGGCGACGAATAATACGCCGTGGATTATCCATTACAATGCTGATATGACGACGACATTGTCATGATTGGCAGTATTTACTTCTTTCTTTTGAACAATAGCCTCTAAATACTAATGCATTACAGCATTAACTCATCTCTCCTATAACAGGCCGGTCGTGATATTTTCGAGCACCGTGAAATTTCACGAGACGGTAAAGTTCTAGTCAACACCTTTTCACATGTTGTACGACTACCCGTTATGGTCTTTTAAGATACAAGGGTGCCAGATACGGATACCTAAAGTTCATTGGACGTAATAGCTATTGCAATATCTGTTAATTTTACGATGTTGTCAAAAAAACGGCTCTATTAATTTGCAAGGTATTAGAACCAAAAAAGGAACTGACATCACTCGGTATAACAAAATTGAACTTACGGAGAGCTGATTACGGGTTGCGTGCATGTTACAACCTTCAATTTGCAGGAGGAATAAAGACCGATATATCGAGAGGCACAGAGTGCCAATAACCAATAATAATAATAATAATAATAATAATAATTTCCTTATAGATGTGGATACTTACTCTCAGAGGTTCAAAACTGACTGTGTTTTAGAAAGAATTAATGGAAATATCTTTCTTATATCAAGTAACCCACAATTGTGTATACCAAAATATTTGAAGCTATATTAGGCCTACATCATTTACAAATTCTAACTGTGTTTCCTAAGCAAAGATATCAAGGATGCAATGTATAAGTATATATAATTTTGTAATGCCCTCTATTGCTTAAAACTAGTCAGGATGACAAACTGATTAAATACTGACACCTGTCATATGAGTAGATCCCCAGCTAGAACGCAATTGTCTGTCACGCCCGGTGTCCGAGGCATAGGAAAGACGACATTGACAACGAGTTGCGGTGGAATCATACGTCTCTTAAACAATTTGCTATCACCATGATCACTGATCTCAATGAGATTTTGGTAAAGCGTTAATACGGTTTAACAGAAGCTCGTGAAGTCGTGACACCCAATGCTATAGAACGTATAATAAATGTGTGTCAGCATATTTCGTTGCTAAATCTAAATTGCCATAAAATGTCGGAGAGTGTTAAAAGTGTAAGCTCTGGGCTATAATGGATAATGCACTATACGTTGAAACTCCTGACAGCGAGCGATCATAAATTGAAATGTATAACACGTTGGTTTAGCCCTCCTTATTCATCCATCGATTTAAAAGCATTTTACCGAAAGAAATTGTTTCTGCTTCTGTTAGCGTGAAAATGTTCATGAAGCATAGTATGTCTTTCTTTAACATATATACTATTCTCATATAAAGACTCAAGCTATATTTTCAAGATAGAAGAAGCCAAGAACATCGATAATTTGCCTTTTAAATTTTAACGGGTTACCCAGAACCAAAGTGCCAATCCTCGTAATACAAACTTCATTAACATTCCCTTACCACAGTCCGCCCTGTACAGTAATGCATTGGTAGAGGGCACTCATCTTCACACGCAACACTATTTTCAAGCTACATTCCGTATGTCTATGGACGCGGGACTATAGTTCCAGGAGGACTATGGCTCCTTTCACACCGGTCTTGACATCTCCTCACCCTCCTTCGTTTTCATTTCATTCTTGCTCTTAAAGATCCACCGAAGTGTAAATGTATTATATATCAAAATAAAGACAAAATCACAAGGATTTCGAAAATAAACATTTTATGAATGATCCATTATAGGGAAAGAAGAAATTTACAAAATAATAAATGCGCCCAAAATCCGTGTTAAAAACGATCTTCGTATTTTGAAAAACCCGCTCTACCAGGCAACACAGAGGAGAAATCATAATTAGCAAACAATGCACTAGTGTAAAATTGTGACAGGGTCTATATGTCTACACACACTCTTTACAATGCATGCTACGAGAGCCTCTTCCCATCATCATGCCTCGCTGAACAATTGATGACCGCGCGAACTTTAAATATGTGTATCCATGCTGTGCATTCAAAACCATACAATCACGAGTGTATGAGGCGTATTATCACATTCAGTGAATGAATAGATCGAGGTCATAATACTGTTTGTAAGGCAACCTTTGAAACTTGATACACATATTATTTTTATTTTGTGGCCATATTTTTAGACCGTGGTGCATTGTTTGCTGACTACGAATCTCCTCTTAGGCAACACGGAAACTGTGACGTAGATCCGGGAATCCGACCGTATTGACACTTCAGTTCCTCCCGGATCTACGTCACCATTGAAGTCGCCCAAACCTCTTCATGGTTCATTGCGTTTCTGGCGAAGGTATTGGATTTGGTATACGGCCGAATGTATTTTATCTTTTTTAAATATATTTATTCACATTTTATAAAAAATAACATGTGAAATGTTCTAACTAATATATTGTTTAACTTTTAAAAATAAGTTTCATGAGCACGTCGCTGGACCTTTAATCTTACAGCTGTTTGATACCACATAATATGTCTGTTTTTTCTGAGAACACCGTAACTTGCTGGCCCAGTTCTATTTTTAACTGATTTAAATGCCTGCATATACTGGCCATCTTTTGTAGAAAATTCAGAACATTTGTTGGTGCCAGTTTTGAGAAATAGAGGTTTGAATATAATTATTTACTTTAATAGCGCCCTCATCGGCCACATTTCCAAAAGAGATGTAAAATATGTATCAAGTAAAAAAATGCCGATAATTTAAAAAGGGCTCGAACATTTTCTTGACATTTTCACCGTATACTCTTATTCATTAGCACTACCTTAATCAGGTCAAATCATAAAAGGGCCACTATATAATCATTTTATCCCATAATTTTAATTATAAAGCAGACAGTCAAACAGCCGTGATCTGGATAAAATCTGGATGAGTTCTGATAATTTTATGTAATATTTTGACAGAAAAGCCTACATAAGAAATACAAGCCCGTAGCCAGGGGTTCGAGTATCGAAACCCATAATATTTTCAACTAAAAAAAAAAAAAAAGGAGAGAGAAAGAGAAAATAGAAAATGTTGCCGAAAAAGAAAGAAAGAGAGAGCTCTAGAAAGAAAAGAGAAGAAAATCTCGTAGCGAAATTCCAACCCTATCTGTAACCCTAAACACGTGTTACAATCACACGCTACGTTACGCTTACGAATAAAAATACATGGATAATTTGGCTTTTAAAAATAACGGATAACCCACAACCCAGGTGCCAATCCTCGTAGTAAACAACGTCAATAAATATTAACATTCACTTATTGGCTTTCATCATTGACACCCCCTCTTTTTGACACCCCCTCATCCTCTTCCGTTTTCATTTCGTACCTTCGCTAGTTTAATCGCTTAATCTAGATAAAATCTGGATTAGTTCTGATAATTTGATGTATTATTGTTACAGAAAAGTTATAGACTACGTTATTACTTATTAACTACTCCCCCCCCCCCCCCCCCCCCCCCACCCCCTTGGACAAGCCATTGTGACCTCCAAATAATTTTATGAATTACTTGAATATCGTAGGTGTTTTTTTACCAATCTCTTAATATGAAAAAAACACCTTTACTACATGCATTCTTAAATGACTCGAATACCGTTTAATACAATGCTATTATCATTACATTTCGACATAGCGTTTTTGTTTAGCACCATTTTACCCTGCGCATAATGTTATACGAACTCATAGGTAGTATGTTCAACGGTACACACAGTGTCGTAGCCAGAAGGGGTCGAGTTTTCGAACGCTGCGCGTGCATTTGTTTCGTCGATAAAGTCTAGTTGGTTCACTTGTATTTCTTGCCCACCCCTCCCTCCCCCACAAATATGAAAAACCTAGCTACGCCACTGGGTGAAAAACATGCCAAATTAATTAAGTACCGTATCTTTGTCGATACATCTCAGCCAAACCAAATTCGCCGAAATATATACCAAAATAACTTTACACTATTACATATTATGCCATTAACTGAACCTAACCTCGTGAACGGAAGTCACTTGTAATGAGATGATTAGATGGTGGTTTGTGCTGCTATATAAAAACATGTTTTGTTGGTGATCCGTCACGCCAAGCTGGTCCTTTATCATCATCATCATCACGACTCGGCAATGCAATATGCCAGGGAGCGTAGCTTATTACGTAGTACGGGACTTTCTGCGTAATAATTATCATATACGTAGCACCAGACGACCCATTAAATGATTAAATATCCGATTCATGTCCGCCACAAGCATGCAGCAGCCTTGCGTAGAACAGTCATGTAGCAGCAGCTAGATCAAACCCATTTCATAAAGTTCTCTGCATCATTCACATATGGTAAACCGTTTTTAAGATTAACAATATAGGAAACATGAACTCAATATCAAATCGAAATTTAAAGCATAGCCCCCTCTAGTCATTAACCTTCCATTGTGCTACGGAGCATATGTACGTGACTTTCCCGCCAATAATTATCATATCTGTAGCACCAGACGACCAATTAAATGATTAAATATCCGAGCCATGTCCACCACATGACATGCAGCCAGGTTTACCCATAATCCATAGCGGATTAGATGAGAATGTTATGCTTAATATTATTTGCTGATGCAATTTCATGGTAATTATATTTCACTATGGGAAAGTTTCTTACATCAAACCGTAGAATTATGGGAATATTAACCCAAAAAATGATACAAATTAATATTACCATAATCTCAGGCCAACTATATGGTGAATCCTAGAAAGATAGCAACAAGAGCTAAGAAAAATATTACTATAGTCCGGCAAATATCACTAGAGACATTTTTTATATCGGGATAGTCTTGAGAAAAAAATGTCATTTGTTGACAGAAATTTAAAAAATAATTCAAAAATGATCACGATGTCATATGTTGGAACCTGAAACAAACATTCCTAATTTACATACCAACCAAAACGTATAAAAATCAAAACTGTGTTGATTTCTAGTGATAAAAAAGTAAAAATATAAAAACAAATTCTTCCACAAATATCCAAATCTGAAGTATTAATAACACATCACCAATAATATTTTCAAACCTGTAGATATCACGACTCTTTTAACATTTGAATGATACTCGTAATACATGTAGTGTCACGACTCTCGTATTAGTGCACCGTGTCTCACAATAGTGTCACGACTCTCGAAATAGTGTCACGACTTTCGTAACATATTGTTATAGCTATCGTAATATTTTCATGACTTTTGAAATAGTGTTACGTCTTTCGTGTTGAAGCTCGCTCAATATTCTGACGAAATGTTCATTGTTCTATTTTTTTCTGGTAACTATGGGTCTCTTGATACGATTTCATCGTGTTGGAATGCAGATTCATTACAAAATAAGACAAATGTTCATGATAATACATAAATTATCATCACGTCAGAAAATTAAGCTACTGCAGAGTGACGATGTAAGTTGAGTTATCGCAAGAACAATATAGGCTCAGGAATCGTCAAACAACGTATTCCTGCATAAGAAGGGGCAATCTTTTCGAAAAGATTCGTTAGTGGCAAATGTCAGAATTACCAATCCAAAGGTATCCATTGCTGCTCACTATTTTGTGAAGGACGATTTGCTGTATTACATTTTCACTTGATAAATGCTAAGCAACGTTTTTTTGTTGGAGGTTCAAAATGTTTTTTCTTCCATATTTCATATTAGCACTTTCCATGCGGCTATACTATAAGTTTTACCATTTACAAGACAGAAACCTTTCCCAACTTTGAAAGTCTTATCTTATGGTTACCAGAACCCAAACTAGACATGTTTGTAGTTATTTTAATGCATAATTTCAATTCAATAATTTTGACATTTTTTTGGAATTTTGGCATGTCGTCTGCAGACGCCTGCCACTTGGAAAGTGTTAGACTACCTACTTCTGTATTTCTGTAATAACCTTCACACCCTGTAAAATTATTCCAATATTTAATTATTATATAGCCTGTATCACTAGTAAATGTATGTATAGGAGCGAATTATTATTCAATTGAGTACAAGTGATTTATTATTAGTGAATTATGAATTTACTGATTATACAACAGCCCAAAGCTGTTATTGTTCGTTTTGGTTTTTTGTACTTGGGTGAATAAATTACATACGAGGCATTTGTCAGACTTCAGGGCGCTACTGTTGGATTTACTCTTAACACTTTCCACGTGACAGGCGTCTGCAGACGACATTCACATATTTGAAATCCCCGTATAAAATGCATTAAAATAAATACAAACATGTAAATACAAACATGCCTAGTATTGGTTCAGTAATTCTTGAGATTCTTGGGAAAGGCTTTTGAAATATCTGCTTCGTTTATAGTAAAACTAATAACAGCGTGGAAAGTGTTAATCTCAATTCGCGTCGTTAACCAACCTCGGATGATTAAGCCTGGAATGAGAATATCAGATGTTCTCATGGATTTTGTTGTTATCCAATATACAAGTTGGATGGTGATCGGTCACGCTAAGCTGGCCTTTATCATCACGATTCAGCATTATGTTCAATGCGGCGAAGCATACGCATGGGATTTTCTCGTGCCATAGTTCTATACGGGCAAAACAATTGCCAATCGCTTTTCAAGCGAACTGTGCGAATTACGATTTATTCACATCTTGGAATGAACTTTTATTCGCATCAGTATGCACAATTTAGCTTATCAGTGCGAAGTTGATTCTTGTACTTTACCTCTGGGTTAAAAGGGGATTTCCAGCAAACACGTAACGTGATCGCAAACTTCAACTTAAGCTGTAGTTTTAGGTCATGGAAAACGTGTATGAAACATTTACAAAGGCATAGATTTAGCACTTTCATAGAACAATCAAACAAAATGTTTCATGAATGTTTAATGCACCTTCAACCGTGTTAACAACCAGTGTTCAAATTAAGAAAAAATATCAGGTTTTTCAGCGGATAACCATGCTATGAAGTCAGGTTATCCGCCAATGTTTTTGGTTTTCCGCCAAAGTAAATTACAGTATAGTTATTCAAAAGGTATGGTTATCCGTTCATTGGAATAGGTTATCCGCCAGCATATTTGGGCTTCAGAAAGTATGGCAAACCACTTAATTGTAGAAGAGTAAATTCTGACTACTTATTCGAGTAAAATTTGCTAAAAATGTGTGTAGTATTTAACTTAATGTATGAAGAAAGTTATTTTACTCAACTGTTAGAGTCAAATATTTTACTCCAATTTGAGTCAAACTCTTAGCATAATACTTTACTCCAAGTATGAGAACACTTATTTACTCATCAGCCGAGTATATTTCTGTCGTGGGGATTACACGATCTCACTGCCCAATTTGCTGGTAAGTAGATAATATTATTATACGTTTCATATTAATTGTGAAAGGGGATATCCAGCTACAAACGCACAATGATAGTGAAAGTAGTTCAAACTACCCAATGCAAGACTAGGCATCTATTAGGCCTAAACCCGCATACATTGTAGAGGCATTTGGTTCTTTTTAGAGCATGATTTTTAAGTTGGGTGAAACTTAGTAAGCTTAACTTTGTACAAATAACAGGCAATTTGCACAACCATTGTACGGCACTTGTTATTGGATATATGCACATGGCACAATATGAAACGTATTATATGTTTAATAATAGTATCTACTTACCAGCTAATTTCAGGCAATTTTGACATTAATAGCCAGAATTTCGGCACGCTTTGCGCGCACATTACCCATAAAATTGCTCTCGCCCACCCAATAAACAATGATGCTGGTGCTACCACTCATGGTTATTTACCCATTGTACTCTTCCACAATAACACTACCCGAATTATGTTCCCACATTTACCATGGTTACCAAAACGTATAAACCGGGACGAAAATTGTATTCTGCCACCCTGATTGGGAAAAGCTGGCTACGCGCCTGATGTCATGAAAATAACACAAGAGTCTGGCAAACATCCCAAAAGTCGAGAGTATATTATCACGAATGTCATGAAAAAACCACGAAAGTATGGCAAACATCACCCAAGAGTCATGAGTTACTTATTACAAGACTCGGTCAAATATTACGAAAGTTTATGAAAATACCACGAAACACTTGGACAAATTACGAGGGTCGGACAAATTTATGACAAGAGTCGTGAAAATATTAAGAATCGGTCAAATAACATGAGAGTCGTGATAATCAAATTAATCTAGCGAATGTTACGACCTAGTAATGAAATTAACGAGAGTTGGGAACATTTAATCAAGAGAATATTTCATTGTTGATGTTACTTGGCAGTAGGCCTACATGCCTTGCTTATGGGTTCACTTTGTTTTCATGTTTAATCTCAGTTCGTCTGTATCTTCTGTAATCGTTTGAAAATACCCTTTTTAAAATAATATTGCCTCGATATTATCATATCTATAAGCTTCATATATCATATTAACCGCACCACCAATGAAGCGAGTAGCTTTAACATCCCGTGCTATATCATCACTTACACACTGAAAACGACAAGATGAAAATTCAAAATATTACTTTTACTCAGATACAACATCCCTGTCAAACTTGACCCTAGTGATTATATTAATTAACATTTATAACGACTCGACTTCATTTGGTTTCGATTAAAGTCACACAATTTACGAAAGACTCGACTCGATACTCGACTGTTCATAACTCAAATCTAATGCAAATCTACTTGGTACATGGTTGACAATATAAACGTTTGCAGTTAACCTCGTCGTTTTCTGCGTGTAACAGAACTGTTACGACCTCACTTAAATCCAGCACTCAGCTCAAGAAAACATCTTTAGGACATTGCTCATATATATAATTAATTCATAGACAGGTTAAATCATGCTTGCGTTGTAATATTTTTAATCTGTCACGTATGCTGTGTTAAAGCTGTATACGTTTTATCCTAAATTCATCATATACCCCAGGAAATTTTCACTCAAATAAAGGGAAAATGCGTTTCGAAAAGGTCTGCATTTAACAACATTCTAAAAATGAAATAGAAACATTTCAAACTATTCAAAATTCTAAAAGATCCTATGCCTCGCATTATAGTACGTTTTATCCATTGGGTTTTAAAATGATCTCGACATAAATTGAAATGTTTCAGGTATTCGGCCATAACAAAAGTCGGGTTAGACCTTCATTAACAAAGTCATTTTTGCATATAACTCCACATTTGGATGTATCCTATTGCTGAGACGATCTACAATAGGAAGGTCATAAAAGTACGTGTTTTCTTAATTTCGATTATGTGTAAAAAACTGGTAATATGCTTGCTCTTACTCTAACTCGGACCATATTCAAATGTAAATTCAACATCGCAACCGTATGGAAGCGTTAAACAGAAACAAACCCAGACACTTTTAAGACGGTTCGTTTCGTTAAACAGAAACACACCCAGACACTTTTAAAACGGTTCCTTTTTCCTTGTTTACAATACAATGAATATTTGAATGCAAATGGCATTGTTAAGCCAAAATACCAACAACTTTTTATTGTTCAACCAGGTTTCCCTTTAAGGCGATTTACATGATTGATGTGAGGTTTTGATAAGAAGAACATAAGCTCTCGTATCAGTCGTGACTCGGATTATACTGTACTTATTCGTTAATGCCTATGTTAATTACTAATGACTATGTATAGCTCCTGGAGAATCATGTCGGGAAGTTCATTCTCCGGGAGTATCATAAGATATTGAACCTGTTCATTAACCCTTAATTACACAATATATACATGGGATGAATAGTCTAGTGTAGGTAAAATCGTTGCATTTGGCGTTGAAATCTGTTCTACGGGGAAACGGACCTCTCAGGTACGATCGGTGGGACGGGCGTTTTCGTGAGGGTTTTTTTTTGGGGGGGGTGGTGGGGTATTGTGGGTTTTTCAAAAATGTTGGGAAATGTGCCGCTGAATCAGAAATTTGAGAGAGGGGCGGTCCTTACAACAAAAATTGAGAGCGGGTGGCGTTCTCAAAACCTGCGCGCGCAAAAAAAATGAGTCTTTTGTTTTAAATTGGTTATTTTTAACGATTTTTTCAAATATTTCACAAATTGTACACAATTTCAAAGTTTTCTAAAAAAGAAAAGAGAAAAAAAGGTTTTTTCTTCATGGCCTATAGAACAAATATATTTAAAATTTAAATTTCGACATATCTTACAATAAACAAGTGCCATTCAAAAAGTTCTTACTCTTAAATATGTGCTTCAGTGGTTTGTTAAATTTGTTTGGTCTTTTTTTAAACAAATATTCATTCCCGTACATTTATTTTTTTGACTCACACTGTATTCCCATTTGTCACGCGGGTTTTATCAGCAACAAATTGAAACATTTAACTGCTACACATACAGATCGTCTACAGCATATGGTTCAATAATGAACAGTTTCTTTGAAGTCTCCTAGCACAAACGTTTTGCATACAAGTGGAATGGTGTATTCCTTCTCTCGTAAATGTTGACGGTCGTATCTAAGGAAGATCGGATATCGTTCGTCAACCATTGTACAAATATAAAGTGAAGATTACACAAAAATGAGACCTGCCGTTCGCATTTACAACACCATAATCATGTTCTAACTCAAACTTTTCGGATTTCAGTCAACTGTCTTCAGTCTTCAGTGTATTGTAATGGTTTATGATGACATCCTACGCTACGATTACACATTTTAAATCTAGCACGACTTGTTCCACTTCGGAAATGGAATTCCTGGATCAACATTTGATGAGGCCCCGGGACGAGGCCACGGGGCTCATAATTCGGCGATTCAGTTGTATACAGAAATATTAGGGTTAATTTGATATTATAGCTCAATTTTGGTCCAATCTGCATATTGTGATAACCCAGGTCAAAAAACTAATGGTGCCGGAATATCGTTTATAATGACTTAAACATCATTTTAATACATGCATACGGAAGTACGATTACCATACCATTTAGCGCAAATATGTACATTATTTATAACCAGGTACGGTATACAGCAAACACTTTCGGCATAATCCGATAAGAGTGTTACTTAAATGGTATCCACCAGACTTTTGTGAGACAAAAGTAGAATACTAGTTACAATCGGCATGCACTTTTTTCGTACTTTGATCCTCATTGCAAAAACGCATCCGCGATAGAACGGCGCGAGGATGCCTTTTTGACGCCGCGGCGTCTCGTCCCTGAAATGTTAACTGTATTCACTGGATTAATACGGAAGTCAGGCGCACAGTTAGTGCTTCCTGTTAATAAATGATATAACTATTACTATACTATATACAAAGGAACTGTGTGCTAAAAGGCAAATTGCTTAAATCAAATGATACTTAGTCTTACTCGCTGAACTTTAATTTCCTTTATAATCAACCATTTTCAACTTTAAAAGGAAACATGTGTTCATAATTTCATAGTCTAATATTTGTAGATTTAAGATATAGTTATTTGAAGTTATGATCATAATTATTACCTGGACAGTTAGTTTACGAGCGCTGATGTATACAATGTTAACAAGATATTGCTCTCTACTCGACGCACAGACAGATTGTACATAGTATATAGTTTCAATTCGTAGCCATATACTCACGTCCACTAAATCTTAGAGTAGATTTCCCAATCCCAGTTATCCCGCGTATTACACGTATACTGCAAATAAAGTGTGTTGTATTTACAGGTTCTTGACCTAAGTGACATTAATATTTAATGTTTATACTAAGGGAAATTAGCTTCATGATCAACATAATTCTTTATTTAAGAGGGTCATTTTCAAATTTATTGGTTGGTCTTTAAAAGTATATAGTTTGCCATTGTTAATGTATTTACCGTTTCCATAAACGGTTTCGTATTCTAAGGGCGTGGCGGCGATGGTTTGTTGTTGCAGAAATTACATTAATAGCTTAACTATGATAGGATTCGCTTGACTGCACGTGTGTGCATAACATGTGTCAGGATTGATGATTTGTAACGCTTTGGCCCTCCCCTTTCAAAGTGTTATCATCTTCCAGGCAATCTTTGACAATCTTCAGTGTTTCTCAACAAGGTAACTACTTCTTAAGTTGCGTACATTGTGCTGTAAATAATAACATTGGTAACAAGATCCTAATTGGATATTAAACCGCTTTCAATCGACGTGACTTATATACATACAATCTAAACGGGTTATTGCTCTTTACTTTCCCAGAATCAGCGCACCAACAATTATACAATGTACATTTAGCATGATTACTTACCAATTCATAGTCGTAGACACGCGTGCTTTAGCCTAACAATTTACTTTATGATACTACTCAATGGAACCCAGTTCGTGCTATTAGCAACGCAAGCGGAAATTGAATTAGCTCGTTCCAGGCCCAGGTGCGCCACGCATGACACGTATTATACATACATCAAAATAGTGGTGTATTGACAGGTCCTTGACCTTGGACATATTCATATTCATGTAAAAACTAAAACAAATTAGCTACATGATCACAATGATTCTTAATTTAAGAATGTTCGTTATCAAACAAGTTTGTTTGTTAAACCCTGTAATCTGCGTAAAGATACCCAGAATGTCGTTAATTTATCGTTTCGATAAGTGGGGTTTGTACTGCAAATATGTGGTAGTGATTGCTTGATTTCTAGAAATTCCATAAGTAGCTTCCATTGACTGCTTGAGGGTGCACCAAATTTCTGTTTGTAGATTAGAGCGCAGAACTTAAAATGTATCAGAACGGAGTGAAACGCTAGAGCTTTTCCTTTTCAAAGTGTAGACAATCTTCATGTGTTTGTAGCATGGAGACCTACCTTCTTCTGATGAATAACTGATACACGCTGATAGCAACAACACCGCACTCATATAAATATCGCTGGGATGGTTTTAAACCATCGGGGGAAATCCCTGATATTTTAAGAAACAATAAATATTTCACGAATGCATTTGTCTAATTCTACAAGAAGGCCTATATCATCAGATCACTTACAAAATTGTTGATGAAGGTAATTCATCAAACCAAAGCAAAAACCAAATGTGCACTCATTTGAGGGCTCATACCTAAATCTGATCGTTTTGTTATGACAGGTTCAATTATAAAATTCTGAAAGACCTTTTGGGAATTGTATAAGCTCCATCTTGATACGCCATTTCAAACCAAACATTGTAGGTTATAAATGGTTTAAAGAAAAGAAAAGACAAACTCTTTAACAGTCACATAGGCAAACATCAGAAAATCGATATATCTAACAATGCTCTCTGTATGCATTATTTTTATCAACCATTTACCGTCCTTTGTACTGTATTCATACACTCTTAGTAGTGGCGAACCAATCAGAAAGCAAGAAACTAAAATACACGGAGTGCATTGAAAGTGTCTTATGTACTCCGTGTGTGCGCCGTTCAATGCGCGCGCGCCACGCGCTTTGTTTTGATTCGCTGTTTATGAATCGCGGGTTCGCCGATTTTCACTGCGAGTGCTAGCAAACCTGTTAACATAATAATAATAATAATAAAGCATTTATATAGCGCCTAATCAAAGGAGGTCAAAGCGCTTTACAAAGTTAACCAAATTAAAACAATACACAGCAAAAACACATCAATAGGAATACATAAAGTAAAATGCCTTAATCTACTATATAGGTTATACACAATCATAGCATAAAGCGAGTAAAATACATCATTAAAAACATCATTAAATACATCATCAAAAACATCATTATTAACATGTGTTTATTCTCTTTAAATATATCAACATATGCTCAAATTTTGAATTTTGATTTGTATAGTGTCGTGTATGAATTAGATCAATACATACGTATGTTTTGTTTCTCGAAAAATTTGACAAGTTAATGCACCAATGCGCAAATGTTGACATGCTCACAATAGCACTCCCCTGCGGGGTCGTGAAATAATTCACACATCAACTTCAGCGCTCGGGCATTGATTTGTATAAATCTCTCTCAAAACAACACATACGCATTTATTGACTTGTAAGTAATCGGAATAAAAAAGTGGCTCTACACACTTAAACAAAGGTCTATGAAATTCTTAAACGATCAGGTAAAGGATATCAACCGCTGAAATTAGCGCGGACTTCCTTTTTCTATGATCAGCAGGATATTAATGTCTATGTCTCTCGACTAAGCGCACTGACAATTGTACATTACTTTTGGAATACCATGTATTACTCGTTTATTACAAATCATAGATTTATGTCCACTCCATTCACAGTCATTCACTTTACCATACTACTTACGTCTACTCAGCCCCTACTTCGTAGACAAGACACATGAGCCATTGAATATAAGAGTGGTTGTTAGAAAGCAAATTTCCTAAACCCAGTTGTCGCAAGAATTATACGTATAACAAAGGAACTAAAATCGAGTCAAAATTATTTTTGTCTGTTTGCTGATACGTTTGTTTTTGAATCAATACCTGTCTGTTATAGTTCGTAAAAAGCTTACCATCATTCGATTCACCTGTATATAAACAGTGCTAACCGTTTTTCGTGAAAACGTGAAGATATTTTGAAAAGATAAATAGGTTCCTCATACTTTTACATGTTAAAGGGGTGTTACATGTAAGATACATAAATTATCATCACGTCAGAAAAATTAAGCTACTGCAGAGTAGTGGAGATGTAAGTTGAGTTATCGAAAGAACAATGAGACGGTACGTCAAACAACGTACCGTATTCCTGCATAAAAAATGATTCGTTAGTGCCTAATATCAGAATTACTTATCCAAAGGTATCCATCGCTGCTCACTATTTTATGAAGGAAGATTTGTTGTATCACAATCACAATTTCGCAACATGATAACTGCGACTGACGATGTTTTGTTTTGTTGGTTCAAGATGTTTTTCATCATATTTCATATTTAGCACTTTCCGCGCGGCTATTAGTTTTACCGTATCAATATACAAATAGAAACCTTTCCCAACTTTTATAGTCTTATCTCATGATAACCGGAACCCAAACTAGACATGTTTGTACGTATAGATAATATTATAGCCGTTCTTCCCCCATCTGACTCATTAGCTCAGTTGGTAGAGCGCTAGTCTAGCAATCCAGGGGTTCAAATCATGGATGTTCAGTAAAAAAATTCACTGATGATCATTCATGGTATGGGGTTAAGATGAAATTATTTACTCATGCATAATGTTTATTTACAGAAATAAGACACTTGACAATCAGCCCTAAATTGTTTGAAATTAGTTGATGCAATTACTAACACGAGTTTTTTAATGGTCTAGTAGGGTTGTGGCGATATACACTACTCCGAATTTTAATTGCCACAAAATCGTATACGAAATGATATAAGGATATTTGTCAGACTTTCTCACGCGGGTTTTATCAGTTACAAATTACACAGGTCTTTAATCGTGTATGGTTCATATGATGAACCGGTTATGTTAGCCTCCTAGCACACACATATTGAACACCAGTGGGATGATGAAAACCTTTCCTCGAGAATTTTGTCGGTCAGATCAGATATATATAGAACACACAAAAAGTAAACCAGCTGTTCCCCCCCTTTAAAAGCCATAAACATGCATTAGCTCAAGCTATTATGATATCAGTCACATTTCTTCAATGTATTATGGGTAGTTTATGATGAGATGCTAAGCTACGATTGCTCATTTCTAAATCGAGCACGACTCGTAACACTTCTGAAATGGAATTATTGGATCAACATTTGATGAGGCCCCGGGATGAGGCACATCATTCGGCAACTATGTTGTATACAGATTTTAAAATGAGGGTCAATAGAATTTTTCAGCTCGATCAGCATGTTATGATAACCCAGATCAAAACGTGTGGTACCAGAATTCTTGTTTATAATGACTTTTAATACAGCATTATAATGCATACGGAAGAACGATTATCAAACCATTATAGCGCAAAACATATGCACATTATTTATAACCAGGTATACTGCAAACATATTCGCCATAATCATATAAGAGTGGCACTTTAATTGTATCCACCAGACTGATGTGAGACCTAGTTTTGTGAGATGTGAGATTTCTAGTAAACAAGATATCATTCTATACTCGACGCACTAACAGTTTATCCGTAAATATATATTTTGAATTCCTAGCAATAGACTCACGTCCACTAGTTGTAAAAATGCAATCTATGATGTTACTCAATCGTATTAAGCTCGTACTTAGCAAACATTCGAACTTTTAACAACATGCGCAGTAATTGAATCAGATCTTGGTGTATCCTTGGTGTAATTCATTCATTCATGAGTTAGACTGATGTTAAGACTCTATCACTGAATAAAGCTGTCTAATCCTTAATCCTTTAACACAGTTTAACACAGATTTCGTGCTAGGCTAATTCCGTGCAGAATTACATGAATGATAAACCCAGATCTTAGAGTAAATTTTCCACTCCCAGTTATCCCGCGCATGATACGTATAATGCAAATACTAAACAGTGTTGTATTTACAGGTCCTTGACCTAAGTCACATTAATATTTCATATTTGTACTAATGAGAATTAGCTTCATAATCAACATAATTCGTTTTCAAAGGTATTTGTTGGTTTTTTAAATTCTATATTCTGCCTTTGTTAATGTATTTACCGTTTCCATAAATGGATTCATATTCTATGGGCATGGTAGCAATGGTTTGCTCTTCCAGAAATTCCATTAATAGCTTAACTATGATAGGAGTTGCTTGACTGAAAATTGGTCAGGATTGATGATTTGAAACGCGTTGGCACTCTCCTTTCAAAGTGTTATCATATTCCAGGTAATCCTTGACAATCTCCAGTATTTCTAAACAAGGTAAGCGCTTTATACAATGTAAACGGGATATTGATCTCAGTGTTTGTACATTTAGCTTGATTACTTACCAATTCATAGTCGTAGACATGCGTGCTTTATTTAGCCTTACAATTCACTTCATGGTATTGCTCAATGGTACCCAGCTCGTGCTTAGCAAACACATGAGCTATTAGCAAAGCAAGCGGAATTGAATTAGGTCGTAGAGTCGATTTTCCAGGCCCAGGTGTCCCACGCATGGTACGTATTATTCAAATAAAGAGCTCATCAAAAAAAGCCATACACTTTGTTTAGGTCCTATAAAGTGACTTCCGATTATTTCTAGACCAAACAGTCAAGATAGACATTTGGATGAATGTTTGGTACCATAATTTGGTACCATATTCCTTATATTTCCTTATGAAAGTTTGACAAGCCTATCTACGTAAATTTAATTCTTACTGACCCCATCCACGACATTTTGGCTGTGTTAGCCATTTTGTTGGTCAAAAAATGACAAATTTTACCATTATGTATGATAAAAATTCAAAATCTCCCTATAGATGTTTTCAAGAGCTTATCTAAGGTAAAAATGTTCCCATTAAAAAAATACTGTTATTGGATTAACATGAGAAATGTAGGTCATTTTGGATATTTTTACCAAAAAGGTCATTTTAACCATATTTTAGGTAAAAAGACAGAATCTTGCTATTGACGTTTTCATTAACCTATCTAAGATGAAAAGTTGTCGTAATTCCAAAAAACATATTTGTATTGGTCTAACTAGTAAAAAGTTGGTCATTTCAGGCATTTTGTTACCAAAAATGTCAATTCATTTCATGGGCCTATCTAAAGTAAAAAGGGGTCCTGATTCTTATTTTAGATATTATTATTGACCTACCGTGTGAAATGTTGTTAATTTCGGCTATTTTTGTACCAAAAAAGTTCATATTTGACAATAGTTTGGGTAAAAGTCAGAATCTTTCTATGGACGTTTTCATAAGCGTATCTAAGATAGGAAGTTATTCTGATTCCTTAAAACGTATTCTTATTGACCCAACCTATGAAATGGTAGTCATTTTCATCCGTTACTTTTACAAAAATATATATATTTAGGGTTAAGTTTAATTTTTCCAATTGCAAATATATTACTTTCAATGTTTTGGCACCCTTTTAGCAAAAACGTTTAACCATAGTTTACATATAAATCAGAATATTTAAACTGACGCTTTGACAATGCTAACTCAAATCAAATGGAACTAATTACAAGTAATTTATTATTATCATTATTTTTATTATTACTGACTCAGTTCAAGACATTTTGAATTATTTAATCCTTGTTTGGCCACAGGCCAGATGAAAAACTAAAATTACTTCGGATGTAAGGTAATAACAATAATGATTTGAGTAAGAAGTGAATAGCCATATCCAATGTTTACAAAAATAGGTATATAATACAAATTACAACTTTTTGTACATGAGAGGTATCAAAGATATGCTTTCACTTCAAACATACATGTAAAACTACTTCTGTTGTCCCAAAATTAGTTTGAAATTAAATTCTGATTGTTTTCTATTATCAGTCTTTTGAATGAATATAGGATTTAAAGCGAAAATTCTAGTCATTTTATATTTAACTTAGGATAGGATATCATGACTCTTTTAAGAGTTTTAACGATACTCGTAAGATGTAGATTCACGACTCCCGTATTATTGCACCGTGTCGCACATTAGTGTCACGACTCTCGAAATAGTGTCACGACTTTCGTAATATTGTCACAGCTATCGTAATATTTTCATGACTTTTTTCTGGTGCCTATGGGTCTCTTGATACGATTTCATCATTTTGGAATGAAGATTTATAAGATGAATGTTTATGATAATACATAAATTATCATCACGTCAGAAAATTACGCTGCTGCAAATTGACGATGCAAGTTGAGTTATCGCAAGAACAAATAGGCTCATGAAACGTCAAACAACTTATTCCTGCATAAAAGGGGGCAAACATTTCCAAATGATTCGTTAGTGGCAAACGTCAGAATAAAGGGTATTCATTGCTGCTCACTATTTTGTGAAGGAAAATTTGGTGTATTACATTTTTCCAATAACTGCAACTGACACTTGTTAAATGCTAAGCAACGTTTTTTGTTGGTGGTTCAAGATGTTTTTTCTTCATATTTCGTATTAAGCACTTTCCATGCGGCTATTAGCTTTACCATATACAAAACAGAAACCATTCCAACTTTTTAAATTTTATCTCATAATTACCATAACTCGCACTAGACATGTTTGTGCTTATTTTAATGCATTTCTCATGGTGATTCCATTATGGTAAAACAAGTTAATAATTTTGACATTTTGGAACATTTTGTGAACATTCGGAATGTCGTCTGCAGACGCCTGCCGCGAGGAAAGTGTTAGGCTACCTACTTTATTTATTTATTTTTATTTATTCATGGTATAAAAATAGCCAGCAGGCAGAATAAGCTGAAAAGCCGGCTTAACAATATAAATATATATATATATAAATATCAAAAATACATGCATAAAATATTGCAATGAAATACAGACATCAGCAAAATACATTTATCATCCAAAACGCCATTGAGCTTTTTTATGATGTAAGGAATGGTGGATTTTTGGTATTTGTTGGTATTGCACAATGGTTGAGGAAATATGTTGCTGCGACGGAGGTTGTGGTTAATCGATCTCTTCTCTGGGAGAAGGTGGCGATGTCTTTCAGAGTTGAGGACCTGCTGACCAAATTTCAAAACTAATTCTTCCCTGCGATCGACAAGACTGGTGATGTTTAATTCGCGAAGCGCAGACTCGTTATAGTCTTGATATTTGTTGCCAAGAATGATTTTGCAAGTGCGCTTTTGAATCCTTTCAATTTGGTAGCTTTGATTTTTGGTAAGCACAGGATACCAGACAGCACAAGCATATTCCAGAGAATTGGTCGGATATATGTTTGCATGTCCTCAACTGGGGCAGCATGTTTACGAAGAGCATATAACATAAATATACGTCTAACTGGCACGAGATATCATATTTTTGACTTGGATGTTCCATCCCAGATTGTTTTGGATTTCAAGACCAAGTAATTTCATGTGATCAACAACTTGCAGGACCTCACCACCAAGAGAAAGTTGTGGAAGCAAGAAAAATGTACATGCAAAACATGACATTTGGTTGGCTTAGGCAGCATATCGTTAACCTTACACCAATCATCTAAAGCATTCAGATGGTGTTGGAGCTGATGATAGTTTGTTTTAGAGTTAATAATTTCTGCCAGGGTGAGATCATCGACAAATTTCCATCGATCAGAAGAAGTTTCAGCAGCGTCATTAACCATCACAGTAAAGATACCGGGCCCTAACTTTGTTCCCTGTGGAACACCACAAGTGATGGTTTTGAGACTAGAGAGTTTGCCTTTGTGCTTAACGCATTGAGTACGATGTGTCAAAAAACTACTGATCGTTGGAACTATTGAGGGTCTCACTCCGGAAGAAATAATTTTGTTAACAGCAACATTATGGTTTATTCGGTCGAATGCTTTTGTGAAATCAACCGCGACCAAAGTAGCATAGTTGGAAGGTTTCTCAATACCTGAGATAACATTATTCAACATGTCAACAAGATAATGGGTTGTACTTGTATCTTTGACATTACCATATTGTTTAGTGTCAAGAAATGGGCTAAAATCATCCCTCAACCAAACTGCCAAAAAAGACTCAAACACCCTCCCCAAGATTTTGTCAAGGCAATAGGGCGCAAATCATTAGCCGAGACAGGGTTTTTTACTTTGGGCACTGGAACAATGGAAGCAGTTTTCCAAACAGATGGGAATTTGACCTTCCTGTAGACTAGCATTGAAGATTTTTGTCAGAGGTTCTGCCAACTCATAAGAGAATTCCTTAATGATCTTGATAGGAATATCTTCTGGATGACCTGCCTGGTAGGTAGGAAGGCAGAGATTCCAATCTGAGTCAGTGAACAACCCGGGTAAGTCAAAATCACCAGCTTTGTTGTTATGGCCAGTTATATTTCTTTACTTTACATTATATTTCTTGAATAACCTTCCCCATGTAAACGAGTGTCAATATTACAATGTGAAGGGTATAACATAATTATTCCAATATTTTGTTATTATATGTAGCCTGTATCACTTGTAAATTTATTTATAGGAGCGAATTATTATTCGCTTGAGTACAAGTGATTTATTATAAGTGAATAAATGAATTTACCGATTATATAAAGCACAGTCATTCTGTTATTGTTCGTTTTGGTTTTTTGTACTTGGGTGAATACATTACATACGAGGCAATTCTCTGACTTCAGGTGCTTTAAATTGATCAGTTCGAAATTGGCGAAGCCTCTTTACAGCAGCAAATAACTATAGAAGGACGCTGGCACGCATAAAGGCAACAAACGCACGGTGCATCAACATGCGTGACGCGTGTGTGCGAACAATACCGAACGCATAACTGTGGTCATAATTGCGTCCGTACGTTTAGATTACTTTTGCGAGGAATAAAAACCGAATATTTCTCGCCAATTTTGAACTGATTAAACTATAGGGTTGGATTTACCCTTTACCTTAATTCGCGTCGTTAACAAGCCAATGAGGATATCAGATGTTCTCATGGATTTTGTTATTATCCAATATACAAGTTTGATGGCGATCGGTCGCGCTTAGCTGGCCTTCGTCATCACGATTCAGCATTATGTTCAATGCGGCGAAGCATTGGCACGACATTTTCTCGTGCCATAGTTCTATACGGGCAAAACAATTGCCAATCGCTGTTTCAAACGAACTGTGCGAATCACGATTTATTTACATCTTGTAATGAGCTATTATTTGCATTAGCATGGGAAATTCGCTTATCAGTGCGAAGTTGATTTCTGTATATACTTTAAAAGGGGATTTTTCCACAAACACGTAACGTTATCGCAACCTTCATCTTAGGCTGTAGTTTTAGTTCATGGAAAACGTTTATGCATTTACGAAAACATAAATTTAGCACTTTCATAGAACGTTCAAACTTAATTAACCAAAAGATGTGATGAACGTTTGTAAAAAGGTTGGGTATATATATACACGTTAGGGATCACGTCAAAACTCGACCGCCCGGCAACCGCCGGTTACGGCCGGTTCCGTTCGGTTCTCACAAAACGTGTCGTCTGTTATAATATACACACATAATGAGGTCAAATAGTAACACTCTGGTGAACACGACCGGTTGAAAGTGCCTCGTCACACACGTGAGCAATAACATCTTGAAGTAATGGGCTCTTTTAAGACTTAAAAGTCTCAGTTGACAACCAGTACAATACAGCTATTGATTTTCGCTGGGGTTGGCTTTTTCAATCTGTTTATAGCTCAATTAACTTTTTTAAATCAATACCGAAAGTCTATGAATGTTTTTTTTTATAGAACGATTATAGAGAGAGCTATTATGACCGCAAAGTAACAGATTGATAGTGTAAATTGGTCAGATTACAGCATTAAGTCAACCGGCGGTTGTTCAGTGTTGCATGCGCGAATATTCATATACCAGTAAAACATTTGACCTGAAAGAACCGGGCGGAACCGCCCGTAACCGGCAGTCAACGGGCGGTCGAGTTTTGACGTCTCCCCTTATATTATGACGTTTTCTATATATATACTAATACTAACTTGCAACTTTTTAACAACGTTGCTTCAACGTAAACTTATTGCGAACACCATTGATTACAATAATGCAGAGTCTAGCAGTTATTGTGAGAGTCCTGAAAATAGTACAAGAGTAGAGAATTAAAGGCATATTATGTGATCTTTTCCAGGGGCGCCCTCTTTCCATGATTTATTTTAGAAAGTAGAATTTTTTGCAGAGTTACATTTCTGATCATAAATCATAAATATATTCTGAGTTACGTTTGTCCGCGCGGACAGTTTATTTTCACTCTATTTTCACTCTAAAAACATGTTTTTGAAGTAATTAGGAATCGTATCGCTCTGTAACTCAGAATATATTCTTGATTTATGATCAGAAATGTAAATCTGCAAGAAAATCTACTTTCTAAAAAAGTCATGGATAGAGTGCGCCCCCTGGAAAAGATAACATAATATGCCTTTGAGTGGGAATATTATGAGAAACGGGTAAATATCATGAGCGCTATGACAGTACGAAAGGCTTTCGAATGTCACGGGAGTCATGACATTATCACGAATATCATGAAAATATCACAAGAGTCTGGCAAATATCACAAGAGTCGTTAGTATATTATTACGAATGCCATGAAAATTCACGAAAGTATGGCAAACATCACACGAGGAGTCATGAGTTATTACACGACTCGATCAAATATTACCAGAGTAAAAGTAAAGAGTATGAAAATACCACGACATACACTTGGAAAAATAACGAGATTCTGGCAAATATCGCAAGAGTCATGAAAATATTACGAGAATCGCAGCCGAGTGCACCAAACTAGCGTAACTTAATAGGGAGGTAAGCTACCTCTCTAGTAGTTATGCTCTAACTGTAGCGTAACTTACTAACGATGTAAATCTTAGAGCATAACTGGCGAGTAACATCAGCATAGTAACTAGCGAGGTAAATATCCATATAATCAGCATCGTCCCCTTACAAAATTAATTGTCGCATACGTCAAATGTGTGTACATGTATCAAACAGCAATCATATTGACATGAATGGTGGTTCCGTAGAATTATAAAAATGTGTCGTTAGTCGCTATACGTCAAGCCTTGATTTAAATAACATGAATAATGCAACACGTCACACTACGTCCAGTAGAGCAATGAAATCTGTGAATATGACGCCATTTTTTGTGTTCGAAAGTTTCAAAGTTTATTACCATTCTTTCACAAATATGGAACATATTAACATTATAAACACATTTTGTGCGAGAGTAGTAGCTTACCGCGGTTTGGTGCCCTCAACATTTTGGGTTACGCCTCAGTTGCTAGCGAGGTATCGCTTTTCTTCAACTACTCGCCATGCACTCGGCCGTCGGTCAAATAAATTGTGAGTCGTGAAAATCAAATTATTCTAGCAAATTTTACGACATAATTATGAAAATTAACGAGAGTTTGGAAAATGTACTCATTTTGTGTTCACGTTCAATTTCTGTTCGTCTGTATATCTACTGATATCATTTGGAAATACACTTTTTATAATGATATTGCCTCGATATTATCATATCTATAAGCTTCATATCATATTAACCGCATCACTAATGAAGCGAGTAGCTTTAACATCCCATGCTAGATCATCACTTACACACTGAAAACGACAAAATAAAATTTCAAAATGTGACTTTTACATGGGCGTCAAACAAATACCTCATCCATGTCAAAGTTGACCCTACATGATTTCATTAATTGATGAATTGTTGTAACGACTCGATTTCACTTGGCTTCGAGTAAAGTTTCAAGACTCGACTGTTCATAACTCAGTTATGCAAATCTTCTTCGTATATTATATATAACTTACAATATAAAAGTTGAATTTCGTGGTTTTATGAGTGTAACAGAGAACTGATCCAGCAATCAGCTTAAGAAAACATCTTTAGGACATTGCTCCTATAATTAATTCATAGAGAGGTTAAGTTATACTTGCTTTGTACTCGATTTAACACTTTCCACGCAGCTATTGGTTTTACCATGTACAATACAGATTTTTCCGAAACCGTTCCCAATTTTCATAGTCTATCTTAAAGATTACCGAACCAATACCATGTTGGTACTTATTTCAATGCATTTCACATGGTGATTCCAAATATGGTAATGGAATTCAATACTTTTGACCTTTTTGAAACATGTTGTGACATTTTGGAATGTCGTCTGTAAACGCCTGCCGCGTTGAAAGTGTTAACCGCACCACCAATGAAGCGAGTAGCTTTAACATCACGTGCTAGCTCATCACTTTACACTGAAAATGACACAGATGAAGCTTCAAAATGTTACTTTTACATCAGGGGTCAAACAAATTCCTCATCCCTGTCAAAGTTAATTATTAATTAAAAGAGTTGAAACGACTCGACTTCACTCGACTTCGATTAAAGTCACAAAACTTACGAAAGACTCGACTTGATACTCGACTGTGCATAACTCAGTTATGCAAATCTACTTGGTACATGGTTGACACTTAACCTCGTCGTTTTCTGAGTGTAACAGAACTGTTACGACCTCACTTAAATCCAGCACTCAGCTCAAGAAAACATCTTTAGACCATTGCTCATATATATAATTAATTCATAGACAGGTTAAGTCCTGCTTGCTTTGTTATAGTTTTAAAATGAACCATAATGTATGTACATACGTCATGCTGTGTTAAAGTTACGTTTGGAGATGTCGTAAGATAATTTTTTTTCTAATTTTTTTACTCTAAAATCATAAAGCACAAATTTTTGCAATAACAAAATGATTTGGAAAACATCCTCATTTGCCAACATTCTAAAAATTGACTTTGAACATTTCCCAACTATTCAGATTTCAGTAACTTCCATATGACTTTGTATATAGTAGGGCTATGGTTGACCATTGGGTCTGATACCAAATTGAAAACCTACTGAAAATGATCTCGAAATAAATGTCAGTGTAACAGGTATTGGGCAATAATAAAAGTAGGGCTAGATATAATGACTCATCATTTTGATGGACCCTTTTCTACGCATAACAAAAACCAGATTTTGTGAAAAAAGAAGGCGATTCTTATATCAGTTATTAAGCTGTTTTACTTGATCTTGTCGGAAGAGCTTTCTGTATAGATTTTGTATAAATAACTGCTGATGTGCCGTGCGCCAATATGGTTGCAGCATAGCGCCATGATCACGATATAATTAAAGGTGTATGTTCCGATCACCTTAGATTTCTTTTTTAACATCAACATTTCTGTAAAATCTTAGGCGCAAGATATGATCCATTTAGCAACTCAAACTTTGGAATATGACTATTTTAAGAATGACCCTTCATGTAGAATAGGAAGCATTAAGTTGAAATCGGAACACCTACCTTTAATAGAAATGTTGCGCTTACAAAAAAAAATGAAATACTAAAACCACTACTATACTCATGCGTTCCTATCCTCACTCGGACCAAACTCAAATGTGACCGTAAAAACAAATGGCGTTGCTAAATTAAAGTACCAACAACTATATTGTTCACCCGGGATTTCCCTTGATCCCGTGATTTACATGATTGATGTGAGGTTTTGATTAGAAGAACATAAGCTCTCGTATCAGTCGTGACTCGAATTAAACTGTACTTATTCCATAATGCTTATGTTAATTATTAATGACTTTACATGTATAGCTCCTGGGGAATCGTGTAGGGAAGTTCATTTTCCGGGAGTATCATAAGATATTGAACCAGTTCATTAACCCTTAATTAAACAAAATAAAAATGGGATGAATAGTCTATTGTAGGTAAAACCTTTGCATCCGGGTGGTTCAAAAAAGTATTAACCCATTTCTGGCAGCCATTTTTAGCTACTTGCTAATACAATTTGGTAAATGTCTTTACATTTCATCAAAGCAGAGGCCATTAAGCATTACTGGGTTAAAGATATTATTGGCTCATTTCCTTAATGAAATATGGAACGTTCGCGTTAAAGATAATATGTGCAAAATCGGTTTGTCCACCTTTCTCATCTTAGTCCATTTGACTAACAGATTCTGAACAGGAATATAAGACATGTAAAATAGTACTTTTTGACGACGTTTTTACTTTAATTAGTCATTTATAATGTGGACAAGTCAAATTTGCACATGATATCTTTAAACTACCGTATTTCATAACCAAAAATAATCCAGATATTATATTTTTTGCCCAGTGATACTCAATAACCACTACTTTAATAAAACACAAAGACATTTATAAACATGAATTAGTTAATAGAAGAATATGGCTGTCAGATGTAGGTTAACTCTTTTTGAAGCACCCTGTAGAGTTATGGAACAAATATATTTAAAATTGAAATTTCAACAAGAAAATGCTTCAATCAAATATATATTTCGTTAATCATAATACATTATTAACAATAAACAAGGGCTGTTCAAAAAGTTCTTGCTCCCCTCTCATAATTGTACTATTTTATTAACTAGCCATATGATATCTTGTATAATTGTTGCTTTGAGATACATGTTTTTAATTTTTCAGGGGTACGTTAAAACCCACGAAGATTTTAGTTATGATGGATATAAAAAAGAAAATAACACATCATTAAAATTGTTCGCAAAGTTTTAGGTGTGTACCAAATAAAATTCACTTTTTTCCATGAAATTTGAGATTTCGATATTAAATGAAACTATTTTTCTCATTACCCCGGCAAAGTTTAAGCCTGTTAATATTGTGTAAATATTCGGTTTAGCAAAAGGTTTATGTTATTATGCAACACATAGGTTTGGATAATGATCATGTCGTGCCAAGCTGGACCTCATCAGCACGTAAAGGTTTATATTATTATGCAGCAAATATGTTTTGATAAAGATCATGTCATGACAAGCTGGACCTCATCAGCACGAAATAACACAAATTTCCAATATGCTACAGAGCATATACGTGACTTTCCCGCCAAATAATTATCATATCCGCAGCATCAGAGACCCATTAAATAATTAACTATCAGATCCATGTCCAACCAGACTTACATGGAACACTTTGAAAACAGTTAGAAAAAAATATCAATTTCAAGAAATCCTCTGCATCATTCACTGAAGTATCAAGACCAATTTTAAGATGAAAATATCGAGCCTCCATATAAGTGGATGAACACAGAGGAAAAAATAACATAGTCACAACTAGAAAAGACCCAACTAAATTAAAACAGACTGTCATGAAGGATCCGCCTAGCCACTCTAGGGACTTGCCCTATATTCATGGCGAGTCGTGTAGTTTTCCTACGATAAGTTATATACAAGAATACATAAAATGTATTTAAAGAAATAAGACACATGCCAATTTACTGATGATGTCAGCCCTTAATTGTTTTACAAAAGGTTTACGCATTAATACTATTATCAGTTAGTAAGATCGAATAAAAAAATACGAGTTCTTAAATTCGTGCGGCGAATTCATGGAGGCCGCCATTATTAAAATTACGTCATTATAGTTGCTGCTAGTAACGCCTGTTTCTACCTTTTCTTGAATGGAGTGCCCAGTTTATCATTAAATAAACTAAATTTGACTTAAACTCGATTCCAGATGATATTTTGTGCGTTTAAATGACCCCGACAAATAAATGACGTCATTTTTAATGACAAAACCACCTCTTACACGAATTAATTTGTTCCATTTTTTTGGTTTAAAATAACTTTTTACTCCTTTTTCCGTCGATAGATTTGTCTTGTCGTCGGTTAAAAGTTAGTAAATACATTTAACTATCTGATTCTCATGTTTTAATATACCCCGAATTAATAAAATTTCCCCGCAACCAAAAAAACTTTAATTTCTATATACTTAACTATGTACATCCGGGACACTGATATACTTTTAAAACAAAATGGCGGCCCCCATAGTCGGTTACGAATTTAAAAAATCGCATATTTCAATTCGATCTTAATGACTGATTATGGGTGTAATTGACTACCAAGATTGTTACGATATCCACTGCTCCCAATTTCAATTGCCGCAAAATAGTATACGAAATGATATTATGTTACTGAAAACACCAGCATACAGTGCGAGTCAAGCATATTGATTTGGCTGAAGAAATTGAATTGAATTGAATGTATTCAAAGAGCAATAGTCTTCCGCTCATAAAAGTATCAATCCCTGGGAAGTGGGGAGGTGCTGCAACACCCCCATGTTTGTTTTCAAGGGATGCGCAGCACCCCTTAAGATTTCAAGATTTTTGAAAAAAATGTACAGTGTGTGTCCAATAATAAGTTCAAGAGCCGGAGCCTGGAGAGAAGGAAGGGGTAGGCTTACTAATCTATATTGTATTATAAAAAGGGTACTGCACTACACAACGATTTAATATGACCAAGTAGAATTATTCAAGCATAACAAAATGTTTTTTTCAAGAACGGTTTTAGAACTATTTATAGCTTTAAAAATGGAAATTTTGGCGCTTCGCGCGTATCAGTTTTAATGATAATTATTCAAGCATAACAAGATGGCTTCAGGAAAGTTTCTGGACAATTTTAGTGCGCTGTATTTATGTTCAATATTTAATTATTCATGCATAACAAGATGGATTCAGGAACGTTTTCTAGACCATTTTGGTTTTAAAAAAACTGGAAATGTTTGCGCGCTTCGCGCATGATTATGTTCAATATTTCATTATTCAAACATAACAAAATTGTTTAGGAACGTTTTCTGGACCATTTTATTTAAAAAATTGACATTTTTGCGCACTTTGCACGTATTAGTTTCAATGTGTAATTATTCAAGCATAACAAGATGGCTTCAGGAACGTTTTCTAGACCATTTTCGTTAACAAAATGGTAATTTTTGCGCGCTTCGCGAGTAATTATGTTCAATATTTAATTATTCAAGCATAACAAGACGGTTTCAGGAACGTTTTCTGGACCATTTCAGTTTAAAACTAGATTTTTTTTTGCATCTTGCATTAGTGTCTTTTGGTTTTATAGTGTGTTTATGATCCAAGCCAAAGTGTTTTTTTTAAATAAATGTAAATATTCATAGCACGGAGAGCTTTCCTAGTTCATTCATACATGCTAAAACCCAACAGTTTCAGGACCCCACGCCGTAGTGTTGAAGACTTACAAAGTTACAGTACCCCCTAATACAAAATATACTTCCAAGGGCCCTGAAAAGTATCACAGAAATTGATCCTTGCTATCAAGAGTTATGCCTGTTTAATAAATAAACACATTTTTGAAGCTGTCCACGAAATGCTGAATCCAAGAAAATATCCGTCTAAAAGAGTTGCAAAGGTGCAGATTCATTCAAATTATAAAGGTATTTATACTCAATATATTCAAACAATAAAGCACGTATTCAAATAACAATTCACTCATCTTAAAAAAAGAAACACTTGAATCACACCTTAAATTTGTTTGGTCTTTTTTTAAAGAAATATTTATTCCCATGCAACTTCTTTTTGACTCACACTGTATTCACATTTGTCACGCGGGTTTTATCAGCAACAAATTAAGAATTGTTACTGCTACTACATTTACAGGTCGTCTTCCGTATATGGTTCAATGATGAACCGTTTATTTGAAGTCTCCTAGCACAAACGTATTGCGCAACAGTGGAATGGGGTGTATTCCTTCCCTCGTAAATGTTGTCAGTCGTATCTAAGGAAGATCGGATATCGTTCGTCGACCGTTGTACAAATACAAAGTGGAGATTGCACTAAAATGAGACCTCCTTTTGCCACCATTTTCAACACCATAACCGTGCTCTAACTCAAGTTAATCTGATTTCAGTCACATTTCCTCAATTGTGGTGGTTTATGATGACATCCTAAGCTATGATTACACATTTTAAATCGAGCGCGACTCGTACCACTTCCGAAATGGAATTCCTGGATCAACATTTGATGAGGCCCCGGGACGAGGCCCGTAATTCGGCGGCTATGTTGTATTTGTACAGACAAATAAGGGTTAATATGATAAAGCTCGATTTTGGTCCAATCAGCATATTGTGATAACCCAGGTCCAAAATGAATGGCACTGGAACTCTGGTTAATAATGACTTAAACATCATTTTAATGCATACGGAAGGACGATTACCATACCATTTTAGCGCAAATATGTACATTATTTATAACCAGGTATACTGCAAACACTTTCGTCATAATCAAATAAGAGTGTCACTTAAATGGTATCCACCAGACTGTTGTGAGACATAAGTAGAATACTAGCTGAGGACGACTGTTTACTGAATGAGGTTATGTTACAATCGGCATACACTTTCGTTTCGTTCTATGATTCTCATTGCAAAAATGCATCCACGATAAAACGGCGCGAGGATACATTTTTGACGCCGCGGTGTCTCGTCCCTGAAATGTTAACTGTATTCACTGGAATAATACGGAAGTCAGTCGCACAGTTAGTGTGCTACCTGTCATTTAATAATATAACTGTTACTATACTACAATGGGACTGTGTGCTAGAAGGCTAATTGCTGAAATCAAATGACTTACTAGCTGAACTTTAATTTCCTTTATAATCAACCAGTTTTCGCGTGCATTATCCCAAATTTAAAAGGAAACACGTGTTCATAATTTCATAGTCTAATATTTATAGAGTAACGCCTTACAGGCGGCAGACGTCTGCATACGACATTCCAAAAGTTTACAAAAATTTCAAAAATGTTAAAATTATTGAATGCAATTACCATATTTGGAATCACTATAAGAAATGTATTAAAATTAGTACAAACATGCCTAGTGTTGGTTCAGTAATCCTTGAGATAGACCTTCAAAGCTGGGAAAGGTTTCTGAACAATCTGTTTTGTATTTGTTAAAACCACTAGCGGCGTGGAAGGAGTTAAGATATAGTTATTTGAAGTTATGATCATAGTTATTACCTGGTATGTTACGTTATGAGCACTGATGTATTCAATGTAAACAAGATATCGCTCTCTACTCGACGCACAAACAGTTTGTACGTAAGTATATAGTTTCAATTCGTAGCCATAGACTCACGTCCACTAGTAGTATCAATTTACTCTATGATACTATTCAATGGTACTCAGCTCGTGCTTAGTGAACACATGAGCTATTAACAACACGCGCAGACATTGAATACGATCTTAGAGTAGATTTACCACTCCCAGTAACCCCGCGCATTATACGTATTATGCAAAAACTAAACAGTGTTGTATTTACAGGTGCTTGACCTAAGTCTCATGAATATTTAATTTTTATACTAAGTGGAATTAGCTTCATGATCAACATAATTCTTGATTTAAGAAGTTCATTTTCAAACGTAATTGTTGTTCTTTAACATTCTATATTCTGCTTTTGTTTCAGTATGTGGTTGATTTACAAGTGTCCATAAATGGAGTTCGTTAAGCTATTAATGTAATTTCTGGAATAGCATACCATCCCCAGCACGCCCTTAAGGCGCCTTCATACCCCCGCCGTTGCGCATTGGCCGGCGTCGACGGATATCGTTACGCGAGTTGAAGCAATGTCAATTTTTGTCCCTCGACGTCAGCCGATACGCAACGACGGGGTATGAAGGTGCCTTAAGGGCGTGGTGGCGATTATATTCTGTTCCAGAAATTCCATTAATAGCTTAGATATGATAGGATTTGCTTGACTGCTGATGAGTGCACAAAACGTGTCAGGATTGACGATTTGAAACACGAGGTGTTATCAGCTTCCCGGCAATTCTTTACAATCTCCAGTATTAATTTCTAAACAAGGTAAACACTTCTTTACAATTTACTTGACTTTACGCGACTTTTAAAAAAGTTGGGTAAATTGTGCAGTAAATAACAACATTGGTTACAAGATCGTAATTGGATATTAAACCGCTTTCAATCGACGTGACTTACATACACACGGGTTATTGATCTTTACTTTACCAGAATCGGTGCACCAACAATTATAAAATGTACATTTAGCATGATTACTTACCAATTCATAGTTGTAGACACGCGTGCGTACTTTAGCCTAGCAATTCTCTTTATGATACTACTCAATGGTACCCATTTCGTGCTATTAGCAACGCGAGCGGAAATTTAATTAGCTCGTAGAGTGGATTTTCCAGGCCCAGGTGCACCACGCATGACACGTATTATATAAATATCAAAATAATGGTGTTTTGACCTTTGACATTAGCTACATGATCAAAATGATTCTTAATTTAAGAATGTTCGTTATCAAACAAGTTTGTTTATTAAACCCTGTAATCTGCGTAAAGATACCCAGAATGTCGTTAATTTATCGTTTCGATAAGTGGGATTTGTAATGCATATGTGTGGTACTAATTGCTTGATTTCTAGAAATTCAACAAGTAGATTCCATTAACTGTTTGAGGGTGCACTAAATTTCTGTTTGTCGATTAGAGCGCAGAACCTAAAATGTGTCAGAACGGAGTGAAACGCTACAGCTTTCCTTTTCAAAGTGTAAACAATCGTCATGTATTTGTAGCATGGAGACCTACCTTCTTCTCATGAATAAATGATACACGCTGATAGCAACAACACCGCACTCATATAAATATCGCTGCGATGGTTCTAAACCATCGGAGGGGGGGGAATCCCTGATATTCAAAGAAACAATAAATATTTCACGAATGCATTAGTCTAATTCTACAAGTAGGCCTATCTCATCCGATCATTTACACAAATGTTGATGAAAGTAATTCATCAAATCAAAGCAACAAAGCTCAAACCTAAATCTGATCGTCTTGTTATGACAGGTACAGTGATATAATTCTGAAAGACCTTTTGGGAATTGTATAAGCTCAATCTTGATACGCCATTTCAAACCAAACATTTAAGTTATAAATGGTTTAAAGAAAAGGAAAGACAAAACCTTTAACAGTCACATATGTACACTCAGGTAATATAAATGTAGTGTATACATCATTTTTATCAACCATTTACCGTCTTTTGTACTGCAGTAATCGGAACAAACTACTGCAGTAATCGGAACAAAGGTCTATGAAATTTTTTAATCTTGAAACGATTAGGTATAACATTACAACCGCTGCAATTAGCGCGGACTTGCTTTTTCCTGTGGTCTTCCTAACAACTAATATGAGCAGGATATTACTGTCTTCGTTTCTCGACTAAGCGCACAGACAATTGTACTTTTGGAATACTATGTATTACTCGTATATTACAAATCATAGACTTATGTCCACTCCATTCACAGTCATTCACTTTACCATACTACTTAAATCCCCTCAGCCCCTACTTCGCAGACACATGATCTATTGAATATAAGAGTGGTTGTTAGAAGTAGACAGCAGATTTCCTAAACCCAGTTGTCGCAAGAATTATACGTAACAAAGGAACTAAAATCGAGTCAAAATGAGTTTTTGTTTGTTTGCTGTTTCGCTTGTTATTCAGTCAATGCCTGCCTGTTCATAAAGAGCTTACCATCATTCGATTCACCTATATATATATATATGGTGGTTACCTTTCTCTCTTGAAAATCATCCACTCAGATATTTTTGGAAAGATAGACGGGCATATTGGTACATCACGCACTCACAAGATTTTACACCGGTAAATAGGTTCCCTGTAGTTTTACATGTTAAAGGGGTGTTACAAAACGTCGGTTTTCTCGCTTATAAAGCGATTGGATTTTTCAACTTAACATTTGTCTTCAAGTACATGATATTTGTGATCATTGAAGTTCCAAAAAGGGTCACCCTAAAATAGTATAATACTTTTCAAGCTTGAAGCTTTATCTATTAAACTAGCCGTTAATCCTTTCAGCACCAAACTAACCTGAGTTGTCCTATTTGAGTAGAATTTGTCGTGAAGGAAACAAAAAGTGGTGCAAGGCAGGTTTAGCGTTGGAATTCCTGTAGGTTTTTTTTAATCCGGTGACCTTCGGTGGACCGCTAGCCGCATCATGTCTCCCAATGAAAATCTCACACCGGAAAATAGGTTCCCTCTATAATGTTAAAAAGTAAAAAAAGATATTCTAATATTTTATCATTTTAATTTGTATATATAAAAACTGAAAGATTTAGGCCTACAGTCCAACGAAAGAAGAGAGCTAACGACTTGCCCCAGAAAATTCAAAATTATTAAAATGCAATGTCAAATAAATATGTCGCCATACCTAAAATGTATATTGATGTTGTTCAAGAAAATAGGATACGTTATATGATTAAAACACATTAATGTGAATATTGATATGAAGTTATGTAATCCTTTTAGGAAATATTGGATGTTCGCATAGAAAGAGAACAATATGAATTCTCAGTTCAATTTAGCATTGCATTCATGAATCCCGAGAGATATTTGAATATAACGTCATCTTTTTTTAATAATATAATTATTGATGCTCTAGTAGTCATATATCTGTCAGGTAGATCTTCATGATATATGTAAATACTCATGAATATTTATAAGCTTTTGAAAAAAAAGTTTTCCTTATTAAGACTTCATATTCGTGAAAACGACTGTACAAATAAGAATAAGCTATTAGATCATTCAAGATTAACGACTTATCATAAATAGTTCAGGGGGGTTTTGGGGGGTTTTTTAAGTGTGTTTTCGTTGCTACCTTCATAATCATGAACGCCAGCATATATGAAGAATATACAACGTTCAAGAAACTTCTTCCACAATCATTTAAATGTCTCCAGCAAGTCTACTTTACTAGAGTATCCGCATAATTATCAACAAATTATCAACAAATATTGTCGAATATTTATTTACCATAATATTACAATACTTCTTTTAATACAAGCAAAATGTTTAGTTGTTTTTTTAAGGTTTCCTGACTGAACAGAACGTGCCCACCCTCCAGGTCACTGTCATCTTTGTGAACACAACATCAAGGAATAAACCATTAATATATACAATTTTCTCTTATCATAACTTGTTATGACGTACAACAAGGAGGAGACCACCCCTGGTAGCACCTCTTATAGTGTAGCATGTAGTGTGAGGGGGTAACCGACTTGTGTGATTATGGGTAAACGTCCTGGTCTACCTTCTCGTGGTAGGGGTTGTTAACTTGCTGCTTAGTCAGTAAGAACGAACAGACCAGGGTAGCTAGGAGAGGAAAGCCTCACCCGCCTAGCTAGTAATATGAGCGAAACCTAAGCAAGATGAAAGTACAAAATAAAAGCACCAGGGTTAGAGCCCCTGCTACTAAAAACCAGCCACCTCTTCCACTGGGCCTACAACCAGTAGTGCAACATGACGCAGCAATCCCAAACCTAAAAGGAAGGTTTGATGATTCTCCTAACACAGGACCAGCACCAAGCCAACCCCCTATTAGAAGGATTGATGCTGACAAACCAAGGGAAAAGGAGGCACTAATTACCACCAAAAAGACAATTGGTATTGGTACGTGGAACGTACGAACATTATACCAAAGTAGGAAACTTGAAATCCTACTCAACCAAATGGACAAGTTCCAATGGGAGATCCTAGGCGTTAGCGAAACCCACTGGACAGATTCGGGAGAATTTGCAACCGACGGATACAAGATTCTGTGCTCGGGAAAAGACACCATCCACCGAGCAGGTGTGGCATTTATCCTCACGAATTATGCTCAGAAGGCGTTGCTGGGATACAACCCAATCTCCCCTCGAATTATATCAGCAAGGTTCAAGACAAAGACCGGAGCCACCACTATCATACAAGTCTATGCTCCAAACCTAGCGGACTCGGAATCAGAAGTGGATGACTTCTATGACCAACTCCAAGCGGAAATTAAAACCACCCCGAAATCAGATATCCTAATGATAATAGGTGATCTAAACGCCAAAGTAGGAGATGACTATTCCAAATGGAGTGACGTCATTGGTCATCATGGCTATGGGAAAATGAATGCCAGAGGAGAAAAACTTCTCACCTTCTGTGCTGTCAACAATCTTGTAATAACTAATACAATGTACAAGCAGAAGAGAGATAGCAGGCAATGGACTTGGGAGTCACCAGATCATAAGACGCACAATAAGATAGACTTCATCATAATAAATAAGAAATGGAGACATTGCATCACCAATTCAAGATGCTTCCCTAGTGCAGATGTGGCCTCCGATCACCAACTCGTATTAGCCAATCTCCGTCTAAGATTCATACGAACATCCAAGGCAAACTTACCAAAACGCTATGATGTCTTCAAACTCAGAGACCCCGACACCAGGAACAAATACAAGATGGAAATTGGTGGAAGATTTGGACCATTGCTGACCAAAGAGGATGTTGATGTCAACTCGGCATGGGAAGACATCAAAACTGCCTTCAATGATACTTCAGAGTCTCTGCTAGGCACCAAAAAGCCACACCAATCCAAACCATGGATCAGTTCTGAGGTACTTGACTTGTGTAAGGAGCGTAGTAAGGCAAAGGCAGATAAACTGAAAGACCCATCAAAAAGGGCAAACTATAACTATCTCAACAGAGAGATTAAACGGAAAACAAAGGGATGCAAGGACAATTGGCTGAAAGACCAATGCACAGATGTAGAGAGTGCACATCAGGCAAGCAAGTCCAAGACTGTGTACACAACCATAAAGAAAATCACAGGAAAGAGGACAGTCAGAATGCAATCAGTTAAAGACAAAAAAGGAGCCATTCTAACAGAACTAAAGGATGTCAAGGAGTGGTGGAAAGAAAACTACCAGCAACTCTATAACCACCAAAATCCTATCAACGTGGCTATGGCTGACTCAATACCACAAATGGCAAGCTCGGAAGAGGAACCGCCAATCCTAAGAAAAGAAGTCGCCAATGCTATTAAAAACATGTCAGAAGAGAAAGCTCCAGGCTTTGACTGTATTACTTCTGAAGAAGTGAAAGCATCTGGAGACACAGGAATAGACATACTACACAAATTATGTTGCAAGATATGGAAGGAGGAGTGTTTCCCTGATGACTGGGGCAAAGCTATAATCACCCCGATATTCAAAAAGAAAGACAAGCTGGACTGCGCTAACTATAGAGGAATCAGCCTTCTCAGTCAAGCGGGCAAAATACTCATCTACATTCTTCAAAAACGAATTCAAAAGAAATCGGAGGAAATACTATCAGAATCCCAGGCAGGCTTTAGACCAGGAAGGTCTACTGTGGATCAATTATTCACACTGAGACAGATTTCAGAGAAGTACCTGGAAAAGAACAAAGACCTATACTGCTGCTACGTGGACTTTGAAAAAGCTTTTGATAGTGTATGGCAAAACGGCATCTGGAAAGCAATGGCATTCTTTGGATTCCCAGACAAGATCATCCGCCTACTAAAAGCTCTTTACAGCAAATCACTAAGCTCAGTGAGAGTAAACGGAGAACTTACAGACTGGTTTACTACCAAAGTTGGAGTTCGTCAGGGCTGCATAATTTCTCCACTACTATTCAACATCCTACTGGAGTTGGTAATGCTATATGCCACCCACGACACAACCATCGGAGCACACATCCAAGGCCAGCTGGTGTCAAACCTCCGCTTCGCAGATGATATTGCCTTTATAGCTGAAAGCGAGACAGATCTGCAAACACTAGTGAACAGGGTCCACCAGTACAGCACAAATCTTGGCCTCAAAATCAACATAGCCAAAACAGAGGTTCAAGTTATCAGCCGGAGAGACATTGATATTAAAATTAGCATAAACAACACAGATCTCAAACAAGTTGAGCATTTTGTATACCTTGGTGGTAAAATATCTAAGAAGGGAACCTGCACTGAAGACATCCAACTCAGAATAGGTAAAGCACTTGGAGCCATGCAAAATCTGAATGAAATACTCAACTCCAAAGAGATTTCACGCCCAACTAAAATGGAGCTGTATTCAACTCTAATAATGTCCATCCTGTTATACGGCTCTGAAACATGGACGCTAAAGAAAGAAGACGAGAACAGGCTACTTGTGTTTGAGATGACCTGCCTAAGAAAAATACTAGGCATAACCAAGCTAGACAAAATCAGAAACACCACTATCAGACAAACACTGGGACTCAAGCATACCATCATCGAGAAGATTTCCATCAAAAGACTGCGGTATTATGGACACGTGCAGCGTATGAACCCTCGAAGATACCCAAAAGTTGCAATTGTTGGCACTGTAAATGGTGAAAGGCCCAGAGGTAGACCAGCTAAGAGGTGGATGGATGGTATTCGGTCAGACTGCAACATACTTTGTCTGACGTCCTTATCAGAAGCAAGCAGAAAGGCTCAAGACAGAAACGAATGGCGAATAATCTTGCAAAGGATGGCATCACTCAACCAAGTTGGAGTGGACGCCAAAAAGTAAAAGTCAAAGTAAGTAAATATACAATTTATAAAATATTGGATTTCTACGATGATGATTTTTATATATATATTAGGAAAAATGGTATAATATACCCATTATCGCCAATCTGACCTTGACTTCAATCTAGAGAATCTATGACAGTTGACATAGTGATGGGATTGACCTGCTTTGTGACTATAATCCTCTAATAAAAATTCCATTGAAATGGAATGGGGGCGATCCAAGAAAAAGAAGCATGTTTTGTAACCAAACATCTGTTTCATACCAAAATACCAGGGAAATGGTGTATGTATTTTCCATAATTCAAACAGTGCTTATCGTAGCTATGTGTCTCTTCGACATAATATATTACATATCCGGGTGGTGAAGTTACGTTACATGAATGAGTAGGTTTGCTGCTGCTGCTGTTTAGCAATAGTCCTTCAGAGAACCGTCGGCATTCTCTTGCGTGCTTTCGCTCTTGCTGCTACCAGTCAGCCGTCTGTCCACTCTCTGATGTTGTCTGTCCAATCAGTTTTTGTGTGTCCTGGTAGAGCCTTCCCTTCTACCTCTCCTTCAATAGTAGCTATGCTATCCGCACGTCGCTTCCAGTGACCATACTTTGCAAGCTTCCTCTTCCTTAGTTGGGCTAGCAGTCCCTTTTCTTCTTTCACCCCTATTTGCTTGCGCACCCATGAGTTTGACTTCTTATCAGTCCAGCTGATGTGTAGCACTCTGCGCCATACCCACATTTCAAATGCTGTGATACAACTCTTGTCTCTTTCTTTGAGGGTCCAACTTTCAGAGCCATAGAGCGCTGTACTCCACACAAGTGACCGGACCAGCTGCTTCTTGAGTTTCAAGCTTATTTGCTTAGCCTTCCATATTCCATTCAGTTGGCTATTGATGCCTCTGGCAACTGTCAGTCTGGCTCGTTTTTCTGGTGCGGAGTCGTCTCCATCCCGACTATTGAGCCAAGGTATTTGAACCGATCCACCTGCTGAACTTCATCTCCGTCTAGGAGTATTGGCTGCTTGCTACCTAGCATCATGACATGGGTCTTGGCTGGGTTTATACGCATGCCGAATTGGACACTGGCAGTACACTGCATCTCTTTAGTTCTTGTGCTTGCTTTTCCAGTTCCTGTTTAGAACGTCCTAGAAGTGTAGTGTCATCAGCAAAGCGGAGATTCCATATTGCCCTTCCGCCAATGGTGCAGCCAGGTCTGTCTTCCACCCTGACCTCTACTTGTCGCATGATTGTTTCACCACAGGCATTAAAGATTAGGGGTGATATAATGTAACCCTGACGGACTTCTTGCTCAAAGGAGAACTGATCTGTGTGGCCTTTTGCTAAGCGTATAACTCCACTAGCTTTGGTATACAGCTTCTCCAGCAGCCAGACTAGGTGTTATGGTGTGCCAAATTCAATTAGTGATTTTTAAAGGCGGTGTGCTTAACTGTATTAAATGCTTTAGAGTAGTCCACAAACATCATCCACAGCTCTTGGTCTTGTCGCTTGATTGTTTTTTCTGTGATATTGCGTAGAGTTAGGATGGCATCAGTTGTTCCCTTTCCTGAAACCAAACCAAACTGTTCCTCAGCAATCTGTGGCATTATGAAGTATGCTATCCTGCTTCTGATGACTTCCATAAGCACCTTAGAGGCATGAGAGAGAAGACTGATTGTACGATGATTGGAGCAGTCTTGCGTTCCTGGACCTTTAGGTAAGGTGATGATCTCTGACTGTGTCCAGTCGGTGGGCCATTCTCCAGTTTTCCAGATCTGGTCGATGATGGTCCTCATGGCTTGAACCACTGTATCTCCACCAGCTTTAATAATTTCTCCAGGTATCCCGTCAAGCCCGACTGCCTTGTCATTTTTCAATTTCTTAATGGCTGCTCTGATTTCAGACTTCATTACTTCTGGTTCCAGCTCTCTTGGAGGTTTGTCATTGGGGGGGGGGGGGTGGGCGATGTACTGTGCTAAGACTGAAGAGTTGTTTACCATACTCATACCAGCGCTGCTTAATTGACTCTGCTTCATAGGTTTGCTACATGTCTATTATGAACCGTCATTTTATCATGTTTTATTATAAAATAGCGCTCGGTTTTTGTCTAAAGTGATTAATAGAGAGACCTCTTGTGGATCCTCTTGTGGATCTGGAGAAGAATGCTGAAAGTCAACTGGAGAAGAAAGGAACCAACACAAGAATCCTGAATGAACTTGGTTTGAAAAAGGAAACTGGCGTATTTTGAGCACATCATAAGAGGCAATGGTAGATTACTGGCATTCCACATCATAGAAGGAAAGTGGAAAGCAGAAGAAAAAGACGTCGCCAGAACATGAAGCTATTATGGTCAGAAGAAACTATGGTACGATAACATCAAGAAATGGACCGGTTTGAGTATAGGCCAAGCGTCTGGCACAAGACAGAACAGCATGGCGAAAGATGATCCGGAGATGTGAACGTATTGCAACCACTCGTCACAACTGTCGGAGGCCCATGGCAAGGCACAGGTTTGCTATGTTAAGACAATCATTCTGGTAAACAACGTCATTCAGAATTACTCATTGAATGCCTAAAGAATATTGCCAATGACTTTTAGGACTTTTCCCCCGCTAGTTATTGACCCTCGAAAACCGCGTTGCTTTTAATCATAATAATACCCAATAAAATCCAACAAATATGTTCAAAATATCATATAAAACTCTTCCGCTGCTTTAGTTTCATAGTAAACATCCTTCTGTGCAAATAGTGTCTCATATTTGTGTAATTAAGTGATAAATAAAAAGGATAGCATAACCATTTCTATGCTATGGAATTATGAATATCAATCTGCGCTCCCTGGCGTCTATCATGTCTATAGCCACTCTAGACTAGAATTGGAATCGGTCACTCAGGGCCTTAGTCGGGGCCTTAGTACACTGATTTCGAACGGGATCTTGATAATCTACTGTACGTTTTATGACTCCTAAGGGAGCCTCCATGCAAAGAAAAGTTACCAAACGAAACCAAAAAAACTCCTCGTTTAATTAATTTTAATACTGTTTTGACGCTTATAAATAGTTTCCTCCTATTTAAAATTGTTTGGTAAATATTTATTCACAGTTTAATTAGTTCAACACTTCTATAGTACTTAGAATAGTATTACCGCGAATATTTGTGCACAAAGTTTACCGGCAAAGAACACCCCATGCTGATAGCACGCGTTAGTGTCAATCAACTTGTATGACATCTAAGGGTGCCGCCCAAACACCAACCGTTAGAATTGCTCGGTTGGTTAACGAGGTGCGCGGAATAGTATATGGGCGCACCACACCAAATATCTTTCTCATTGAAATACGTGTAAAAGTGCCATATTTCAAGACACCTTTTCTACCCTCCGGTTACATTTATTGCATACTTGTCACCTATGACCATTTTCAGTAACATCTCAACTTTAATTTAAGCCTTGTTTCATAAGGGGTTATTAAGCTAAATTTTCCGCTACGGACCTGCACACAGCGCCCTCACTTTTTCACGTTTTCTGGCATGCCTGTTCACCATTTAGGCAGGTGCTTACGCTCTGGGCACTATTTAGGTCGATAAATTAAAAATATCGTATTTTATCATTGTAGGTGCAACGGATAGGTCCCACTCGTTCATTTAAATACAAACATACCATCCCCGGAGAAACAAATTGCCCGAAAACTTCACATTTACAAGCCTAGTCTTCGTGCTTTTCCGGAACTATTATAGGATTACACGAATTGCGCATTGATTTGGTGTGGTGCTCTCTTTAACAAAAATCTTAATTATTTTTTTTGCATTTTTGGAATCATCATATAGCATTATGAAAAATTGTCACTCAAAAAATTCAAATTCTACTCCTAACTGGAATTATGTCACAAAATAGATTTTACTCTATACCCAAAATACCCCATTTTTCTCACTTTTTGGCCATTTTTTGCCCAAAATTGTTACATTTAAAGTCTGCTTTCATGACCAAAACGTGTATTTTTTGATTTTTCATTGTTTACATTGTATAATATATATGTTAATAGCATACATGACACATTTAATTATCGACAAACATGATAACTTAATCATATAATCACTATATTACTCCGTATTCATTGCAGAGATACCTGTATGCCATTAATGGTTAAATTATGTAGGGGGGGGGGGGGTAAAAGACCCCCGTATTTGTAGGACAATAAAGCTTCTAAAAGCCATTTGTTTACTTAGAGTATCATGATTACCTAGTAGGCAAACTCACAATTACATTTTTGTCACGATATTACCCCTAGGGTATTGTGTTAAGCATTGAATGTACAATTTTAACGATTTGTTGCTCTTTTCTGAGCCAAGTGGGGCCAAATATGAATTTTGACAAAACGTTGACCTACATGAGAGTGATAAACTCTAAATAAAGCTTTGAACTTGAAAATGAGATAATTAACTCTTTAACTGAGATGCAAGTTACTTGATATAGACCTAAGAGGGAGTATTCTTGCACGTGGGGGACTTCTAGCCAAGGGTAACGTGACCCTCTATCTATAAAATCGCAAAACAGACGCGTAGCCATTTGACTCTAAATTTGGAGCTTTAGAGCCATTTTCTTGGCTATTTCTCGAGAAAATCATGTAAACTTCTTGATATTAACGTCCGACATTGATATAAATGGTGTTTTGAATGTAAATCAAGGCGTATTTAAGCGATTTGAACCCACCTTCCACTTCAAAACTCGGTTTTATTGGAAATGGCCATTGTGCGTTAAAGGGCGCACCACACCAAATATCTTTCTCATTGAAATACGTGTAAAAGTGCCATATTTCAAGACACCTTTTCTACCCTCCGGTTACATTTATTGCATACTTGTCACCTATGACCATTTTCAGTAACATCTCAACTTTAATTTAAGCCTTGTTTCATAAGGGGTTATTAAGCTAAATTTTCCGCTACGGACCTGCACACAGCGCCCTCACTTTTTCACGTTTTCTGGCATGCCTGTTCACCATTTAGGCAGGTGCTTACGCTCTGGGCACTATTTAGGTCGATAAATTAAAAATATCGTATTTTATCATTGTAGGTGCAACGGATAGGTCCCACTCGTTCATTTAAATACAAACATACCATCCCCGGAGAAACAAATTGCCCGAAAACTTCACATTTACAAGCCTAGTCTTCGTGCTTTTCCGGAACTATTATAGGATTACACGAATTGCGCATTGATTTGGTGTGGTGCTCTCATATGGTTGGACCCATGTAATAAAATGTCAAAATGATCTGCACGGCACCTGGGGACCGCCCAATCTTTTGGCATGGCCGGGTTTGGTGGATTTACCAGGTCTCTCGCGGCTTCGACGCACATGTGATAGTGTATAACCGCGAGTGACCGATTCCAGTTCTACTCTAGACATCTGATATATTAGTGTCCCCGATATCTGACCTCTCTCCGCTGGCCTCTGAATGACAGACATTGTATTATTTTCTATTAACAACTTTCTTTCGAAATAACAAGATGAATACGTGCATTGATCACGGGAATAAAGAATACGTGACAGTAAGCATTATACCGTACACATTTGTATTAAAGCGTATCTGCCTCTAAACTAAGCCGTTTTGAAGACCAAATATCATGAGAGCGCTTGTAAGACTTTAGGGATATGACAGAAGAAAAGGGCCGAGAAGAGATAGTATTATAGTTGCATCATGAAAGAAGTTAAGACAAATCGTGTTCAGACCGATCATATCACTTACATGTGTTATATGTCACAAGCTTCAATAGTATCAATAACTCAGTTGGTTAAAGGCCCAACCAAAAAATCCAGATGTTAAACACATTACAATTGTGGTCTCAGATACTACTGAAAAGCTCAGAGTGTCAACTGTGTCCTAAAACATGGTCAAGGTTTGCATGAAATATCTATGTGTATGACAAATTTCGCGGCTGGCTAGGATTAGTGAAATTGTCATGCTCACAAGCTTTTAGTTTTCGTATTAGACATTATTAGAAATGTGTACATTTGTAAACATTTCATGATGAAAAATGTTGGTTCTTCTGTATCACGAACATTAAATGCCGCGAAAATAGTGCTTGCTTTAAAATAAACCTAGATGTGTCCTTGTTGGGTAGCACTGCATTACATAATGATATGGTGAACTGTCACTACAAATTACTCTGTACACATCATGTTCTGGTGATCACTCCATTTCCATGGGAAACGAAGATTTTTTTAGTTGGGGCTTTAAGCGTAGGACTATTATGCGGATCATTGCCGATTAACGTGGTTCGATTCTCGTTTAAACCATTTCCTGAACGATTCTTTTTTTCAATGAGTTTAACAAATTTGTTTATAAATGGTTGATACTGTTTTATTACATTTGTAGTGTTTCGTGCTCGACACGAATATATACGGTATTTCTGGTATGTTGCTGTCTCAGAGAATTTAAAGCGTTGATTTTAACTGGCTTTCTCTCGGTGAACTGGCCTCTCTCATTAAATAAAACATCTATTCTACATTGTCATCCTTGGACAGGATATTGAGAACAGCTAATACGATTTGATCCCATGTTGCTTTAATGACTAGCTAGGAAAGTCCAAGGTCTGCTGCAAGATTGTTTGGCCAATATAGAAAGTACAATAACAAATCAAATTGTTCTCAAAGTTGAGGCCAGGGTCAATTATAGCGGTATACTGATACACCTAGTGGCGGGAGTTTCTTGTTAGCCTCAAGAACTCCTATAGCCAGCATCAAGGTCAACAGGAATTTCCATTCTTTGATGATTTCATACTCACCGCTTATTCTGACGACTCACTGTCAGTCTTCTTTTAATTCATTGGACTGTAATAAAATGTTAAAAATAATAACTTGTCAATTTACACTTTACATAACTCAAATTTGCATTTTGAACACATTTCATTGTAAGCTCAATCTTATTAAATCTTATTTAGATAAACCCTAGTTCTCAAACATCTGTCAAACCAGAGACGTTAAAAAGTAGGGATGATTGTCTCTATTGCAATTTTGTATAAAACGTGTGCTATGTCTGTCTCGCTCGCATCTGTATGACTCTCTGGTTTGAAAAGGCCGGAATTCAATACGCGTACTAATAGTCTAATAATCTTTAAAAAAAACGCGCCGGTGGAAATTCAAATCCGTCAAACACTTTGGACACCTAAAATTATTGCATGAATTCACCGACACAATATGCGTAACAATATTAAACAGTTTTGTCTGCAATCGTTTCGCTCGAGAATTTATCACATCTAAACTCGAACCCGGGAGCACTCGGGACAATTAATGTATCTTTTCAGATCGATAATAGTTTCAGAGAATGAGTCCGTCGGGTTAACTATTACTGTTGAGGAATAATGTCATGACAGAACTAGAAGCTGCGTGGCTTTTTACTATGTTTCCTTAACCAGGGGTGCGGGGTGTGGGTGGGCGGACGCCCCCCCCCCCCCCTACCAATGTACCTGTTTTGTACCAATGTACCTTTTTTGGTACTAATGTACCTTTTTTTGTGAAAACGCCTCTTTCTATTTTTTCGGGCCGCTTTGGTATTAAAATATGTCTTAACCCCCAAAGATATTCAAATCTCGTGTTTGGAAGTTGTTCAGAATGAAAACATCAGATGTTCAAAAGGTTAACGTTATTATGCAACAAACCGGTTTTGATGCTGATCATGTCATGCAAGCTGGACCTCATCAGCACGATTTTACACAACCTTTTATCATGCTACGGAGCATATGTACGTGACTTTCCCGCCAATAATTATCATATCCGTAGCATCAGACGACCCATTAAATGATTAAATATCCGATTCATGTCCACTACATGCATGTAGCAGCCTTACGTAGAACAGTCATGTATAGCAGCAGCTAGATCAAATCCATGTCATAAAGTTCTCTGCATCATTCACATATGGTTTAAACCGTGTTTAAGATTAACAATAAAGGAAACATAAACTCAATATCAAATCGACATTTAAATTGATGAACACAGGGGAAAATAATGAAAACATAATAATAGTCAGACTTGGAAAATACATTGCAACCGACTGAGATGAAGGATCCGCCAAGGGACTGCCCTATATTAGCCCTATATTTATGATGAGTCGGGTAGTTGTCGGGAAGTTGTATTCAAGCTTTGAATAATATTTAGAGAAATAAGACGTATGATAATTTGCTGATATTATCCTGAATTTTTTCATTGGAGTTGGATATTACGTAGTTTGAGAGTATATGGTCTACCGTTGTCCACCGTTGTAGGTTGTTGCGATACAAACGATTACCAATTCAAATTGCCACCCGCTCGTATTTTTGATATCAGTGATAACAGCACCACATTTGTCTGACTTTCCTAGGCGGGTCTTATCAGCATTGCGTTAAAGGCATATTATGTGATCTTTTCCAAGTAGCGCCCTCTATCGTTGATTTTTACTATGAAAGCAAATTTTCTTGCAGATTTGCATTTTTGATCACAAATCATAAAGATCTTCTAAGTTACAGATCAATACGATTCGTAACTACTTCAAAAATAGATTGTACCGAGCGGAACAATCTATTTTTCAAATTTTACTCTAAATTCACTCTTTAAACCATGATTTTGAGATTATTATGAATCGTATCGCTCTGTAATTTAGAATATATTTATGATTTATGATCAGAAAAGTAAATCTGCAATAAAATATGCTTCCAATTTTTTTCGAGGATTGAGGGCGTCCCATGGAAAAGGTCACATAATATACCTTTAAATGTTCACATGCATCTTTCGTGTATAGTTCTAGACAGTTCGATGATGACCAGTTTCCGTATAGTTTCCTAGCACACACTTATTGCACACCAGTACGTGGTTGGAGGTCTTCCCTACTTATTTTGCCGTGTCTTAGGATGATCGGAATTAGGTCGTTAAACTTTGTTCAAATATAAAGTGGAGATTGCAGAAATATGAAACCTGCTGTTCCCACTATTTTCAACATCATATTTTGCTAAACTCAAGCTATTCTGATTTCAGTAATATATATCGCCAGGGTATTACGGGGGTACAGGGTGAGTCAAATAAAAGTGTACTCTGATTGAAAAATAAATAAAAAATATTTCTGACCACAAATTACGCCATTTATCTGCTATCATCGGCAAAAAGAATGACGGTATTATATGGTACCGTTTAGTAGATAATATGAATATTTTTGTAAAAGAACTGAATTTTGAACTGAATTTGTGATTTAACGCTCAATGAGCGCTTAATAATGTGTACTAGGATTAACACGTAAAGGATTAAACTGTCTATTTATTAAACCAATTAAATAAATAATAGCTTTGTTCAGAATTTCTCCTGATTGTTTATCATGAAATAAAGATAAAATATTATCACCACTTGTGGATTAAAGTAATTGCAAGGATTTAAAAATGATCCATAGTTTTCATAAACATGATAAACAAGACGAGGACGTGGAATAAAAATGGCCAAATGAGTGACTATCTGATATTGTATAAAATACACAATAAAGTATTTTGATAAAAAATAATATTGCGCCTATTTTTCATAAAATATGTTCGATTAAGTAAATATTGTCCTCGATACAGTTAAAATATACGGTCAAAATATCGATGTCCACAGTAAGACTAGTAAAGGAAAAGTCTCTCTCTCTCTCTCTTTCTCTACATAGACATTCATTCTTGAAGACAATTTATTTTCTGGTAAGTCCAGCAATAGGCAAATAATCAAGCAGCTCTTCCTCCTACGTGACCACCATTATTGTTAATACAAAGCCTCGCTCTGGTCTTCATGCTGTTGATGGCGCGCCTGGAGATCCTTCTTCGACGCAAAGCTCTACATGCATACGTTGCCGTAAAATACTTGAAGACTTTAAAACCTTTTGTCAGGACTGTAATTTGTTATTGCTTATAATACCTGATGATATTGAATTTGAGCCCTCGAAGATGGTACCTTGTTCGGATCTAAAAATGGCCACTTTTATTCAAATACGCGTAAAATGAGTTTCTCTTAACCAATTCTAACCAAATAAAATTCTTATTAAAGCTAATTAATAGGTATTGTTTACTATTGAAATAATTTGGCTGACAAATGCTTAGATTTTCTTTTTAAAAATCCTTCAAGTTGAGTGCACTTTTTTTGACTCACCCTGTATGTGATGATATGATAAGCTACGATTACACATTTTATATCGGGCGCAACTCGATCCATTTCTGAAATGGAATTCTGGGTCAACATTTGAAGAGGCCCTGAAATGAGGCCCAATAAATACAAGAAGAAGGAAAATGAAATATTATAGCTCGATATAGGTCCAATCAGTATTTTAAGAAACCCAGATCAAAAACAAAGGGCACTGTAATTCTTGTTTATATTATTTAAACAATAAAATATATACTGCATACGAAGAGGGATTACAGTATTATTAGCGCGAAACCAAAGAATAAACATAGTCTGGCATACTGTGATCCCTTTCAAAATAATCAAATTAAGAGGGTCACATAGTTTTTTGTATCCAAGAGACTAAAAGAATAAAAAAGGTTGTATAGAAGTTTAAGGAACATATTTCAATAAAGTTGTTGTGTTACAATCAGCATTAACTTTCTTTTCGTTCGTTGATCTTAATTGCACAAATAAATAATCATGATGGCGTGTCGTACCTAATATGTTGCCCATCACAAATTCAGAGAGAAACCCCTGCGAATGTTGCAAATCAAAAAGATGGTCGAAAATGAAAAATTATAATATTCTCTTACGAATATTACAAGAGCCGTGAAGATTTCACTGCCATCGTTGGAATTACACGGGAGTTGAGTCGTACACGATAATCGAAGGAATATCTTGCGGGCTCTGAAAACAGTTGAAAATATCACGACCGTCGAGATATTTTCACGGCAGCCATGATATCGACAGAGACTCTTTTACAAGCCTCATTCAAAGCAAACGGACCACACACAAGACTCTCAGTTTAATCCGAATATATTATTCTTAACGAAATAACAAAAACAATAGACTGTGACTTTGTTCATGCCGTAAGTAATTCCTACCATGGCACCAAATGTGGAGGTTATCGGTTTACACTTTTCACGCAGCTATTGGTTTGATCATATATACACATGGAAAAAAGTATCACACCACTGTTTTTTTGTTGAAAAGTGCAAACGTGGCTTCGAATTTTGCCACCATGGAGTGATATATAAAGGATCATTTGTTTGCGTTAGCTGTTCAACAAAATGTTATGCAATTAAAGGGCCACATTTTAGTTTGTGACGTAATCGATGTAATGTTTTTCAAGGCCAAAATAAATAATATATAGACTCGGACAAACTGGCGTGAATTAAATTAAGACAGATCTTAAAATACACTGTCTCGAATCCGGTCCCTCTAGCATTCGCGGCAATAGGATAATCCACTAGGCATATTTAGTAATATGCCTATTATTGGTACTATGTGTGGAAGTATAAACGATACATTGCCGTACTCTATGAGCTTTAATTTATTTAATTGTAAACCAAGATCGGAGATATTAATATTATTAGTACATTAGTATAGTTATCCACTGGAAAGTTACCTTTTAAACACTGTACACAACAATGTAAACCGTTCTCTACTTTACCAGACTCGACGCATACAAAGCCTGTACCTTTTTCAATTCATACCCACAGTCTCACGTCCATTAGGAGTAACAAGTAACGCTATGATATTACTCAAAGGTACTCAGCTCATGTTTAGCAAACACATGAGCTATTATAACAACACGCGCAGGAATTGAATAAAATTATATTTAGAGAGTAGATTTTCCACTTCCAGTTATCCCACGCATTACACTTATAATGCAAATACTAAACATTGATGTATTTACAAGTTCTTGACATGAGTTTTATTAATATTTCATGTTTTATTTTAAAGGTATATTAGCATTTTATATTCAGCTTTTGCTAATACTTCCCAATATGTCATTGATTTATAGTTTCCATAAACGGGGTTCGTATTCAGAGGGCGAGGTGGCGATGGTTTACTGTTTCAGGAATTCCATTAATAGCTTACTATGATAGGAAATGCTTTAGTTACTGCTCAAGAGTGCACAAAACATGTCAGGATTTGTGCCGCTCCTTTCAAGGTATTATCATCTTCTCGGCAATCCTTTACAATCGCCAGTGTTTCTAAACAAGGTAACTACTTCTTAAGTCGAGTAAATTGTGCTGTAAATAACAAGACCATATATTGTATATTGAAACGCTTTCAATGGCCGTGGCTTACATACAATGTAAACGGGTTATTGCTTTTTACTTTACCAGAATCGGCGCACCAACAATTATACAATGTACATTTAGCATGATTACTTACCAATTTAACAATTCACTTCATGATACTACTCAATGGTACCCAGTTCGTGAGTAGCAAACTCATGAACTATATTAGCAACGTGACCGGAAATTGAATAAGCTCGTAGAGTGGATTTTCCAGGCCCAGGTGTACCACGCATGACACGTATTATACAAATATTAAAATTGTGGTGTATTGACTGGACATAATCATTTTCATGTTAAAACTAAGACAAATTAGCTAAATGTTCAAATGTGTTCCTAATTTAAGAATGTTATTATCAAACAAGTTTGTTGGTCTGTTAAATTCTGTAATCTGCGTAAAACAAGTTTGTTTGTTAAACCCTGTAATCTGCGTAAAGATACCCAGAATGTCGTTAATTTATCGTTTCTATAAGTAGGGTTTGTTCTGCAAATGTGTGGTAGTGATTGCTTGATTTCTAGAAATTCCACAAGTAGATTCCATTGACTGCTTGAGGGTGCACCAAATGTCTGTGTGTAGATTAGATCGCAGAACCTAAAATGTGTCATAACGGAGTGAAACGCTAGAGCTTTTCCTTTTCAAAGTGTAGACAATCTTCATGTGTTCTTCTCATGAATAAATGATACACGCTGTTGGCAATCACCGCACTCATAAAAATATCGTCGGGGGGGTCTATGATATTCTAAAAAACAATAACTATTTCACGAATGCATAAGTCTAATTCTACAAGAAGGCCTATCTCATCCGATCATTTACACAAATGTTGATCAAAGTAATTCATCAAATCAAAGCAAAAACAAAATGTGCACTCATTTGAGTGCTCAAATCTAAATCTGATACAGTGATAAAATTCTAAAATACTTTTGGGGAATTGTATAAGCTCCCTCTTGATACGCCATTTCAAACCAAACATTTTAGGTTATAAATGGTTTAAAGAAAAGGAAAGACAAAACCTTTAACAGTCACATATGTACACTCAGGTAATATAAATGTAGTGTATGCATCATTTGTATCAACCATTTACCGTCTTTTGTACTGCAGTAATCGGAACAGAAATGCCTGCCTGTTCATAAAGAGCTTATCATCATTCGATTCACCTATATATATAAAACGGTGGTAACCTATCTCTCTTGAAACTGTGTCATCCACTCAGATATTTTTGGAAAGATAGACGGTACATCACGCACTCACAAGATTTTACACCGGTAAATAGGTTCTCCGTAGTTTACATGTTAAAGGGGTGTTACAAAACGTAGGTTTTCTCGCTTATAAAGCGATTGGATTTTCAACTTTTTCTTCAAGTCCATGATATTTGTGATTATTGAAGTTCCAAAAAGGGTTACCCTAAAATAGTATAATACTGTTGCAGTTTGAAGCTTTATCTTTTCAACTAGCCGTTAGTCCTTTCAGCACAAAACTAACCTGAGTTGTCCTATTTTAGTAGAATTTGTCGTGAAGGAAACAAAAAGTGGTGCAAGGCAGGTTAATCGTTGGAATTCATGTAGGTTTTGTAAATCCGGTGACCTTCGGTGGACCGCTAGCCGCATCGTGTCTCCCAATGAAAATTTTACACCGGAAAATAGGTTCCCTACTTGTTCCCTATATGTTAAAAAGTAAAACAAGATATTCAAATATTTTATCATCTTAATTTGTATCTATGAAAACTGAAAGATTTATGCCTACAGTCCAACTAAAGAAGAGAGCTAACGAGTTGCCCCAGAAAATTCAAAATTATTAAAATGCAATGTCAAATAAATATATCGCCATACCTAAAATGTATATTAATGTCGTTCAAGAAAATAGGATAGGTTATATGATTAAAACACATTGCTTGTCAGATAGTTGTAAAGAAAGATATAATACACAACGCTCAATTCACGCTGCATGTCATAACGAATCTCATTTATTTTGTATACCATGCCACCAGATGAGAAGCCCCTTTATGTATTAGATAAAGGACGAGTAGTAGACCATCAGCAATAATAATGGGCGCCCGGCAAGCCACATTTGCAGGCGAGGCCGTAGGCCGAGCCTGCAAAAGAGGCGCGCCGGTGACCACCACAGATAGTCACCGAGAGTGTCTTCATTACCAAGATCAAATGGGAAATGAATGAGAAGTCTTGTAATAACGGACGATTGTGTAAAACTATCGCCGATAACAAGGACTACGCATTTGTATGTTTAGATATACTTGGAAAATGTCTACATGTACAAGTGACTGTTGACATGAAACTAACAGAATGTGAGTTATCTATGATTTTGTATCATATTCTATACTAAATTATTGTATATAAAAATGGTAATAAACACAATTTACATTGGCTACACTGTGTTTTACGCCGTGCTTACTGCATCACGACGATCATCAGGTTACATTATTGTACATATTCTATAGATTTCAGCGTCTTCTCAGTTGCGTTTAGATTTATACGAAAAAGAAAATACAATTATTAAAAATATCATGACCGCTACGTAAGACGTAGAACGTAATTAACCCCCATTCACCTGGTCACGACCTTTGCCCTCCCAAGCCCAGTCAGCTCAATCAAGCCCTACCCTATTTGGACCACAACCAATCGAAAATGTTTAATTTTAGTATTAAAATTACATACTTTTGGCCTAAATTCAGTTAACTAAGGCTTTGTTGCATTAATGAATGCTAACATTTTCACGGACGCGCGAACTCAAAAATGTATTTTCCCAAAAAATTGATTTCTTGCCCCACCCCACCAACAAGGCTTTGTTGCATTAATAAATGCTAACATTTTCACGGACGCGCGAACTCAAAAATGTATTTTCCCAAAAAATTGATTTCTTGCCCCACCCCACCAACACGTCCCCCCCCCCCCCCCCCCCCCATGACCTCCAACAACAACAACAACAACAAAGTGTTGCTGTCGCCGCCACTTTTTTATACTAATTTGCTGTTCGATTCCCCAATCGAAGTCTTGAAATTAGATAGAAGTTAATTAATCGATCCCTAGGGGGTGACTCAAGGAAGTCACTTTTTCGAATTTTGTGAAAGCTGTAATAATTGACTCAAATGTATATAAAAATATACAGTTTTGGAAAGGAAATGGATCAGAGAATCCAAAATTGGCACCAATTTTGACCCACAATGTTGATTTTTTTGTTGAGAAAATCACAAAAAAATCACTTTATTGACCCAACATATTTGAACAAATCTAACAAAATAATTTTGAGTAAAAAATGCCCAAAATCGCTTGATTATGTAAAGACAATAACTTTGGGGACGAATTTCTCATTTTGTAACCTAATCTAATACTAATGACTAAAAAGTGCCAACAAAAGTTTAAAAATGTTGAAAAATCTCTTTTTTGGAATTTTTTGGTCAACATTTCAAAAAATATTAGATATGGTTAAAAAATGAGAAATTCGGATTCTACAGTTCAAAAATTAGAGCACTCACAAAATTAAAAAAATCAAATCAAAAACTTCCTTAAGTCCCCCTTTAGAGTCCCCTGAATGTGTGCCTTCCTTTTCAATTTCCCCCCTAAATTGAAGAATTGGTAATAAAAAGTCCACTACTATGAAGTTTGTTTTCTGGTGCTATTAGGGCAAAGTAAAAAAAATAAAGCAGTTTTTCGTCCCCTCGCGCATAATTTTTCAGGAATTCTATAATTTTCTTTTCTTTTTTCTGTATTTTTTCCATACACTTTTTGTTAAAGTATTTAAAAAGCTGAAATCTTGGTAATAATTTTACTATAGTCCAATGAGCATTTTAAAGCAGGTTTATGTTCACAAACCTCCCAGGGCCAGAACCATGAAATAAAAAGATTGTACAAAGGCCTCGACCTCTTCAAGTTATGCAATCAATCATGCAATACCACGTTGGTAATGGTGATTTTGCATTGTTTACTAACAAAAAAATGTGCCCTAATCCTCCTTTTTTTCAAAGGTTATGACGAGAAACTAGTTTTTATTTTTATTTGGCCTTATATATGCACATCCGGGAAAAAGTGTACTTTAGGTCCCAGATACTAGTATACCAGTATCGGTCGATACTGGAATATTAAAACGTTCCAGTATCGACCGATACTGGAACGTTTTTCATGTTCCAGTATCGGTCGATACTGGTACACGTGCTACCGTAGTGATTTGTCCCAGTATCGATCGATACTGGTACAATGTCTGTGTACCAGTATCGCCCGATACTGGTACATTTAATACGTGCCAGTATCGACCAATACTGGTACACTGACTGTGTACCAGTTTTGATCGATACTGGACCGTACTAGTATCGGTCGATACTAGTACAGTCCAGTATCTGGGACCTAAAGTACACTTTTTCCGCACATCCTATTAATGATAAGGCTTGATTGTGTATCTAGATCTAAATTGTAATCATTGCATTATTATAAGGCCTACTTTATCATTGAAATAAATTATTTTCATTGTAGGCCTGTCGATATAAATTCAATAAAAATACTTTTGCCTACTATGTGTGATAAAACAGTGTGATCCGTTTTAAACTCATAGTTTTCTCTTTTAATCATTGATGCATAGGCAATAGGCATACTTCAGGATCAGGATTTCAAACTATTGAAAAACTATTGATCATGTTCACTGTTGCTAGGCCTACTTAAAATCTGTTTATGAGATGTTTACTCAGAAGTGTTAATCTTATCCGATCGGTGATAGTTTAAAAAACTATTGAAAAACTATTGATCATGTTTACAGTTGCTAGGCCTACTTAAAATCTGTTATGAGATGTTTACTCAGAAGTGTTAATCTTATCCGATAGGTGATAGTTTAAAAAACTATTTGAAAAACTATTGATCATGTTCACTGTTGCTAGGCCTACTTAAAATCTGTTTATGAGATGTTTACTCAGAAGTGTTAATCTTATCCGCTTATCCGATAGGTGATAATAGTTGCTATTATTGTCTTCTTTTGTTCATCTGCTCAATATTTGTGACGCGATCAAGAGGAATGAGTCGGATGTCGACCCTGGTCGAAAATGAGTTTTTAATACAGTTTTATAGAAGACACCTAGAGCTTTCAGAAACTGAAACCCCCATGTCGATACGACGTTTTGGTCCAAAGTTATTTCAAATTGTATACATGAATTTCCATCAACACTTATGTAAGCCGCCATTTTGAATTGGCCATATCTCAATTTGGGATTCCCCGACATCCGACTCATTCCTCTTGATCGCGTCACATTTTTAGAAGAGGTCACTACAGGGCAGACGACATTATGTGAGCTAGAAGACGTTATCAAAAACCTTTGTCTAATAATGGTCTCTTGGCTCGATAACGGGCTGCTCATACGCCGCGACAAGAATGTTGACCTCTTCCTACAAAATAAAAGGGCTGATGCAACAATAGAAAGACAATAGATAATAATGAAAGGAAAGGTGGCTAGACGTGTATAGTCGCATATAGTTAACATAACGTAACGTTACTAAATATGATTAGACTTGTATATGGTCATGTGTTTTAAGCTCGCCTCCTTTCGCGTTACACACGGATTTTGGCTTTCGCGACATGATTTTAACTTTACACATTTATATTTGCTTGTATACCCCCCTGAGTTAGTAAAAGTATACATTTTCTGAAGGGAAATTGCATGAGGAAACCAAATATGCCATTAAAATTATAGTACGACCAAGAACTAAAATTGTATGATTGGAAATGTTCGGAAAATATCAGAGTTTTTTTATTTTTAATTTGAGATCCATATATTTTTATATCTACCCCTATCATTTTTTTTTCATATTTGAATTCCTCATGAAATTACCCATTAGATGATATATAGTTGTCAAAGTTACTACGTCGGTATGGTAATTGTACCGGCTAGTGAATATCTCCAATTTTTATTTTATCTATTTTTAGAATTTTCAGAATTATTGGTTTAAGGATGAACCCTTCCCTGATATAATCTGCATTTCTGAATTCCTCTCAAGCTTTCCAAAAATGTATACTTTTGCTATCATAGGTTGAAAACTTTTTCTGTTATAGTCATATTTATAAATCCGGTAAATTGAGGCTGATTATTCATGTTGACTGTGTAGCGAATAGGAAGAAAGCTGATGATCATTGTCTTATCCATAATTAATTAGTTGTTAATAATAGTTGACAAGTCTGTTGAACCACATACTTAAAGACTACTAAATATCCTTTGAAATGGGACCAAAATTGTGTTTTTAACATTAGGGGATGACTAGTTATTGTAAAAAGAACAAAGCATGGGATTATCCCCATTGAGTTTGTACAAGCGGCACCCCTTCCAGCGGCACCCCTTCCAGCGGCACCCCTTCCAGCACCACCCCTGGTCCCCAACCATCAAACAGCTGTATCTCCCTTTCTGTATTAGCTATACCAATGCCATTTGGCAGGCAGATAGCTTGTTATGAGGGCTTTAAAATGATACCAAATTTGTTGAGATAGCTTTTGTGGTTATAAAAATATTTGAGGAAAATGACAGCATAAAGCTAAAAAATGTAACGGCACCACCCTATTGGGAGGCGAGTTCATAACGCGTGACCATATATATTATGAATTATCATAACATAAACTGAGTGTCACGCGCTGTTACCCATAACAGCGAATATGTTCTATTAATGTGAATATTGATATGAAGTTATGTGTTCTTTTAGGAAACATTGCATATTCGCAATAGAAAGAGAAAAAATATGAATTCTCAGTTAAATTTCGTTGCATTCATGAATCCACGAGAGATATTTGAATATAACCAGTCAGCTGTAGAACGGGGCCCCGTTTCAATTGAGGGCGCTCTAAAACGACGGGTATGCGTAACCAATGTAACGCACACCCGTCAATTTGCGCAATTATTGAATTTTCGCCTTTTAGCCCCAATTATCTGCATAAAAAGTAACTATCCATCGAGTTGAGGGCAGCATAAGGTACCAGAGCTCCTTGCGATACCCAGTTCGATGATTTAATTTAACCTTTGACCCCAACATCACACGACACAAGCTAAAATTATGTCTTTTTTGACCGGTTTGCTGGGATGAGACCACCATTTTCTAGACGAGATTACACCAATTTTCAGAATTGTTAGGGTAAATGTGATAATATTTACATTAAATATAAGCCCAATAATATTCAGAAGTAATGCCTTTGTAACGGTTATCTCTGTGATAAGAGAGTTATTTCGTTGTTAAAAATCGGCAAAATCGGCTTTTTATGAATTTTGAAAATTACTGTGACGTAAGCCGTTCCCTTGGAAACGCTGTCCCGTTCCCAAGCCCGCCCTCTATTGAAAAGTGTTTTGTTCGTATTCTGGCGGGCGACGGACTTCCCTCACTTTATGAATCGCCATGTAAAAAAAGACGGCAGTGCGTCACTATATAGAGCGCCCTCAATTGAAACGGGGCTCCGTTCTACAGCTGACTGATAACGTCATCTTTTTTTTTAATAACATGATTATTGATGCTCTTGTTGTCATATATCTGTCAGATAGATCTTCATAATATATGTAAATACTCATGTATATTTAAAAGCTTTTGAAAAAGTTTTCCTTACTAAGACATTATAATCGTGAAAACGACTGTACATATAAGAATCAGCTGTTAAATCATTCTAGATTAACGACTTATCATAAATAGTTCAGGTGTTTTTTAAAGTGCGTCTTCGTTGCTACCTTCATTATTATGAACACCAGCATATATGAAGAATGTACAACGTTCAAGAAACTTCTTCCACATTCATTTAAATGTCTCCAGCAAGTCTACTTTACCAGTTACCATACACGCTATCAGTTATCCGCAATATTTATCAATAAACTTGTTGAATATTTTACCATAATATTATATTACTCCTTTTAATACAAGCAAGATGTTTAGTATTATCTTTTTGAGTTTCCCTGACTGGACAGAACGTGTTCACTGTCATCTTTGTGAACACAACATCAAGGAATAAACCATTAATATATAGAATTTATAAAATATTAGATTTTGACGAAGTTATATTTATATGGTGTGTTTTAAATATTATAAAAAATTGTATAATATACCAACCCATTATCGCCAATCTGACCTTGACTTCAATCTAAAGGAGTGAACGATACGATAACGGTTTGACAGTTGACACAGTGTTAGGATTGACCTTAACAGTGACTACAATTCTCTAAAAACAGTGTTAATCGTAGCTATGTGTCTCTTCGACATAATATATTACATATCTGGATGGTGAAGTTACGTTACATGAATGAGTAGGTTTGCTACATGTCTATTATGAACCGTCATTTTATCATGTTTTATTATATATAAAATAGCGGTCGGTTTTTGTCTAAAGTGATTAAGAGGGACCTCTTTCTATGTTGTGGATCTGGAAAAGAATGCTGAACGTCAACTGGAGGAGAAAAGAACCAACACAAGACTTAATAAACTTGGTGTAAAGAGACAACTGCTAGGAGAGCTAATCAAAAGGAAACCGGCCTATTTTGGGCACATCATAAGAGGCAGTGGTAGATTACTGGCACTCCACATCATAGAAGGAAAGTGGAAGGCAGAAGAAAAAGAGGTCGTCAGAACATGAAGCTAATGGTCAGAAGAAACAATGGTATGATAACATCAAGGAGTTGGACCGGTTTGAGTATAGGCCAAGCGTCTGGCACAAGACAGAACAGCATGGAGAAAGATGATCCGGAGATGTGAACGTATGGCAGCAAATCGTCACAACTGACGGAGGCCCATGGCATTGCACGGCAATGCTTTCTCTGTCATGGTTTGCTATGTTAAGACAAGCATTCTGATAAACAACGTCATTCAGAATTACTCATGATATATACTTAATATGAATGCCCAAAGAATATTTCTTATGACTTTTAGGACTTTTCCCTCGCTAGTTACGATACTGTACTTCATCAAATGACAACACTAGTTATGGCCCTCGAAAACCGCGTTGCTTTAAATCATAATAATAATACACGATAAAATCCAACAAATATATTCAAAATATCATATAAAACTTTTACCCTGTTTTAGTTTCATAGTAAACATCCTGTTCGTTCTGTGCAAATAGTGTCTCATATTTGTGTAATTTTAATTACTTAAAAGTGATAAATAAAAAGGATAGCATAATCACTTCTATGCTATGGAATTATGAATATCAATATGTGCTCTGTGGCGTCTACCAAGTCTATAGCCACTGGCCAAGACCTATTGTCCCTGATATCTAAACTCTTTCAGCTTGCCTCTTAAAAACTATTATCAACAACTTTCTTTTGAAATAAGAAGATGAATACGTGCATTGACCATTGGAATAACGAATACGTGACATTAGGCATAATACGGTACACATTTGTATTGAAACATATCTGTCTCTAAACTTTGCCGTTTTGATGACCCCGAACAATTTACCAAATGGCAAGAGAGCGCTTGTAAGATTTGAAGTATTTATACATGGAGATCCGCTTGTGTGTAGCGGGACTACGCGCCGAACACTGTATGGGTTTAGAAATTGATTCCCAAACCACGAAAGCTGTTGTAGCTCAGTGGTTAGAGCGCTCGTCCGGTGATCGAGAGGCTGGAGGTTCGATTCCCCATAACAGTTAGTTCTTTTAGCGGGAATAGTGCTACGCATTGATCTGTTCAATTTCTCTCATTTATATAATTATTTAAACAGATCAACACACATGGGTAATTATCTGCACCAATTTCTCACGCATATATATATACGAGGGGCATTCAGTAAATAATGAAAGTGATCATGGTATGGGATGCATGAGTGATTCTATTGAGGGGATAATGTGATCAATACAAAGTATGAACCTTTATCTTTCAAACAGTACAGTTTTGGATTTATAAGTGTGAACTATGACGTCATAGCATTGTCTCAAAGTAAGTACACTTGGGACACTACTTAATCAGTTATTTGGCGGGAAATTTGAATTATTTGTATGAAACATGTGATAAGAAGATTGCATAACATGACACCAGAAGCAGGTAAATCCCATTTTTTTTCACGTAAGTATGATAAAAAGACAATAACTTAAATCCCTGTGTAAATTGATGTATGTAGTATAGGAGTAAAAAGTAAGGAGAGGCAATCGAATAAAAAGTATACAAATATCAGTATTTCAAATAGCCAATTTTCATTGAAAAATGCCCAGTCAGCGAATCACTAATATTGCGTAAAATCAAACAATTTATGAAAAATCCAAGCAATTAACCAGTTTGGGAGATTCCATATGATAGTTAACTAATTTTCTGAACTTATTCGCATGAAACCTGCAGAAAATGTGCGCATGCGCAGACGGCAGATCATTTTGAACAGGGCCACAAATGGCTAAAATCAAGAAAGTTACCAGATAAAAGCTTACTGTGCCTTCAAATTCTAATCAGAAATAATTAAAAATGCTTAAATCAATGTGTTTAAATATTGTGATAGTCAAATAAAGATATACATGAATGTATCAATCAAAGATGGCTGCCACAACCTCTCTTATTACTGTTATCTTTAGAGCTACTATATATGTATTGTTAAAGTAATCGTCACATAATTTCAATGGTTTGAGGAAATTTTATGAACAGCTCCTTCTGAAATCCCCACTATTATTGCTTTACATCCCACACAAATTTACTAAATTATAATCCCTCCATTGTTCTTTATCCTTTGTTGTTTTCAAAGGTATATTATTGCGGATTTTGCTAAATAAAAGCGCATTTGAGATGGTCCCTTCTTATTTGCGTTAAGGAATTCAGGTCTAAAAAATAATGTCAAGCGGAGATAAGTGTGTGTTCTAACTATGTGCCAAGTGTTATCTGTTTTTATGCTTGCATTGCCGAGATATACGCAAATGTATCGATCAACCCATTTTCAACATATTACATATCCAGCCAAATAATTGACAGATTTCAGTCAGTGTCTGAAACCTATTGTGTTTATGTTAATGACATTACATAACCAAAGGTATCTAACATTCCAAAAGTGTATTGTTTGAAAGACAAAGGTTCATACTTTGTATTGATCACATTATCAATAGAATCACTCATGCATCCCATACCATGATCACTTTCATTATTTACTGAATGCCCCTCGTATGTATATATATAATAAATTAATTTGGTCATTTCATTTGTAGCAAATAATACTACTTTTCAGTTATTTTAACCTTTTGCAGCCATCTTGGATATTTTCAAATACTTAAACTATATACATGTATACAACCCCTAGGCTTTATCATAGAAATATATTGAATGCTGTCCCATAGATTTAGGGGTATTGGTATTACATAGTAGTACAGGCATTTACAATATAAAAACATTGTTTTAGGTCATTTAACATCAACTTAACCATCTGGCAGCCATTTTGAAAAGTCATACATAATCAAATTTGTCACAGAGGTGGGTTTCATAATCTAAAAGCAATAGCTTAGCAGTTTATAACATACTGTTTTGTAGGACAACCACTATGATTCTAGGTTAGAAGAGGGTATACAGTTTATTATCGAATCCCCACATTTGACAATAATACTGCTGTAAATACTATAATAAGATTTTAAATGGTAATTTAAAGACACTGAAAGTTAAAAAAAAGAAAAAGGAAAACAAGGTTTTGATGTCATACCAATCATGAAGCTAATAATAACATAAAAATGTTAAATATATCATATTTGTATGAGCTTTTACATAATTCTCAAAGTTTTGGTTCAAGATTTGTCTTTTGGCCACCCTATAGTATGACACACTTCCTCTCCGGATGCCTTGTGCCACTGACAAGCTTCTATCTTGACTTAACAACTCTAGCATATTGCGAGATATTATTTGGCTGTGATTCCGACTTTCTGTTCACATTGGGCTACTTTGATCTCTTCATGTTCAATTGAAAATGATGGATAAGAAATAAATGGGCTCCTTATCACCTTGAATTCGGCGACTTTTCACAAATCTCATTTGCAGAATCAGAAATGATGTTCAAAATAAGAAAATCTCACTCCAATCGATAAATTTGACATGAAAATTCTCCGAAAATGTTTAAATAAATGAATATATCTCATTTTCATGAGCTTTTTGGTTACCCTGTATGATAACACATTTCCTCTCCGGATGGCCTTGAACCATTAGCAAGTTAACTCTGGACTTGTTTGATCCCTAACAGCCGTAGCATATTGCATGATACCCTTGTGGCTGTGAATCCAACTTTCTGTACAAATTGGGCTACTTTTAATCTTATCATGTCCCATTGAAGACAATGGTTAAGAAAAGATTTGGGCTTCTTGTCACTATGAATATGGCTCCTTTCACCATGAATTGGGCTAATAATGTTAGGTGACACTGTCATGTATCAGTACAACAGTGACACTGGGTGTAGCAATGGCTAGCTCTCTCGCTGAAAAAATCCACCACAACTTTTTACAGTGTGGGATATGCCGGGAATCTTTTAAAAACCCGCGTGCATTACCCTGTCTTCATTTATTCTGTGAGGAGTGTTTAGATAGGTGGTACAAGACTAACAAGAAGAAGAATCTTAGCGTACTAATCTGTCCCAATTGTGCAAATCCAGCCGAGATACCGTCCGAGGGAATCAAGGGATTTCCAGCTCATTTTCTAGTGAATAGTTTACAGGACACTGTCAACACGGAAAAGGTAAGGCAATACAGACAATTACAATATGATATACATATAGGCTAGAATTGTTATGATTATTGAGGAATAAAAGTTGATTGCACATTGTTTTTGAAGAGGGCTATGTTTTTACGACATTGTCTCTACTTTGACATGAACTCAATTGAATTTATTGAAAGTACTTTGCCCTTAATTTTTGGAAAGGGAAGTAATTCTGTTAACCATGAACAAACTTCACCTTTGATAGAATTACTAAGTGTCAGGTTGTGGGGTAGACTATCTACTAAATCTCACCTAAAACTTGACTTTTCAAGGAAAGCTACGATAACTTTAATCAACTATTTTAATAGTTAAAAAGTATTAGGATGATGGATTTTGTGTTGGAAACCAGTGTCATTCTTAAAACCTCACAACAGCATGTTTGACATCATGTTTATGTTAGCTTTGTTATATTGTTATTGCAGGCAATAGAAGATTACTCTGACAAACTCTGCACAAAGTGTAACACAGCGGACAAGAAAGCCAATGTCTACTGCCAAGATTGCAAACATTTCTTGTGTGGATCTTGCCTTGACTCACACAAAACTTGGGGTGTCATGAAACACCACGTCTTGGTTGACTTGGATCAACAATACCAGAACTGCGCAGAGCATCACGGTGAGTAGAAGAGGTTCTACTGTGAGACGTGTGATAAACCTGTCTGTAGAGACTGTATTTTATTAAAGCAATGCTGTCGTGATCATGATACAGTTCCCATTAAGCAGGCTTCAGATAAACATTTAAGCCATCTAAAGGAGTCTGTGCAGACTTGTAGGGAAAAGAAGGAAGAGTTAGGGGTAAACTTAACAGAGTCAGGGTATCCTTATGATAGTGTATCAAACTATAGATCAGCATTGAGTAGGATACAAAAGGTGAATGATATCGAGGTTAACGAGGTAGATGAAACATTGGCAGATATTCCAACACCGGTAGTAGAGTGTGTGTTGGGTAAACAGTGGGAGAAAACAGGGCAAATTAAAGTGACGTGTAAGTATGACGCAGGTCTTACGGGAATTGATGTCAATTCTAATGGAAATATTACATTGCGTGAAGCTTACGGTGACCAAGTTCATGTGTATTCCAGGTCTGGTGACTTCGAGCATACATTCAAATCTACTCGTCGTTTCGATGGATATGGTGATGTTGCTATCACACCAAGTAATGTGTATGTCATCCCTTCAAGCAGACAATATTGTAAACTATACAACAGTCAATACAAACTTATTTCAAAATTCCTAACCTGCAATGCAAACAATGAGTCATCTGTAGCTATAGCAGTAACTGTAGACAAAGATGGCTGTATAATACTAGGTATGAAGGACAATGCAATATCCATTCACAACATTGATGGGTCTGTGAAATCCAGATTTGCAATACCCTACCAGCCAATGAGTGTTGCTGCAACATCCAAACCAGAAATTATAGTAGCCTCTGATAACAACACCCTTCAACTATTAGATTATTCTGGTAAATCTATCCTTACCCTTAACCCTCCTCCTGACATTAACACCTGGATGCCATGTTATGTGTGTTGTAGTAAAAGAGATGAGGTGTTTGTTGTAAATCGAGGTGATCCACGAGGTATTAACAAGTATACTGCAGGTGGAGTGTACATGGGATGTATCACTACACAAGTCAGTGGACCCTGGGGTGTTGCACTATCCCATGATGATAAGGAACTTTTTATCAATGAGAGCTATTGGGATTCTAATAACTTCATTCGAGAGGTTAAGATATTTCAAAGACCATAAGGCGACCCAACCCTGTTCTTACGGTGAACATACCTTTCATGGTTGAAGGTCATGGAAGGTCACAAACATGATTGATATTATCCCACTTTATGGAATTTTACATTTTTTGCAGCCATTTTAGGACCCATTATGGGGCCCGTTTTGGCAGCAATTTTGGATTTTTTTAAAGTATCTTAACCAAGCAAACATACTGGACATGAGTTACTAGTGGTCTAATACATACATCCCATTGTTAAAACTATGTTTTCTTCATACATTTTGGTTGATATTGTGCCATTTTATGGAGTTTTGACCATCATTTTGGAGGCCATCTTGGATTATGTTAACAAAGCAAAAATACTGGATATAAGTTTTTAGTTGTCTAACACATACATGTCATTGTTAAAACTAAACTCTGATCATACATTTTGGTTGATATATGTCATTTTATAGAACTTTATCATTTTTTGCGGCCATTTTAGCGGCCAACTTGGATTTAGGTATGTTAACGAAGCAAAAATACAGGATATGGGTGTCTAGTGGCAGGGATGCAAATAGTGCGGGAGCGGGGAGCACCGCTCCCAGGAAGCAACAGTACAAATTGAGGAAATCATGCCAGTGCCTAAAAAAATAAAAGGAGGAAAAAGGAGGAAAAAAAGAAGAAAGAGAAGAAAGAGAAAAAAGAGGGAAGAGAGAAAAAAGAGGAGAGAAAAGAGAAAGAGGAAAAGGGGGAAAAAGAAGGGAAAATGAAAAGAGAGGAAAAGCCTGACAAATAGTACATTATGAACCAGTTGAACATGGGAATACATGTAGGGACAATACGATGCAATTCATATTTGAGGAAATTTACAATTATCATCGGGACAGGCATTCAATGAAAAACAGTGAAAAGATGCGAGTCGAGTGGTGAGTTGGAAATAACGGAGAATATCTGAGGATACAAGGAGGGTTCCGACATTTGAGCCAAAGGAAATTCAATTTATCAATGCAGCACTAAAATTGAAGAAAGAGCTGTTGAGGATACCTGGAAAACCTTGAGGAAATAATATTGGATCAATGAGATACAAAGGACAAAGAAGAACCAGTATGAAAAGAAACCAAACAAGTTGTAAAGTAGTAAAGTTTGAGGAAATGGAATCATCAACATCAAAAGAAATCAGTAACACGAATGGAGATGACTAAAGGACAGCAGCTGACCAATATCTCAGATTTGAGGATATAATATTTTGCTTAATGGACAAAAAAGAAAGACAAGACCAAATTGACAGTCACATTTACAAGAAATCCTTATAATGCAAAAAATGTTGAAAGTTAAACAAAGTACATGTACCATGTGTACACTGTGATGTAAGCGAAAAACCTAAAACGGACCTGCTAACGAATCGGGTCCATGGCCCCACGACTCTGCTATCATTCGGTTGAAGCAGTACCCATTCGGTTAAATTGAAGGCATTTTACTTATTTTCTATCCAATTTTAAGGAGCAATCGGTTGAATCGACACCAATTTAATAAACAAATAGGTTTTTCTTGCGCGCTACGCGCGCATATTTCAAGGGTATCATTTCAAGCCAAATGTAACATAATTGTGGTCAAATTCACTGTATATTGAATAAATATCGCATGTTTTCTGCAAATAAATAATCTTGAAAAAGGCGTGTAGTCATTCGGATAAATGGAAAACTTGCCCCCCCCCCCCCTCCACCGGAGAAAGCCTGAAATGACAACAACGCAATGATGTACCCTCCTGGGAGGTCATCATTTCGTTGTCATAATGAATGAGTAGATATTAAGCTGATTTATGTGACAACACAACTAATATTATGTGAACATTCCTGGTTTTGAAGTGATGCAGAAGTTATTTTATGTTACCATGGTCCCGGTTTGATTGAGGAAATCTTGATTCTTAGAACCATGCTCCTGAGGAAGAAACAACTTTTTGCACCCCTGGTCTAGTGGTCTAATATATACATCCCACTATTAAAACTATACTTTCACCACGCATTTTGATTGCTTTATGTCACTTTATGAAATTTGACCAGTTTTGGCGGCCATTTTGGACGCCATCTTGAATGACCCGAAATTGTTTTTGGTAACATCCTGAAAATGTTTTAGGACTATGAAAAGAGTCAAGAAAGTTTGTTTGGGGGAGTCCTGTGTGTTGGGGTGCACGGTAACCCCTGTATATACCCGGCTAATATGGCTAAATGTAGCCATGTATTGTTATGCAAATTAGCATTTCCCCAACTTCAAATTTTATTGATTTTTGATATAAAGTTCGGAAGGGCATTTCGAAACAATAACATCAAAAATGTAGCAGTTTTGTCAAGGTACACTCTTTTATTCGGTAACATGTCCCAGGCTATATAGTTTTACGTAGTACAGTCGTGTAGCAGCAGCTAGATCAATACCATTTCATAAAGTTCTCTGCATCACTCACATATGGTTTAAAATCTAAATTTAAGTGGATGAACACAGAGAAAATAATAAAAACATAACATAGTCAGACCTGGAAAATACATTGCAACAGACTGAGATGAAGGATCCGCCAAGGGACTGCCCTATATTAGCCCTATTTATGGTGAGTCGGGTAGTTGTCGGAAAGTTTTATTCAAGCGTGAATGATATTTAGAGAAATAAGACGTATGATAATTTGCTGATATTTACCCTGAATTGTTTCAATGGAGTTAGTTAATGAGAGTATATGGTCTAACGAGGTTGTTGAGATACAAACGATTACCAATTCACCACATAGCTGGGGAGCGCGCATGGTTTTTCGGTCCCGGTCTGCTGGCACAGGGAGTCATACCAAAATGTTCCTTGATGTCTGTAGTATACAACCTAGGTGAACATCCTTGCCAACTCGGATGTTAAGTTGACCTTTGACCTCGATTTAGAGTCAAAGTTCACATGTGTTTCAATGGGACGTCAACATTTTAATTTAACATAGGAAACAAATTAAGAACAAATTATTAACCACAAAAGGTATATCCTATTGTTGGGCTGCCTGTTTAGAGCAAAAAAGTTAACAAAACTTTGACCGTCGATCAATATTTTTTTGAACTATGAAATATGAAAGTGACAAGTCATCAAAAATAGGCCATTTTTGGCCATTTTTACAAATTCGGCCAAAATTCCACTTTTTCCTTCTTTAAAAAAATATTGTAACTCATTGAGAAATGATAAACCATGTTTTAAGGTTGATATATCAATGTACTTGATATTAAAATAAATTTCGAACATCAATGGTGTGCTGTTGCCATGGCAAATGGTGGTTGCTATGGAAACTGCATTGCCGGTAGATTCTACCATTCTCTTAAAATAAAAGTAGGTCTATTAATATTGCTGGTTAAAACTAGCAATATTAGATGTATATTAGATGTATCATCCAAGGGCCAATAATATTGTTAAAATAATGATTACATGATTGCCGGTTTTTTTGCTGACATGTCATTTTCAAAGGTCACAGGTCAAAAGGGTTGACCGACAATTAAAGTTGTGATTGACTTTTTTGTTCTAAATAGTCAGCCAAACAATATTATACAACAATGGCCAATAGATCGTTTTATAATTTTTTTTTCCATAAAGTGTTGACGTCCCTTTAGAACACATGTGAACTTTGACCCTAAATCGAGGTCAAAGGTCAACTAAACATCCGAGTTGGCAAGAATGTCCACCTAGGTTGTATGCTACAGACTTCAAGGAACATTTTGGCATATGTCTCCCTGTGCCAGCAAACCTGGACCGTTCCCAGCCAACATTTGTCAGACTTTCCTAGGAGGGTCTTATCAGCATTGCGTTAAATGTTCACATGCATCTTTCGTGTATTGTTCTAGACAGTTCAATGATGACCCGTTTCCGTAAAGTTTCCTAGCACACACATATTGCCCACCAGTAGAGTACGAGGTGGAGGCCTTCCCGCCTGACCCTAATCCCGTGTTTTAGGATGATCGAAAATAGGTCGTTAAACGTTGTTCAAATATAAAGTGGAGATTACAGACAAATGAAATCTGCTGTTCCCACCATTTTCAACATCATATTTTGCTAAACTCAAGCTATTCTGATTTCAGTCACATATCGTCAGGGTATCATGGGGGTATAGTGATGATATGATAAGCTACGATCTCACATTGTATATCGAGCGCGACTAGATCTATTTCTGAAATGGAATTCTTGGTCAAATTTTTTAAGAGACCCTGAAATGAGGCCCCATTAGGCGACGAAGTTGTATATGAATGCAAGATGAAGCGAAATGAAGTCTTATAGCTCGATTTAGGTCCAATCAGTATTTCTAAAAAACCCAGATCAAAAACAAAGGGCCCTGCAATTCTTGTTTATAATGATTTAAACAATAAAAGATATACTGCATACGAAAAGGGATTACAATATTTTTAAAAAACCCAGATCAAAAACAAAGGGCACTGCAATTCTTGTTTATAATGATTTAAACAATAAAAGATATACTGCATACGAAAAGGTATTACAATACTATTAGCGCGAAGCCAAAATAACAGCATACGGCCGAGTGCACCAATGGCGGGTAGCTGAAGAATAGCGCTACCTCGCTAGTAACTGAGGCGAAATTTTGAGAGCACCAAACCGGGGTAAGCTACTAGACTAGTAACTTGCGAATTATTTACGCTAAATCTTACACCTTACCGGACCCAAGAGTAAGTTGAAGCATAACAGTTTATGCTGTAACTAAATGATAATTTCTGATTTGCCCGATGGACGATTACATATATAGATATGATGCTAAATGGGAGATTTCTTTCATGAAAATTCATTATCAATGTATATATGCAGAATTTGCACAATGATACATTTATGACCAATTAATTTTAAAATATTTTAATTCTATCCACAATGATGCATACAAAATTGTAGAAATGATTTCAAACAATCAGCCAACCAACCAATCAATCAAGTTAATTAATTAATTAATCATTTAACATGAAATCAAATAAATAAACGGAAACATAAATGAATAAATAAATGAATAAACACATATGCCTAGTTATATAGGTGAATGAATGAATAATTAAATATTATAAATACATTAATAAACACAAAATAATAACACATATACATGTTATGAATCAATTGATTAAATATAAATGAATACTAAAGTATTTCAATACCTTGGCCATCATATTGACGTAACTTAATAGGGAGGGATAGGGAGGTAAGCTACCTCCCTAGTAGTTATGCCCTCACTGTAGCGTAACTTACTAAACGATGTAATTCTGAGAGCAAAACTGGCGAGTAACACCAGAATAGTAAGCGAGGTAAATATCCACATTAATCAGCATCGTCCCCTTGCAAAATTAATTGTCGCATGAGTCAAATGTGTGTACATGTATCAAACAGCAATCATATTGACACGAATGGTGTTCCGTAGAATTATAAAAATGTGTCGTCAGTCGCTACGTCAAGCATTTATTTAAATAACATGAATAATACAACATGTCATACCACATCCAGTCGAGCAATGAAAGTCCGTGAAAAAATGACGCCATTTTTTGTGTTCGAAAATGTCAAAGTTTGTTACCGTTCTTTCAAAAATAAGGACTATAATAACATTACAAACACATTTTGTGCGAGAGTAACAGAAACATGGTATAAAATGACAAAATGTCACGATAAAAATCAGTTCGTTGTAAATAAATGGAGCACCAATTGTAGATGAGTTGAACTGATGAGTGTTTTCTTTATTTTTTATTAATATGACCCTTAAAAAAACATAAAACTAGTTAGTTCTATATTCAGCTTATGCTAATGCTTCCCAATAATTATGTCATTGATTTATAGTTTCCATAAACGGGTTTCGTATTCGAAGGACGAGATGGCGATGGTTTACTGTTTCAGGAATTCCAGTAATAGCTTTACTATGATAGGAAATGCTCTACTGCTCAAGAGTGCACAAAAGTGACAGGATTGAGGATTTGTGCCGCTCCTTTCAAGGTATTATCATCTTCCCGGCAATCCTTTACAATCTCCAGTGTTTCTAAACCAGGTAACTATATACTTATTAAATCGAATAAATCGTGCTGTAAATATCAAGACCATACTTTGTATATTAAAACGCTTTCAATGGCCGTGACTTCCATACAATGTAAACGGGTTATTGCTCTTTACTTTACCAGAATCGGCGCACCAACAATTATACAATGTACAGTTAGCATGATTACTTACCAATTCATAGTCGTAGACACGCGTGCTTTAGACTAACAATTCACTTTATGATACTACTCAATGGTACACAGATCGTGCTTAGTAAACTCATGAGCTATTAGCAACGCGAACGGAAATTGAATTAGCTCGTAGAGTAGATTGTTCAGGCCCAGGTACCCCACTCATGATACATTATTATACAAATATTATTAAAATAGTGGTGTATTGACAAGTTCTTGACTTTGGACATATTTCACGTTGATTTACCATTTCCAAAGTTGGGGTTCGTATTATAAGGACGTGTTGCGATGGCTTGCTTCCGATTGACTGCTGGTGTGGTGAGATTGAAAACTAAACTTGTGTTTGTATAAAGATCTAACCATGGAATCAAAAAAGTCAAGATTGATTTTGTGAAACGCATATTTGGTATGATATACTGATAGCAACAACATCCCACTCAGGAATGTCACCGGAGTGTTCCAATCTTCCCCCGATGTTTTAAGAAAACAATCAATTTCTTGAGTGCACAGGTATGATTTTACAAGTTGTTCTACGTCATCCGATCATTTATAAAAGGTCTGATAAATATAATTCATCAAATCGGAACCAGTACAAACCCAAAAAGAAAATGAGCCCTCATCTGCGGGAACAGTACTTAGAAACCTTTTGGAATTGTATCAACGCCATTTCAAACCAAAAACTGTAGATCGTCAAAAGGTTGAAAAAATATAAGCAAAAAACCTCCAAAAGTCACATAGGTGAACATAAAAAGTGCCTGTATACATCATATTTCATTTACTGATGTCATTTATCAACCATTTACCGTCTTTTGTAGTAATCAGTAAAAAGGAAAATTTGGCTATACACACACACTTCAACAAAGGTCAATGAAATTCTTTAATCTTGAAACGATCAGGTATGAGGTTATCACCGTTCCACCGCTGAAATTAGCGCCGACTTCCTTTTTCTGTGATCTTTAAAACAACCTATGTAAGCAGGATATACCGTTTTACTTTTCTCAACTAAGCGCACGACCCATTGTAATTCTAGAATACTTTGTAATATATTACATGTCGCAGACTTATGTCCACTCCATTCACAGTAATAATTCACTTTACCATACTACTTAAGTGCACTCAGCCCGTACTTCGCAGACACATGATCTACTGAACACACGAGTGGTTATTGAAAGCAGACAGCCGTGTTCCTAAACCCAGTTGTCGCAACTAAATCGAGTCAAAAATGTCCTAAAACACTTTCGTTATATGGGGTTTCATCTTTTGTTATGGGTGGTTTGGGGCTATTTTTGTGGGGAATCGCCTATAGTAGAAGATAAGAAAAATAGAAACTCAATGCTTTTAGCATCGTCAATCCTAAAACAGTTGTGGTTCAGCAGTTAGATCTACATAAACGAGAAATCGTGGTAGTTGAGGGCATTCAAGCGAATCCCATTGTAGTAAAGCCATTTTTATGATATTTCTGGGACATCAAGCCATCGCTACAACGCCCTTTTTTAGAATATTGTGAAATTGTTTAAAATTGTGATTTATTTAGAAAATTGCCTGAAAATTAACCCAAATAAAAACATCATTTCTCTCAAACAAATTACTTACGAAACCCCTCTTCCCCTCCGCTCTCAAATTTCTGACTCGGCGGCACGTTTCCCGGAGTTTTTTAAACAAAAACAAAAATGCCCGACCGATCGACCCTACCTGAGAGATCCGTTTGCCCATACACCAGGGTGTGTTTTTCGTCGCAATATGGTACGGTAAATCAAGGACACACGGGATGTCATTGACAAAGCTACACTATGGGACTGACAGACGGAAGAAAGTGACAAACCACTTGAATCAAACATTATTTTGATCATGAAGCTAAAATTCTTTAAAACATTTAAAGACAAATCAATACGTTTTTAAGGCCAATAACCTGTCAATACAACACTACTTAGTACTTGCATTATAGGTATTATGCGTGGGATAACCGGGAGTGGAAAATCTACTCTATAATCTAATTCAATTTCCGCTTGTGTATGTTATAGCTCTAGCTCGTGTTTCTGCTAAGCATGATTTGAGTACCATTGAATAGTATCATAAGATGAACTGCTTGTCCTGCAGAACGTTAGACTATGGCTATGAGCTGATAGATACACTGTGCTAACTGGGCTAAAAGATATATAACTGTCTGTGTATTGAGTATGGTTAAGTAGGGAGTGATAACCTGTTTACATTGTATACAGTTAGGTAATATGAATACATTATGTCACGCCAACATAATGAGAAGGCTTGTATTTGTGATCAAGTTGAGAAAATTAAGTTCGGATGTATGGTGGAATAAAGTTAGGTATTATATATATATATGTATGTACTTGAACAGTAAGAAACACTGATTGAAAGCGTTCTAATAGCCATGTACCTTCTACATTGCTAAAGGTCATGTACAAGGCACATTTCATCAATCACCTCCCCGTTTGATGTAATGGTAATTAAAGAAAAATAAGGTCACGACAACTCAATGAGAAGGCTTGTATTAGTGATCAAATTGAGAAAGTTATGTTCGGATGTATGGTGGAATAAAGAAGTCATTGTTTTGAGAATGGTATGCCCAATGTGTAAGTTGGGATATAACTGAAGGGTTCGGGTCTATTTTCATGAGTTAAAATAAATTCAAAATTGTACTTTTTAATGATAATATTCATCTTAAAAAGTAAATTACAGCCCGGGACTTACGATCATGATGTATTGGGTTCTAGCCCGCCGTTGCCTACTTGTTTGTGCCCTTGTTTAAGATACTTAGTCTAAATTTCCTCTTCAACCCAAACGATATTTGGGGAGATGTTAGGGAGTCACAATCTAAGTAGGCTGTGCACGGTTGGCCAGTACCCTCCTAAGTGTGGCGACGAAAGGGTTCTGAAAAAAATGCGGCAACAATAATTGGGCTAAAGGCGCCTAAGGAAAGCGTTATATAAGAACTGTATATTATTATTATTATTCATAATTATGTTTCAGTTAGAAAATTTTAATATTCAACTCTTAATTTTACTTTTTAGCAAATTACATAAAATCCGAAATATTTTTCTTTTTTAAGATTTTCTGGCTAAGAAATTTACAATTAAGAATTTGATATAATAAATATTTCAATCACATTTACAAGGTTTGCGATATACAATCAAACATTAACAAAACAAATTAACATATTCTGATGTTTTTTCCTCTATATAAGAAATAATAATAATAATAATAATGAGCATTTATAAAGCGCGCAAATCCGCAAGAACGCTCATGGCGCATACAGAGCAACGAAAACAAGAACAATGAACAAGAAAACAAACAAATATAAATACTTACAAAATACAAACAAATATCATCAAACATGAGTATAATACAAACAGTGGCAGAGATTATTCATACAACAATAACCTAATCATAAGCTATCTTGAAAAAGTGTGTCTTGAATTTAGATTTGAAAGAACCAATTGAAGGGCTGCTACGGATGTACTCGGGGAGGGTGTTCCATATGAGAGGGGCAGTAACAGAGAAAGCCCGATCCCCCAAGAGCGTAATGATCAAAGTGGTTTCTTGGCAGAGCGGAAACCAGAACGAGATGGATTATAAAATTCAAGAAGATCAGTGATATATGGTGGAGCAAGACCATTTACAGATCGGTATTTTAAAAGCATCAGCTTGTATTGAATCCGGAAACTAAGTGGAAGCCAGTGCAAATCAAATAGAAAAGGTGTGATGTGATCAGAAGGTTTGGTACGGATGATGATCCTGGCGGCCACAATCTGTTTCAGTTGCAATCTTCGAATTTGATTATGTGGAAGACCAAACATAATAGCATTACAAATATCCAAACGATATGATTGTCACATTATAACCCATATTATAATATATATAGTTTGTTAAAACTTATTAATATCGATATTGTTAATTATGACCCATTTCATTATACAGTGGTTGGTTGGTACGTTTTTTTGTCATGACTGACAGCTCGTGACTTTGGTGATGTCACGCCACTTTCGTCGGTCAGCAGCCAATCCATAAATGACTGAAGTAGGATGCCCAACCAGAGTTTTTATTTTGTCGAACCATCTTGACCTTGGCCGGCCTTGTCCGCGTGCACCCTCAATCTTGCCCTGCATGATCACCTTCTCTAGAGAGGTTCCTTGGCGTCTGGCAATATGACCGAAATAAGAGAGAGTTTGGGAATTGATCAGCCCAAGTAGTATTGTCTTCACACCAACCTCCTGAAGCACACTCACATTGGTTCTCTTCATGACCCAAGTGATCCTTAACATCCGACGCCAACACCACATTTCAAATGCATTCATTTTGTTACAGCTTGCAGTGTCCAGGATTCACAGCCGTAGGTTGATATAGTGATGCCTCTGTCAGCCCATATTTTTGAGAGCTGTGTCATTGCAGATCTAGCCATAGCCAAACGACGCCTGATTTCTGTATAACATCCTCCTTCTTGAGTGATGAGAGATCCGAGGAAATTGAACTGTTGGATCTGATCCACATTTTGACCGTCAACTAGAAGTTTCCATCATCACCGATTACCATGAACTTTGTTTTTGGCAACATTGACACGTAGGCTCAAGCTCTCACTTTCATTCTTGACCTTCTTCAGCAAGATGCCTAACTCTTCCTGGCTTGTGACCACTCCCTTATTATTTGATTACCACCATATTCATTCAGGCGTTACTCACCAAAATGATCCTTTGTGGTTATTATTCAATAATACTGATCTTGAATAATATGTGAATTAGTAGAACCTGAATTTTATCTATAGAGAATATTTAAATTCAGTAGGGTGAAGGACTGACCAGGTTTGATGTCATATAATAGAGGTATTGATAAACTTCATTTATATAAATTCAATAACAGGTGGGGTTTTTCTTACCATGTAGAATTGTATAATTTTTCTCTTGCAAGCAGAGTTGCAATGAGTATGAACTCTGTTTTGAGATCATTAAATTTGAGATAATTGCCCTTCATCCACTGCCGAATGTTTTCAATACATGCCTCCATACGGGAAATGCAATCGTTTACAGCCTCTTGTGGGTCGAATGAGATGTACACTTGGGTGTCATCGGCATATTCGTGGTATTGTAGTCGATGTTCTAGGATTATATTACGAAGCGGAGAATTGTATATTAAACACCATTGCGGGCCAAGTACAGAACCCTGCGGCACAGAGTATTCCAAAGTAACAGCGTCCAAAGCTTTTTAAAAATCTGGAATTTTTGTCGTTAGCTTAAAAGCTAGCGACAAACATCCCCGAAAATTCCAAATTATCTTTGGATAATTATGCTGCATCAAAATCCGTGAAGGTCTGCAGCAATGATTGTGAAGAACTAGGATACGTGTTTAAATTATATTGTTCTTCTGCCAGGGGAATTGAGTCCGCCGCTTCTTGGCTCGCTGTTTGTACTGTAGGTGTAGGCAGGCATAGGCCTACTACTACGACTACGAGCCTACGCAGGAGCAACGTAAGCTTTTTTTCGGTGTTTAATTTAGTTTAGACAATGAAATATGTATGAGATGTAATAAAACAAATACCGAAACATGGTTTCTTTCGGGAAAATAGTGCAAACTACTGGCCCTTGGTGTACCTCCCTCCGCTCCGCGTCGGGAGGTAGTCACCAGTCATCCAACACCGCGGGACCATTAGTTTACACTACTTTCCCTCAAACCATGTTGTATTTGTTAACTACTGTTAGAGCATAACTACTAGGGAGGTAGCTTACCTCCCTATTAAGTTTCGCTAGTTGGGTGCACTCGGCCGTATGTCTGTTAAAAATTTTCAAGAAAATAAGATACGTCTTACATGTGGTTCAATAAAACGTTGACAGTTTTTCAAAGCCATATTTTTCAAAATTGTGGGATTCGGTTTAATTTCTTTTTTTACATATTCCTTAAAAATATCATCTTGGCCATGGCAAAATGATAGCTATTTGAAGATAATCTCTCCAAAATCTCTTTGTCCACGTGTAAGTTTATAACGGGAAATGACCAGCAAGATAACATTCAATGGCATCGTCACTTTTAAGGCATATAGTATTGACAATTACACTTCCAATCTATGAAAATAAATCATTCTAATTAGGGTCACTCGTGGTATTATTGTTACGTATTGATTTTACACCTGAATATATAGTTAAAGGAGGTGTCCCGCAAGCATACATTTGTGCATTTTATGTTAGAAAAATAACTATCGAGCCCAACTTTTGTAATTATATAGAACAAAACACCACACTTGTGATGAAAACAAATAAAAACCACCATCTCTCAACATGCACTTTTTAAAATTCGCGGCGATTCAAAGTCCCGGTGTCGATGAAGTCATAGTTATACAATGCACATGCGCAAATTTGCGCACCAATACCCATGACGTCATCGACACCGGGACTTTCGATCGCCGCGAATTTTAAAAATTGCTTGTTGAGTGATGGCAGTTTTTATTCATTTTTGTGACTAGTATGATGTTTTGTTCTATACAATTACATAATTTCGGCTCGATAATTATGTTTCTAACAAATAATGCTCAATGTTGTGCTTGCGGGACCCTTCCTTTAAGATGTTAACAATTTATACACTTGTTTCACCTGGCGGGATCTTCAAATCTTAGATTACTTGCATGCAGTTCATCATTCAGTATGCAATGTAACGTCGCGAAATCAGTACCCGTGGACAGAGTAAAATGGGACAGACTTTGTTCAAATAGTGTTATTTTGCAACCGTAAGGTTGTTTGTAACGATATTTTCAGCATAGATGGTCAATATCATATAGTTGATGAATATTGAAAAAAATTAAATCTACAGAATTTCAAAACAAATGGCTTCAAAAAACTGTCAACGTTTTATTGAACCACACTGTATATCAATACACAAATATGAATATTTATTTGAAGTCATGTATTATTTGTTGAGGAAGCATTGAAGATTCTTGATTGAAAGAGAATAATATGAATTTTCAGTTCCATCTAGCGTTGCATTCATAACCTCAATATTTTTCTGGATCCTCGGGAGGAATTTAAATATAACTTCATCATGTTTGAATAACAGTATTTTGATGCTCTAGTTATCAAATATCTATCTGTCAAGTATATTTGTATAATATTATGTGAATGCTAATACCCATATATATGATTTTAGAATAAGTTACCATTATAAGACCCTATAATCATGAATCGTAATAAACACAGAAAGTTAACAAATGCATCCCGAGGGATGTCAATTATTAACAGGATATTTTGTCAATCTGGATTCTGAAAAAGTCCACTTTATTTTCTTCAAATTAATTTTCAAATTTTCAAATTTTCCTCCTCCACAATTTAAAAAAAAAGAAATTGAGTGCACAAACATACAATTGGATTTGGAAGAGGGAAAATTTGAAGTCCACAGTACTGCCTCAATACAAAACATGTGTAGATAAAATGATTATCATTCATGGTTTTGCCATCATATTTGGGCTTGCATGTTGCCAATAGTTTTGCATTACTAGCCCAATTGTACCAAAACAACAACAATGCAAGGCAAAAAAACCCACATGTTTTACTTCCATTCAATGTTACTGTTAGCGCACTATTTCAAGCGGTTGACTATTTCAAGTGGTCGACATACAGTTTTGTCATGCAATGTATGTACGCTTTCACGTCTCGTAGACATGCGAGTTTGTGCGTAATGTTGAAATGTCCATGTCAAGTGTCAAGTCTATGCATGCAGTACCAGTAGTTACACTTAGGATATTGAATGTGCTCCAGCACAGCATTCGATATATCCAACTAATGTTCATAATACGATTACTGTAGATCTTTGATTTTGATCCCATGGTGACCGGGATGGTGACATTGTCAGATCAGCAGAGTGTGCGCGCTAAGATTAAAAAGGGCGCATCGGTCCGAGCTCGTCATTCGTCTTTGGTATATGTTCCACATGCCATAACAATCAGAGTAAAAACCAATGTCATCTGCATGATTCTTACAGTCTATGGTACCTATACACAGTGCAGCTATGCTATATGTAAGGCAAACAGCAAGTGTTTCCAAAATATAATGCAAATGCACCCAAAAAGGTTCCTGAAATCACACAAAAAGGTAAATGCAGCCCAAATAATGTGCAAAAAAGTAAATGCAGCCCAAATATGTGCAACTAAAGATCCAGCATGACAAGAATTGGGCTTAGATAATGGTCCAATGAGTGAAGACAACAAGGCATCCTAAAGTTCTGAGTAAACATGTGTGATTAATGTGATGAATCCTTAAGTATTTCAACTGGAGTATGAAATACTGCCCTCTAGAGTTTGGACAGTGCAAAGGCAGACAGTGCAAAGGCAGACAGCTGTGTTTAGCCAGCAGGAGAATCAATGGCGACCGCCATGATAACACATGTGCTAGCTGAAGAAAAGGCATCAGCTTCCATTGAAAAACGATGCGTTCTTCTCCTCAAACTTTTATTTAATATTCAACCTACTAAGGATTTGGTAACTGGTGTATATATAACAGGCCTGCAACGCAGAATGCTACTGTAGCTCTTCTAATGGAACATTTCCCCAAAATGCATGCATGCTTATTTATTTAGACTAGTCTTAGGCCAAGTCCGGACATTTATATAATCATGGAACGAGTAGCAGACTCTACTTGTTCCAGGACATGAATATTGTTTATTATTAATGACTATTCATTTGTATCTTAGTTGAATAAACCTTATACTTGATTTGATAGTTAAAGCCAGAGACGTTTGTTGTTGTTTATACTTTTGAGTGAACTCGATAGGTTTTTCGACCTTGGTCACTTGCTACGCCAGTCATGGCTAATAAGCTAAAATGTAGCGGTGATCGTAACAGAATCGGGGGCTCGTCCGGGAACACAAACGTGTCACGCTTTGATGGTCAAAACAAGGAATACTAAGGATAATAAGCTTAATAGACCAAAAAATAAGGTCATGAGCGTCAGGTCTTATAATAATAATAGACCATCATACATACATGTATAACATTATTATCAGGTCAATTTGTAGGCTATTATACATGTATTCAAATATCGTCATGCCAATAGGTCATGATTATCAAGTCTTAAAATAGACTTTCATATAAGTACCGTCTTATCATCATGCCCATAGGTCATGATTATCAAGTCTTAAAATAGACTTTCATAAGTTTCGTCTTATCATCATGCCCATAGTAGGTCATGATTATCAGGTCTTAAAATAGACCAAATAAGTATCGTCTTATCATCATGCCCATAGGTAGGTCATGATTATCAGGTCTTAAAATAGACTATGATTATCAAGTCTTAAAATAGACTTTCATAAGTTTCGTCTTATCATCATGCCCATAGGTCATGATTATCAAGTCTTAAAATAGACTTTCATAAGTTTCGTCTTATCATCATGCCCATAGGTCATGATTATCAGGTCTCAAAATAGACTCATATAAGTATTGTCTTATCATCATGCCCATAGGTAGGTCATGATTATCAGGTCTTAAAATAGACTATCATTATAAGTACTATTGTATTGTCATGCCCACGGTCGTGATCATCTGGTCAAATTGTAGGCCATCGTACTTGTATTAAATTAATCTTAGGCCCATAAGAAGTCAAGATTATTAGGTCAAATTATAGGCCATTACATTATATTCTCAGGCCCTTAGGTGGTCGGGATTATCAAGTCAAACTATAGACTATCATACGTTTGTATGAATTTATTGTCAAAGTATTAAATCAAGTACATTATGGCATTTAACGCTGAGAAGTTTCTTGACGACCCTTCTTGGGAAGAGTTTGATAAACTCAAGAAACCTGACTTAATTAGTCTAGGGAAATATTATGAATTGAATGTCAAACAGGCAATGCGTAAACAGGTCATAAAAAACCTCCTGATTGACACCCTAGTTGATGAAGATGTGATAGATGCATCAAAGTTGGACAACAAAATTGACATAGTCCAACAAGACCCAGTAGATGGTGATTCTATGGTCAAACTTAAGGAATTAGAAATCCAACACGAAATGGAATTGGAAAAAATGAAAATGGTCATGCATGAAAAAATAGAGATGGAAAAATTAGCTCTTCAGAAACAACAAATGGAAATGGAAATGGATCTTGAGCATAAGAAATTGCAAAAACAAGGTTCACTCGGTTCAAAAGATTCTTTTGACCCTTCAAAATTCATTAGATTTGTGCCGAATTTCATTGACAGTGAAGTAGATCAGTTTTTCCTTCAGTTCGAGAAGATAGCATTGGCGTGCGCAAAGGGGGGAATGGGGGGCCTAGGCCCCCCCCCCCCCCCCCCCCCCAGTTTGGTCTTAAGTCGGGGGAACCTACTACCAGTCGGGGGAAACTACTGCCAGTTGGGGGATGGACCGTCGCTTGATTTTTTAGTGTGTGTGGAGGGGGTGTAATCCAAATAGACAAATAGTTGGCAAAATTATACATGTAGGCGACAAATTTATGCATCAGGTTGGTATAAAAAGGAAATGTTATGGAAAAAAATGATGAAAACGCTCATAATTGTCCATAGGCCTAGTAGTTGTTTACTTGGATGTCTTTTCGACTGTGATATTGTGACAGTGCGATTTTTTTTTACTGTGCGAAATTTTTTGACCGTGCGAAATTTTTTGAACCTACCCCCCCCCCCCCCCCCCCCCCCCCCCCCCCCCCCCCCCCCCCCCCCCACTTACGTGAAAATCACGACACGAGGTGACTGAGAAAAAAATTGGGGCTACCTTTGAGAAGAATCTGAGTCGGGGGAATTTCATTTTTTAAAGTGGGCCCCCCCCCCAGTCACAATATCCTGCGCACGCCACTGGAAGATAGCAATCAATCTCAAATGGCCAAAGGATATGTGGTCTTTGCTCCTCCAAAGTGCGCTAACGGGAAAGGCCAGGGACGTGTTTGCAGCACTATCCATCAAAGATAGTTGCAACTATGACTTGCTAACGCAGAAGGTACTGCGGTCATATGAGCTAGTCCCTGAGGCCTACCCTCAAAGATTCCGTTTCACAAGGAAAAAGGCTGAGCAAAGCCACATTGAATTTGCGCGTGAGAAAGAACAACTCCTCAATAAATGGCTGTGTTCAAAAGACATCTCATCTTTTGAACAATTTAAGCAGCTCATTCTTGTTGAGGAATTTAGAAGGCAGATTCACATAGACGTGAAAACGTATTTGGATGACAAAAAAATAACCGACATTGAGGAAGCCGCCAATGCTGCTGATGACTATGCACTAACGCATAGGCTTCATGTCAAACATAATCCAAAACAAGGTCAGAATAGGCCACCCCCCAAAGAAAATTCTCCAGAGAAACCCAAAAGTAATCAGGAGAGAAATAAAAGTGGGAGGAATGAAAGTAGAGTAGGGGCCTCTGAATATGTGCCTATTCAGTGCACATATTGCAAGAAAAATGGTCATATTATTTCGGAGTGTCACATACTGAAAAGGAAATCAATAAAACCAACAGGATGTGCTGTGCCACAAACTCAAAACCAATCAGAAACAGTAAGTGCAGAGTTTCAGGATTTTACAAGCACAGGGAAAGTTTCGTTAATAGGTAACAAATCAAATCCCCAACAAATTGTCATAGTGAGAGACACCGGATGTGCACAAACTGTAATATCCGAAGGACTGTTACCATTATCAAGCAGCAGTAGCTTTACAGTGATTCAAGGGGTGGGGATGACAAAAATCAAAGTTCCCACTTACAAGGTTCATTTGGAATCAGATTTGGTAACAGGACCAGTAGTGGTAGGAGTGGTCGCACAAATTCCCATAAGAGGGGCACACATGTTACTAGGGAATGATTTGGCGGGAAGCAAAGTACTTGCAGAACCGATTATGGTCAATGATCCCTTTAGTATACGTAGAGAAGATACAGAGGAAGACTCTATCTTCCCAGCATGCGCCATAACTAGGGCGATGAGCAGAAAGCTCAATCATGTTCAAAATTCTGAAGAACAGAGAGAAAGTGTAGAAAAAAACACTAAACACACCAATGAAAAGGTTCAAAATACTAAAGAAAATAGTGAAAATCTGACAAACGGTGTTCAGAATAGTGTAAAAGCAAACACTATTGAGAGTAGTACAAACGTGACAATGACAAACACTGATGAGAACAGTGAAAATGCAAAAAGCAGCGATAAAGCTGAAACAAATGACAAAAGGGGTGGAAAACAAACAAAAGTAAAGGATGACTTGAACCTAGGCCTTGAAGATACTTTCATATCTAGGCTAAATGAAAATGAAACTCCCTCAACAGGGAAAAATAGGGATTACAATGACGACCCTATCACTAGGAGTAAAATTCTTGTAGAACAGGAAAAGGATGAGGAACTGATAAAGCTAGGTCAAAGGTCACTTCCACCCCAGGAGGCTGATAAAGTCCCTATATGTTTGTACAAAGAGAATGGAATTCTCATGAGGAAATGGAGACCTATTGATGTTTCCGCCTCTGATGAATGGACAGTAGTCCATCAAATAGTTGTGCCAAAAGTGTATCGTGCAGAAGTCATCAGCCTGGCACATGATCACCCCATGTCTGGTCACTTGGGAGTGAACCAAACACATGATCGTATAATTGCACACTTTTGGTGGCCCGCAATTCGCAAGGACGTTTCAGAGTTCTGCAAATCTTGTACAGTATGCCAAATGGTAGGAAAACCTAACCAAACGATACCTGTAGCACCACTGAAACCTATCCCTGCATTTGAGGAGCCATTTAGTAGAATAATTGTAGACTGTGTAGGACCCCTACCTAAAACAAAATCAGGGAACCAATACTTGTTAACAATCATGTGTGCCGCTACACGATTCCCAGAAGCCATTCCATTACGGAATATCAAAACTCAAACTATCGTGAAAGCACTTATTAAATTCTTCACCTTAGTTGGGCTACCTAAATCAATCCAAAGTGATCAGGGCTCTAACTTCATGTCAGGACTGTTCCAACAGGTCATGCATGAACTAGGAATAACCCAATACAAATCAAGTGCGTATCACCCGCAATCTCAAGGCGCGTTAGAACGATTTCACCAAACCCTTAAAAATATGATGAGGACATATTGTGTAGAGTTCCAACGAGATTGGGATGAAGGGGTGCACCTTCTTTTGTTCGCGGCGCGTAAAGCTGTTCAGGAGTCCTTAGGTTTCAGTCCATTCGAGTTGGTTTTTGGGCATAGTGTACGTGGCCCTTTACAATTACTGAAAGAGAAATGGTTGTGTGACAGAGCTGATGCTGATCTCAATCTCCTGGACTATGTTTCTGGTTTTAAAGATAGGCTTGTTCGAGCAGGTGAACTTGCCAAGGAGAATCTCCAAAACAGTCAAGCCAAAATGAAAACATGGTTCGATAAGAACGCCAGAAACCGGGTCTTTGAACCTGGTGAAAAGGTTTTGGTATTTTTCCCTGTATCTGGTCATCCACTCCGAGCCAGGTACAGTGGTCCGTATGTGATTGAGACCAAGCTTAGTGATGTCAACTATGTAGTGAAAACTCCTGACAGGCGGAAAAATCGCCAAGTGTGTCACATTAATATGCTGAAAAAGTATGTCGATAGAAATGAAACATGTACTAGGCCTGTCGCTTCAGTTGTTTCTGGTCAACAAGGTGGTGGTAATGAGGTGATCACAGAGGATGTGATGAAAGATGACGTCACCACAAATGAGTGTGGCAGTCGTAGGTTCAGTGCTGACCAAGGTAATGAGTACAGTTCTAAGCTGAATAATTCTGAGATACTTGCAAATTTAGATGCAAAATTGAATTACCTGACACAGAAACAACAACAAGAAGTGACAGAAATAGTTTACAAGTTTGAAGATATATTTTCAGATGTACCAACTAAGACAAATGTGGTGTATCATGATGTAGAGGTGGATGGTTCACCACCAATTAAACAACATCCATACAGGATGAACCCTGAGAAAGCAAAAAGCTTAGAAGCTGAAATCGAGTACATGCTCTCCAATGATATAATAGAGCACAGTAGCAGTGAATGGGCTTCACCTTGTGTGTTGGTGCCAAAACCTGACGGTAGTTACAGGGTGTGTCAAGATTTTCGGCGCGTAAATGTCATTTCCAAGTCAGATTCTTATCCGATTCCTAGAATCGAGGATTGCATCGATAGAATCGGGCATGCTAAGTATGTAACAAAACTGGATCTGTTGAAAGGGTACTGGCAGGTACCATTAACAGAACGAGCTAAGGAAATATCGGCATTTGTAACTCCAAACGGGTTTTACCAATTCAAGGTGATGCCCTTCGGCATGAAAAATGCGCCTGCTACATTTCAGCGTTTAGTGAACAATGTGATATCTGATATAGATGGGTGTGAAGTGTATATAGACGATTTAGTACTGTATGCTGATACATGGGACAAACATGTGCAGCAATTGAATAAGTTGTTTGGAAAATTGTCCGATGCCAATTTGACTGTTAACTTGGCTAAAAGTAGTTTTTGTCAGGCTTCAGTTACTTATTTGGGCCACATTGTGGGCCAAGGCAAAATCAAGCCAATTCAAGCTAAGGTAGAAGCTATTAACCGGTACCCAGCACCCACCAACAAGAAAGAGGTGATGCGATTTTTGGGTATGGCAGGTTATTACAGAAAGTATTGCCAAAACTTCTCTGTCATTGCAAATCCAATGACAAATCTTTTGAAGAAAGATGCCAAATTTTGTTGGTCAAATTCATGCCAAGAAGCATTTGACAAAATTAAGGCCACTCTAATGAGTTCACCCATTCTTTCAGCCCCAGATTTTGAGAGGCAATTTCATTTGACAGTAGATGCTAGTGATGTAGGCTGTGGTGCAGTGTTGTCACAATTCGATGAGGATAGTGTTGAGCATCCCATTGCATACTTCTCTAAGAAATTCAATATTCATCAGAAAAACTATTCGACAATAGAGAAGGAATGCCTTGGTCTTTGGTTAGCCATACAACATTTTGAAGTGTATCTGAGCCCTACCAAGTATCCCGTAATTGTGCACACTGATCATAACCCGCTCACATTTCTACATCGCATGAAGAATAATAATCAACGTATAATCAGATGGTGTTTAACTCTACAGGAGTTTAATTTAATTATCAAACATATCAAAGGCAAAGATAATGTGATTGCAGATGCCCTCTCTAGAGCAGGGTAAACTTATGCATTTTATGTACATTAGAAATGCACAGCACAATGTGCTCATGACATATTATATGTTAATGTAAAAAGACAATTGGTACAGGACATGATGCATGTCAATGGTCTACATGGAGTATAGACTGGGATGAATGATAAAAGAACAATGGATTCTTCATCAGCCGGATAAAAGAACAATGGATTCTTCATCAGCCGGATAAAAGAACAATGGTTTCAGCTTTGTGAAAGAACAATGGTCTCCGCAGCGCAACAGCTGAATAAAAGAATAATGGTTTCTTTGTCAGCCATATGCATGTAACACTGATAGACACTTTTTGAAGTAATAGCTTCACTCTTAAACTGCAAGTTGGCAGTTAAGACCGATGATAGAAACATTATGTATCGCAGTAACACTGATAAACACTTTTTGAAGTATCAGCTTCACTCTAAACTGCAAGTTGGCAGTTAAGATCAATGAAAACATTTCAAAGTGATAGTTCCTTCACTATAAACCGCAAGTTGGCAGTTACGCGGATGGAAAGTCGCACCTCTTTCAGATTATGAGAACACTTCCAGCATCTGTCAGTGATGGATACTATTAACTGTTCAACGGTATCATCTTAAGTGATAATGTAACGAGCGAGTACATTGGTTATTGTACTGTGCCGCGCTTCAATTATATTATTTGGAGTGATATTGCAATGGACACTATTACCAGATCGGTATTTCATTGATATCATCATGAGTATTCAGACGACGAAAGTTTTGTTACACTACAACTTTCTTTCTTTTAAAGGGGGAGATGTGATGAATCCCTAAGTATTTCAACTGGAGTATGAAATACTGCCCTCTAGAGTTTGGACAGTGCAAAGGCAGACAGTGCAAAGGCAGACAGCTGTGTTTAGCCAGCAGGAGAATCAATGGCGAACGCCATGATAACACATGTGCTAGCTGAAGAAAAGGCATCAGCTTCCATTGAAAAACGATGCGTTCTTCTCCTCAAACTTTTATTTAATATTCAACCTACTAAGGATTTGGTAACTGGTGTATATATAACAGGCCTGCAACGCAGAATGCTACTGTAGCTCTTCTAATGGAACATTTCCCCAAAATGCATGCATGCTTATTTATTTAGACTAGTCTTAGGCCAAGTCCGGACATTTATATAATCATGGAACGAGTAGCAGACTCTACTTGTTCCAGGACATGAATATTGTTTATTATTAATGACTATTCATTTGTATCTTAGTTGAATAAACCTTATACTTGATTTGATAGTTAAAGCCAGAGACGTTTGTTGTTGTTTATACTTTTGAGTGAACTCGATAGGTTTTTCGACCTTGGTCACTTGCTACGCCAGTCATGGCTAATAAGCTAAAATGTAGCGGTGATCGTAACATTAATGGCATACAATACATGGGATGTGTGCGCAAGGTCACCAAGTGAAGTGTTACCAACTATAATAGCCCAATTATGTAATGAACAATAGATTTCCCTATATATTATTTCAATTGACAAACCTTAACTTCACAAATGCACCTCATTGGGCCAAAAAGATCAGCCACAGACAAAAAGTAATCACAACATATACCTGCCATGATATGACAGGGCCTAGCTAGCTTTCTAGAATTAATATTTTTAAACCGTGAAGAGTTTTTTAAGCGATTAAGTTATCGCCTGCCTGCCTGCCTGCCTTCCTGCTGTCTGAAGCACAGAAAATGAATGCGCAAACCATTGCGTGTTTTGTCAGAGCAATTGCTGTACCGACAGATTTTTATGAGCTCAAATTACCCCCCCCCCCTCCCCCAATGAGCTCAAATTACCCCCCTCCCCTAATGAGCTCAAATTACCCCCCCCCCCCCCCATTTGTTTTGAGACAAACAAATTGAATTCAGTTTTGTATGGAATATTAGAAATTTGTAACATTTATTTTAAATTTGAGGGTTTTTTTTGGAAAATTATTGAAATGTTTTGAAATGATTTGAAAATGTTAACAAAATATTGCAATTTTGGAATGTTTTGGGGTAAAAAATGTGAAAATTGTGAAAAAAAATGTGAACATTAATGCAATTTTTGAATGTTTTTGGAAAAAAAGTGAAAATTAATGCATTTGTTGAATGTTTTTGAAAAAAATGTGAAAAATAATGCAATTTTTGAATGTTTTTGAAAAAAACTGAAAAATAATGCATTTTTTGAATGTTTTTGAAAAATATAGGTGAAAATTCACCGAAAATTAATATGACCGACCGACCGACCGATGTAGGCATTGAACCTGGGTCACAGTGGTTTCAGGCAAGCAAGTCGCGCAACGGCAACGCTGTGCATGTTACGCGCCAGCCACATGGGACGCTGAGGAATCATCGTCCCGTCGCACATCAGCCGCCATCACGGTGCGCGAGTTGAAACAATGTCAACTATATAATCATCCGTCGACGTCGACCGATGCGCAACGACGGGAGGTATGAACATGCCTTTTTGGGCTACATACCAACAGATGCATTCTCTATGGGCTCAATGAAAATTGGGCCAATTGGGGTGTACGTCAGCGGGGGAGGGGGTTATTCAGTGCGATCAGTAAGGATGATGCAGTGAAATCACTGTATCGAGGAAGACAAAATAGACTATAGACGCGTGACTACAGGACGCTTTGCATTGCTGATCGAGCGAAAAACAGGGAGGGCGCATGGAAAAGGGCCATGGGAATATTTTTTGGGGTCGGGTCAGCGGAACCATGGAATTGCCCAGGCTTGTCGCAGACCATTTGTATGCACGGGGGTTACTGCATGTGTGATGTCAGCGCAGCGGTCAACAGGATCGAGGACTACGTCGCTCAGCATTGTATTGCAAATGTGCCGATCGCATCAATGCGCTGTCATCATACTCATAGTGTGGGTTGTACACTAGACTAAGGAAAGAAGAAAAAAACCTGTTTAGCGTCCCCTCTTTTCTTTTTGCTTGGGGTCCGCTTCAAATTTTTTTCTCTCTTAATTTCAGTCATAACTTTTTCAGGTTCGCAAAGTTTATCGCTTTCCAGGCCAATTTGTACTCAAAGTGAGGGGGAAAAAAGAAGACGGAAAAAAGGGCCTCTTCCTTCCTTTTTAAAAAAAAAGTCACAACGCTAAACATGTTTTAATTTTTACTTTGCCTAATTCAAGCTGTACTGCGTGTTTAAATTAATAAAAACAATCCTCAGCGTTGAAAGATTTTGAACTTGGGACAAGAATTCAGATTTGAACACTTAGATCAGAGAACATGAGCAAACTCGAGTATTTTGCTGGGCTCGGGTCGGGAGTGAGTCGGACTCGACTTGACTTGCATTTTAGAATAAACAGAAATAAGCTTATTACTCAAATGTGGCAATGTGTGAAATACAATTACGCCTGTAATGCAATGGGTTATTTTAACATAGATTTGGTTAGAAAAAAAAAGTATTCGATTTCCAAGATGAATTCCCACCTTATTTCACCAAGTCTCAAAACACTCACTTCCCTATTCGTCGAAAGTTACAGACTGAAGGGAGCACGCAACTAATTAGCTCCCCATAGGCTTTACACACAAATGTCGGCCTATTAAAACCGCTCTATTTCAAAACTTCACCAGTCAATTTTTGTGAAAACTTGCAATCTTATGCCATAAACGCTTATTTATAACATATCTGAATATCAAGAAAAGTTATCCGTCACATTTTTCAGTAAATACCCCTGAATTGGAAGTATTAATTTCATCACCTAATTTTCAGTCCTCAGCAGGCTGGGATGCAAAAATGGCGGTAAATCGGTGGATAAAATTATAATCAAGCTCAAATCATCCCGTTTCTTTTACAAACTTCACGTACATATTCCACACAACACATACATGCAACATTCGAGAGGACAGTGCCAGCTAATGTGTCGATTTCGCACACTTTTTGTGCTTTCAACTTTTGGCCGGAAGTGGATTTCTAGACTGAATTAGTTGTGTACGTGTGCGCCTTTCATTATAATGACGTGCCAGACAGTATGGGACGGGAAGGCAAAATTAATTACTTGATTCAGTCAATTTATTCCTTTCACGTAATCATTTAACTTTTAATATTTTAATTCATTGACACTGAGATGGGGCATGCATTGACCCCACCCCCCACTTACACACATCAATGTTTATTTCTGGGGGGGGGAACTAGGATGATTACTTTCTTTCACATTTTTTCTTCTTTCTATCTACTCTCAAATGTTCTTGTTTTTTCTTAATTTCACATTTTTGAAAGAAAACTGGACTTTTCGAGGTCCATTTCGACACGAGAGCCTGTTTATTCCAGATAAACATAGACTTTTATATTACAGGTGGCGCAGGGTGGTTTTTTTTTACTGCTCCACACTTAACACCACTTATCGAATATTCATTTACTATGCTTTTAGAATATTTACCATAAATGAAAGCTACTACTTCTTCAAAAGGCCCCATGACAGCCCCTAGTTCCCGCTATTCCGATAAAACCCGCCAATTTCAAATAAGTCCTGACACTATCTGTAACTCCGCGTAATTCCCAGTTATTCCGAAAAGTATTTTGAACTTTGCGCAAATTTAAATTTTCACCGAATACAATTTGTAATTCCGGTAATTCTGATATCGGATTCCGAAGTCGAAATAAGGACCCTGTCATGGGGCCTTTTAGTTTGAAAACACATAATAATTAAAACTAAATAAAAGTTAAGAAAATACAATTTCACGAAATAACCACAGGTAAAAATAGATGTATTAAGAAGGAGCGGCGCGTCGTGGCATTGAACGTGTATAATAGTCCAACCATAATTGCCATGTTTTGAAATATGAGCGATTTGATGTTGTAATAATGATTGAAAGATGAATTGATTGATCATTGTATGTTATAAATAGACCTCTGATTATGTTTTGTCACAAATACAACGTGTTTATCACTATTTGTTTGTTTGTTTGATTGTTTGTTTGTTTACAAAATATTCGAAAACCTTTTTTTTAATCTTTTTTTTTAAAGTCCGAGTACGTCATCAACCCCCCCCCCCCCCCCCCCCCCCCCCCCCCCCCCCCCCCCCCCCCCCCTCCCCGACCGACCGAACACGAGCTTTCAAATACAATCAAAAGTGTTCATATGTGTGAGTGTCCCTGACTGGACAGAATGGGCACACCCGCCGCCAGGTCACTGTCATCTTCATGAACGCAACATCGAGAACCAATAAATGTATCGTCCGACATGTAATACAGGCAATGGAAATGGTGTAAGCTCTGTGAACTCGCTCTGTGTGATATGATAGCACCATGCGGCATACAACCATTAGGCAAAACAAAAAGTTGAAAATTTACTGCACAAAAAAACACGTTTTAAAGATTTTTTTTTATATTTTTTTTTTAAACAAGCAGATGCTACTCAAAAACACGTTTTCATCTTTCTTTATTGTGCTTCTTTCAATATTTTTTTCAATCTTTTTCAATCTTTTTAAAAAAAAATAGAGACCTAGATTTCCGAAAATTCGGGTCGGTCGGAAAGGGCAAGTCAACTCTTTCTTTTTTTGGCCTTATGGCATACCGTATGAGTTATTTTGATCACGATCGGAGTTAAAATATATGCAAGAAAATGAATCAAGGACTTGTTCACACTATTTCTATTATTGTGTTACGTTTAAGTCGTGCGAAAACTGGATTTTTAATCTCTTTACTCAGGCCTAATGGGCTTTCAATTACCACTCATGTGTTCGATAACTCATGTGTCTGCTCAGTACGAGCTAAGTACCATTGAGTAGAATCATAAAATGAAATGTCATTGTAAAGACATGAATCTGGGACTATAAATTTAACAAAATATATTCTAGCGGTAACATTATGCGTTGAGTCGAGAACAGTAGACAGCGATATCCTGTTTACATTGTACTTTTGTTCTTCATCTTTTTTATCTTTTATTGTGTATTATCATCCGTTACTTAAACATGTTCACATAATGTTCACGTTTCTCATAGTTCCATCGTGTTTACATAGTATATCATTACATTTTATAACACATTTTCATATGTTTTTAGCATACTTACATTTATCATTACGGTACATCATTAATTACATGTCATTGTATATCAATTGTATTATTACACATTTTCAGTGTACATTGTATATCATATATAATACTATATCAGTAACCTTTCCCAACTTTCAAAGTCTATCTCCAAGGATTACTGAACCAATTCTAGGCATGTTTGTGCTTGATTCAATGCGTTTCTCAAGGTGATTCCAAATATGGTAATGAAATTCAATAATTATGACATTTTTGAAATATTTTGGAATGTCGTCTGCAGCCGCCTGCCGCATTGAAATAGTTAAGATCATTCAACTGTTTTATATACAACGCGGTTTTTATTCCGTGAGCAAATTGACGTCTTGGTTCATGGCAGTTTAGGCCGAAAGTGTTAGTAGCTACTTCGATACTTTTGATCTTAAAACCACCAAGTTCTGATCCTTGCCGTGAGAACGGTCAAGCTCGCGGGAAACCAGTGTTCTTGTTGGTATCATAAAACAATGGATTCCCTCAAAGTTTGTGAGATTCATCTACTGTTATGAAAAATGAAAAATACACTAGCAACCAAAAGTATTCGGACACTTGGTTGTGGTGTCAAAATCATCCCATATATTAAATTTGGAGAGTAATACATATTTCACTACGAGTTGCGAAAAACTGTAATCACTGAAATATCGATATAAATGTTTTGCTATTAAATATTGATGTCTCAAGAATATCTTTCCAGTAAATGTTGAATATCACAAAGCTAACACAGTAGCTCAATGGATTCCCAGCGTTTTTTCTCAATTTGCAGCTTGAAAGGTGTCTTAATACTTCTGGTTGCTGGTGTAGTAGTCCAGGGCCTTTTGGTAAATCTGACCTTGACTTGAATTTTAAATTCGGTTTTAGACATGACCACTTTAAGATGAGGATTTGTTACAATAACACTAACGTTTTGAAATTTCTGGAATGGGGGATCACTATTTCTTCTCCGCACGGACGAATTACCAGTATGGCAAATGAAATGTCAGAAGAACAGTGGTATAATGATCCTCTTTATTTGTCTGTTGCACAGGATATTACATATCCGGGTTGTGCAGTTACGTTTCATCAATAGATCGGTATGCTACATGTCTACATGAATCGAGAGTGTAGCAAGTTTTATGATAATTGCAGTCAGTTTTGTCTTAGGTAATTCAGGTACACCTTTTACTCCTTACGCTTTTGTCATTAAGACACACATGCTGGTAAACAACGTCATGGACATTGATGCATTATCAGTTGTTTATGAATATAAAAACTCTTTCAAGGTTTGGATTTCGTTGTAGATAAATCTAATCAACCGTGAAGACTTGACGATTCGGTTTCGTTTCTCTTTTTAGTAGCTTCGTCAGACTATCCACGCCCGACTAGCGACTCTTTGTCTTCGTTGTTTATTTCTGTCAGTTAACGTGCCTACTTCATCAAATGACTGAAAAGTTATGGCGCACACTCGAAAACCGCATTGCTTTAAATCAGAATAATTCCCGATAAAAAAACGAGGAAAATATATTCAAAATATCATATAAAACTCTTCCGCTGTTTTAGTTTCATAGTAAACATCCTGCCGTTCTGTGTAAATAGTGTCTCATATTTGTATAATTTAGTGATAAATAAAAAGGATAGCATAACCATTTCTATGCTATTGAATTATGAATATCAATCTTATTCTTATATCAAATTATCCGTCCGCTCTGGATTCCATAGACGCTGGCCTATCTGACCTCTTTCAGTTTCCTCTGAAAACAGACATTGTATCATCTACTTTTTGTGAAGTCGATTTGACAAGATAAAATGTCTCACCATGACGACCTCTACTTTTTGTGAAGTCGACTTGACAAGATAAAATGTCTCACCATGACGACCTCTACTTTTTGTGAAGTCGACTTGACAAGATAAAATGTCTCACCATGACGACCTCTACTTTTTGTGAAGTCGATTTGACAAGATAAAATGTCTCACCATGACGACCTCTACTTTTTGTGAAGTCGATTTGACAAGATAAAATGTCTCACCATGACGACCTCGACTTTTTGTGAAGTCGATTTGACAAGATAAAATGTCTCACCATGACGACCTCTACTTTTTGTGAAGTCGATTTGACAAGATAAAATGTCTCACCATGACGACCTCTACTTTTTGTGAAGTCGATTTGACAAGATAAAATGTCTCACCATGACGACCTCTACTTTTTGTGAAGTCGATTTGACAAGATAAAATGTCTCACCATGACGACCTCTTCTTTTTGTGAAGTCGATTTGACAAGATAAAATGTCTCACCATGACGACCTCTACTTTTTGTGAAGTCGATTGGACAAGATAAAATGTCTCACCATGACGACCTCTACTTTTTGTGAAGTCGATTTGACAAGATAAAATGTCTCACCATGACGACCTCTACTTTTTGTGAAGTCGATTTGACAAGATAAAATGTCTCACCATGACGACCTCTACTTTTTGTGAAGTCGATTTGACAAGATAAAATGTCTCACCATGACGACCTCTACTTTTTGTGAAGTCGATTTGACAAGATAAAATGTCTCACCATGACGACCTCTACTTTTTGTGACGTCGACTAGACAAGATAAAATATCTCACCATGACGACCTCTACTTTTTGTGAGGTCGACTTGACAAGATAAAATATCTCACCATGACGACCTCTACTTTTTGTGAGGTCGACTTGACAAGATAAAATGTCTCACCATGACGACCTCTACTTTTTGTGAGGTCGACTTGACTAGATAAAATATCCCGCCATGACGACATCTACTCTTTGTGAAGTCGACTTGAGTCGATTTATGTCTGAGATATTATTATCTCGCTATGTCATCAGGTAGGATGGCACTTATGCTTCCCATAGTCAACCGCATTATGATCACATCCCTGCCTCATCCACATTATCATGATTATGTTTACGCATAGCTTATTCCTTATTTTTCAAACTGTTGGAGTTGGTTTCAGTAATTATTATTGTCAACGTTAAAGGTATATTATGTGATCTTTCCAGGGAACGCCTTCAACATCGAAAAAAAAATTGAAAGCAGATTTTCTTGCAGATTTACATTTCTGATCATAAATCATGCATACATGATACATTCCAAGTTACAGGGCGATACGATTCTTAATTACTTCAAAATCATGGTTTTAGAGTGAAAATAAACTGTCGGAATCCCGACAGTTTATATTTTTCACTCTAAATTCACTCTAAACCATGATTTTGAGGTAATTAGGAATCGTATCGCTCTGTAACTTGGAATGTATGTATGATTCATGATCGGAAATGTAAATCTGCAAGAAAATCTACTTTCTAAAAAAAATCATGAATAGAGGGCGCTCTCTGGAAAAGATCACATAATATGCCTTTAATTCAACCAATAGATGAATTTCTTTCGAGGTTGATTATTATCATTTATTTATTTATAGGATGATGAAGTATAATCTAACAAAGAAGAATTCAAAAGCTTTTGTGTGTACTATAAATACAATATTTTTTAATCATGATCAAATCCATGGAGATCCAACACTAGCCAAACAACAAAATACATTTTTTCTTTGATAGTGAAGCGTACAATTACGTCAGCCATCCTATATCAGGGATGGAGCAGCAACCGCAATATAGTCATCAAAAAGGATCGCTCCCAAATGTAAGGTGAAGTCCGATTTTCATTTTCACATTTTTATTTCCTACACGCGGACCCATCTACTGGTATACCTTATCGATTAACGGTAGTGCAAGTGGGTGATGCATGCGCAGGTTGGACAGTATAATTTAATATTTTTAGAGTTAAAAGTCCATTTATTACCTGTATATAGTTACTTTTTTTATGACTGTACATCAGTGTTAATAACTAGGGTGGTGGTCTGACGCTGCATCCTTGCTGCAGAATTTATATCCTCTAGCGATCTATCAATTCATGTTTTGAATTCGGGGCCTTCTATATATAGTTCTTCCTCTCGTAATTGTTACAGTCTTCCAAATTTAACTAGACAGGTGGTCAGTTTAAAAGTCTTTCAATAGTTGCTCAACACCCATTTTCTCCCTGTTGTATTACTATTTTCCTCGTTTTCTGTTAGACATTTGTAGTTTTCGAATATCTGTGTTCTCTTTTTCATTCTCCATTTCTCCGCGTCTAGCATATCTTCGTTATCATGATAATGGGGCGTGTTTGCGGCACCTGTTATTATATAATATGATAAGTCCTGTTTTGATGGTGTGTTTTCTCTCACAATAATTTAATAATATATTTTATCGCACTTGCAATATTTTGTCGGATGTTAAAAAGGTAAGGCCGCCTTGGAAGCAAGGGTTGACAATTTTAGCATTATATGTTTTATAGGTTACCTCCCCGAGGGCAAAACGTGCTCAATAAGTGATAATGCGTGAGTATGATCACAGATGATTATGCTATGCGGCACAATTACCATCTACAGCCATCGATAACAGATGGTGCGATCATAACATTGAATTGCAACTTACGCTTTGCTTCTTTTCAGGGGTTCTTCCGTAACCTGACTCAATTAATCTGACCTGACTCAATTAATCTGACCTGACTCAATTTTATCTGACACAGTTGATTTTTCGTAATGTAAGATTTCCTGATATCGGAAAAAGTAATTAAAACGCACATGTGGCTCCAAATATTCCGTGTGAATGAAATCAAGTGATTACATGTTGTCATTACAGCTTAATTTTATCTTAAAACATTGTAGGCTCTGGCACGCATAATTCGGTTACATGATGAGTGCAGTGAGCCCTGATTATAAGGCTTGGGCGATACATGAACTTCGTTCTGTGCGTAAAAAGGGTACATCCCTCGGGGGGTTCTCAACTTTGGTTTGGATAGGGATGTGCCGCTGAGAATTTGAAAGTGGACCCATTTTTATACCAAGTTTTCCAAAAAGTTCGACCCATTTTTATACCAAAAATCTGGATTTTCGGCAAAGTTTAACCACAATTTTGAAGACTTTTTCGAAAATTTTCGGAAATTTTTGAAAAATTGGACACCAAATTCATGAAATTCGGCTAATTTAGTGACAAATTTGAGAAAATTTTGAAAAGTGACCCCATGTTTATACCAATTTTGCAACTAAAAAAGGGGTCATAGTTAGGCCTATACCAGGAGGCTATTTTTGAGACTCATTCCAGCGGAACATCCCCATACCCACTTTTGTACTAAGAACCCCTCCCCCCCCCCCCCCCCCGGTATCATCATGAATATAGGCGTATTTCTCCCACTGATGCATGGCATGTCGTGCAATTCACGTTTCCTGGGCGCAGGCTTAATTCAGTGGCGGATTAACGGGGGAGGGACATTATGACCCGTGCCCGCTTTCGAGAGGGTAAAAAAGAAAGGCGAACAAGGAAAAGAAGAGAGGAGGAAAGAAGAAGGAGGAAAGAAGAAGGAGAAAAAAGCCTTTTTTTAAACCTAAAATGGGGCACCAAATCGCTCCATTTGGAACTATGTTCACAATTTCTTCACTTTTCAGGGGGAACATCCCCATCAACCCCCCCCCCCCCCCCCCCCCCCCCTGCGCCACCCGGGCCCTGCCCCTCTGAGTGGGTAAAAAAACAAAGGAGAAAGAGAAGATTGGAGGGAAGTAGAAGGAGACGGAGAAAAAAGCCTTTTTACCTAAAATGGGGCACCAAATCGCTCCATGTTGAACTATAGGCCCTATTTTAAAATTTTCTCCACTTCTCATGGGAATATAGCCTTATAATCAGGGCTCACTGCACTCATCATGTAATCTTACATTACGAGAAAAAAAACTGTGTCAGATAAAATTGAGTCAGGTCAGATTAATTGAGTCAGGTCAGATTAATTGAGTCAGGTTACGGAACAACCCTCTTTTCAGTGGTATAGCCTGTAACCAGTTGGGGATGTGCGGCTGAAGGAAGACTGCTTCCGGGTGACAAAGGTAGGGACGGCAGAGAGCTTAAATGGTGATTTAGAAATGAAGGAAAAGGAGAGGGAGAGGAAAAGAAAAGAAAAATAGAAAGACGGGAGACAGAAGGGGAAGAGAAAGAAGTGATAAGGTGTAAGGTGAAGAAATTGGGAAAGAGGAGGAAAAGGTAGAATGAAAGTAAAATTGAGGTGGAAATTGGAATTGGAACTATGTTGCGATTGCCAAAGCTGACAATGCGCCTGCTTCTTCTAACTACCCCCTGCTTGTTTTAAAATGCAAACGTTCCTGCAGTATAGTGGCGTAAGGGAAGGCATCAAGACTCGTACGGATTGAAAACCGTAGATCGAAGAGGGTAAACGCACTGGCTGTCCGTTAACGGGAGTTGATCAATGCGTTTGCTAAGCATGGCTAAACACGTATTAGTTGGTCATTATTTAACCGCTTTCCATTTATCTACACAAAACTGTCCGTTTATCCCAGTCCGTTTACCCTCTCCGATCTACGGTTTTCAATCCGTGCGAATCTGGATGCCATCCCTAACAGAACCAGGTAATGCTTTAATTACAACATGGTAGAAACCAGCCAATCGAAGACCTTATCACCATAAAATACCCTCTAGAGTTAAAATCATTGATACATAGTTATATGCCCCTGAGTACTAATACGCATAATATAATACAAATAGTGAACGCCTGAGATATAGTATTTTTTCTATCGGTCGAGGTCAATTGAACTTACCCAGTCGCAGGTTCTATCGATGGGCATTTGCCAACAAAATATAAAGTAATTGCTTTTGCTTAATACCTCTAGAATATTGCAATTATTGTTATCATGAAGTTAAATAACTCTTGGTACACTTATGATAAAGGATACACATTTATAATTCCACGCCAATAAGTAGGTTCCCTATACTTTTACATGATGAAGGGGGATTACAAAACGTCGACTTTCTCGCTTATAAAGCGACTGAATTTTCAACTTTACATTTTTTATGATAATTGTGATAATTGAAGTACAAAATTGATATAGGGTTACCCTGAAAGCTCCAAGAAATATGCCCTCGATTTAGAACAGATGGGGTATAGCTCTCATTTATTATCAAGATATTGAGCAGTGTTACTGTTGACAGAACATATACAATCAAAATCACCCAAAACCTACAAAATGGACTGAAAAGATCCTATTTCCTAGGATCCTATTAATCATTTGGGGGCAATAAGTACCTTTACATTCCTGCTCACTTCTGATTATCATTGGGCCACAGGCTTCTAAAATAGAGAGAAAATCCGAGTTGTCGTCGGCAAGGACTACAATCATTTAATACTTGCATAATTTATTATGCTTGCTACAACTACACTATGGGATTGGCAGACGAACCTCTTCAGTCGAACATTATTTTGATCATGAAGCAAAATTATTTTACAAAAATTCATGAAAATTATTACGTTTTAAAGTCAAGAAGCTGTCATTACAACACTGTTTAGTATTTTCAGTATACGTATAATGCGTGGGATAACTGGGAGTGGAAGATCTACTCTATACGCTAATTTAATCTCCGTTTGTGTATGGTATAGCTCATGTGTCTGCTATGCATGAGGTGAGCACCATTGAGAAATATCATGAATTAAATTGTCCGAGTGTGGTAAAGTAGGCAGTGATATCCAGTTTTCATTGTTAACAGTTAAAGTAATACCTATCCACGCGGCTATTGGTTTTACCATACAAAACAGATTTTTAAGAAACCTTCTCATCTTTCAAGGTCTATCTCAAGGATTGCTGAACCAATATTAGGCATTTGTGTACTTATTGTAATGCATATCTCATTATGATTTGAAATATGGTAATAAAATTCGTGCATTTTGACATAATTGAAACAATTTGTGAAATGTTGGAATGTCGTTTGCGTGCAGATGCCTGCCGCGTAGAAATTGATTGATTGAAAACGTAAGAGCCATGTACTACGAGGGTCATTCAATAAGTTCTACCTCCTCCCTCATAACATTGCCAATATGAATGTCAGTCTCATGACATTTGTCATGATTATAGCTCTGAATCATAGCTTATATTTATAGTAACTGAGTATTGATATCTGTTTTACTTTTAAAATGATGCGGTCAAAGCCGGAGAGAGATTTTGGACAACGGAAACGGAAAATTACCTTAAAAATAAATGCAGGTTTTTCGAGGTTTTTTCGTATTATATAGTTAGATATAAGAGCATGATTTTAATACTGAAAATGGAAATCAATTAATGATATCTGATAAAATTATAGTATTATCATATATGAATCAGATTTTAAGCAATATTACTCTTGTAGGCTTGCACATAGTGTAATATTAACTCAAATGTATTGCTATGCCTTTGGCATACTGGAATACTGATATTCAGTCTAATTTTCGTTATTACAACTCAGGCCATAGTGATGCCTCATATTTTAAATATTTAACATAATAGTCACTGTATGAGTTTTTATTATGTGCAATCTTCAGAATAATCAATCAGGTAGTCAATTATAGAAAATCATCTCTTTGGTAGACTTGTAATCCCTCTATTTAGTCCGGTATATCGACAATCGCTTTAAGCTTATGAAAGTTAAATATGCTTTTTTCGGGGTGCTCTAGGGGAGGGGTAAACTCATGGTTGTCCTGATCTGGTTCTGGTTATTCAGAGGGCATACTCTTTCCAAAGAAATCAGTCACCTTCACTGTTTATGGTCTGTTAAAGAGATATCCGACATTTAGAACGGTTGTAATTGACCGATTGGTATGCTTTGCCTCGCACAATAATCCAAATGAATAGCACTTCGGCCACATTTCGCTGTTTTTCATCCGTTTCCGTCACACTAAATGTAAGTTTGGTTTTCACTACATCTTTAGAAAAGTACGACCAGTACTCAGGTCAATTTACAATGTATTTGTAGCTGAGGTTCTAAGCTACAATTGTGTGATATTTCATAAGACTGGCTTATATAGTAATAAAGTTATGAGGTAGGAGGTAGAACTTATTGAATGACCCTCGTATATATATAGGTCATCTGCACGGAACATTTCACTAATAGCCTCCACGTTTGATAATGGTAATAAATAAGTTACATCACATTGGTATGTTCCGATGAATGTTTAGGTTCAATTGACTTGTTAACCATTTGCCAAATAAATTCAAATTGAGTTTTTGGATGATTTTTATTTGATTTCATCTGCAATTGGGGATAGTTTAAACAGTTAAACATTACACCTATAATGTTGCAATGCTAAATGTTAGTGTTCAACTCTTTATTTTCCTTTTGAGCAATTAATATCGATAAATCTGAGAATTAATCTTTCTGGATATATCAAGCGATATGGCTAGGAAATGTGATATTATTATTTCAATCACCCTTACGAGATGTGCGATAACACTTTTATTACAAAGAAAACAAGCTATTAATAATAGTTTAGCATCTTAATTTGTATATATTGACAACTGAAATATTGACCATCCAACTCGGGAAAAGAACTAACCCAGAAAATTATAAAAATTCTATGTCAAATAAATATATCGCCATACTTAAAATGTATGTTAATATTGTTCAAGAAGATATAATAATAGCTATTAATATTATGAATATCGATGTCATGTATAATTTGAGGAAACATTGGATATTCGCGATTAAAAAGAGAAATATATGAATTTTCAGTTCCGTTTAGTGTTGCATTCATATATGAACTCAATATTCGTCTGGATCTCGGGAGGAATTTAAATATACATCTGATTTTACACACAGTGTTTTGATGCTCTAGTTATCAAATGTCTTTCAAGTAGGTTTTTATAACATATGTAAATACTAATGAAGTATTGTCATGAAACTCGACTTTTATTCCGGGAAGTCTATACTTAGATTTTTAAATACTATACAGGGTGACCCAAAAAATGTTAACACTCCGGGCACATAAGATATCTTAAACGGGCAGGAACACATGGGTCTAATCTTGATGTATTATGAAAGCTGAGTAAATAAGCTTTCATTTGCATTTTATTGCGTTCCAATTGGTTATTTAGAACGGGGGATATGCTTCAGCAAACATGAGGAAGCAAAATCGGCTTGGTCCAATCCTCTCAGTATGAAAGTAAAGCTTTTAAAATGCACGAAGCAAGAAGCAACATGATCACACACACACATCAGTTAATCTCTTCTTTGTTCTTTTCAAAGCATTCTTTCGATTCTTTTCAAGCTTAAAAGACATAAATAAATATATTCCACGTAAATTATATAGGTATTTTGTCATGAGTTCAAGTTCTATACTCTTTTTCCATTTGCAATGGGTAGCTGTCAGTAAAGCAGTCTTTAAAATTGTAATTGAAACATTTCATGTTCTTTGTTGAAATGGTCCATCCAATTAAATAAATTAACTAAATTACACTGAAATAAAACTAGTATTGCGCTGAAATTGACCATAAATCAATTGCACGTAATGAATCCTTCAGGCCGGTAAAACAAGAGCTTTCAAATAGTCAACTGAAAAGAATCGAAAGAATGCGTTGAAAAGAACAAAGAAGAGATTAACTGATGTGTGTGTGTGACTTAATCATGTTGCTTCTTGCTTCGTGCATTTTAAAAGATTTACTTTCATACTGAGAGGATTGGACCAAGCCGATTGTGCTTCCTCATGTTTGCTGAATCATATCTCCCGTTCTAAATAACCAATTGGAACGCAATAAAATGCAAATGAAAGCTTATTTACTCAGCTTTCATAGCTTTCATAATACATCAAGATTAGACCCGTGTGTTCCTGTCCTTCTAAGATATCTTATGTGCCCGGAGTGTTAACATTTTTTGGGGTCACCCTGTAATAAGTATATTTATAAGATTCTGAAAAGGGAATCGTGAAAAACAACTCTACATAAGCAGGTATTAGAATGCATTCCCTTATTGGCATGATTTTAGATTAACAACGATTTAGAATCAAAATAGTTCAGGGTGGTGTTTTTTTTTAAATATGCGTATTCATTGCTACCTTCATAGTCACGAACGAAAGCCGTTCCAGTAAACTCTTCTATTTAGAAATCTCCAGCAATTTTACTTTACAGGTTCCGATTAGCCGAGTGTTTTGACACCCATGCAGTTCCAGCTTAGGGTTTTCAATTTTTGACGTATTAATTCTATGTGCAATATTTGATCAGACTTGTATAATAATATTTTATAACTTGCCCGGTTTGTGTCTATGAGTTCATAGTGGATGTAAGTGTACTGATTGTTGTTGTTGTGTTTCGTTAAGTGTAGTATTGAAGTTTGAGGGGAGTATGCGTGACTGTTTGGGCTAGGGGTTTTCAATTTTTGATGTATTAATTCTATGTGCAATATTTTATAATCTAATGGTCTTTTATATCATAACTATAATGCATTTTTATTGTGTGTATTTCTTTGTAAAATTTGATGCAATTCAGTGTTTGAACTGCTATATCAATTTTAATAAACCAGTTATGAATGAATGAATGATGAATGACTCGCGAGTCATGACTTGCATGAAAACCCCCGGACATGCCAGAGAAAAACAAACTTGTTTCCATCCGTCTGCCCGTGTGGTAGATTGCAGCTGGTGTTGGTGATATATTGTCTCCCTCACAAAGTTGCATGTTGCGGTGTTTCAGTAACAAATAAGGGTGAGATTAAAGAGATTCATGGTAATACTTTCACATTTTACCTTTTGCTCGATACATTTGGAAGTTGCCGGTATCGACGCCATTGGTGATAAAACCAAAATAGTCTCGTACCACGTTTTACTTCTCATGGGTGTACGCGTGTATGTAAACATAGTACTAGGCGGACAACCAATACTATGAATGCGATAAACTGTTGCGAAGAACGCACTACGCACCTAGTCCACGTGTAAGTTACACGGCGTAGCGATGGCGTACCAATGGAGTAGCGTTAGTGTGGACACGGGTCAGAGTAACGAACATATTCGTGGAATTTGCATTACTCTCAGCGTAAGTTACACCGGCGAATAACGACAGTGTGAACATAGGTTTAGGGTTCGTAGCAATGGCCAATCCTTTGTAAAGTTGAAAAGATAATCGGATTATGTTATCTCGTTGTTATTCACTATCGAAGTGATTATGTAACTCCCTGGTAACTGGATCACGCACCTTTATGACTTTATGTAGCGATCATTTCAATCGGTGTTCTTCAGGACTCAAAAGCGTGATCCAGTTGCTATAGTGATAATCTGTGTACACGTAACACTTCGATACTGAATTCCTTCTCCCTCTGCTAATTACATGGACTGCCTCAGACCTAATCACTAATTGTGGATTACATCGGCACCATATTGGTTACGTCACCTCGAGATGGTTAGCTGACTAATGGTATGGAATACCAAGAGAAGATCTCGGTAGCTTCCCAGTAACAATCGTGCCCGATCGCATTAAGTAATTAACTTACACTTCCATTATAGAGGGAAATAGTTCTTTTAAAAGATTTAAGAACATAAAAGCATAATGCATTAATTTTATGCTTTTAGAGGTTTCAAAAGTAAAGTTTGTCTCTATAACATGAATCGATAGTGAAAAAAATAACATCAATGAATAGAACAGAACCACAACTTGCCAATGGTGTGTTTTGTTTTACTATCGATTCATGTTTACCCAGTTAATTCCGGACTACAAATGGGAACCATGTAATAAAGTAATGGGAGAGCAAGTTTGATCGGACAGGTGATTCGACTGGTCACAATGGTTTCTGGGAAGCTACCGATTTCTTCTCTTGGTAATACCAGTCATTATGTCAAAAACTCCAAGCAACTCGCTTCAGAAATAGGTGAATTCGTCATGGTACAGTGTAAAACCTAAGAAAAGTGCTTCCCGTAAGACATTTCGTTATACCCATCGTGTTGGAGCATGCAATTCGTATAGTCATGTAGGGTATTGTCTCCTCAACAAGAATATTGCTGTTGGTAAATTAAAATAGTGTGTTAAAAAGCTTTAATTATTAAAGCAAAATAAAGTGCCAATACCTAAATTGAATGTTGGGCGCTTTATTCTAGCAACACTAGTCTAATGATAGCGAACCCGTTAACGTTTTCTCTTCGTGTCGTTATTGAATGGGGTTGCCACCTCGAGTTCGATTCCCATTGATCATGAATATTTTTGCAGGAAACAGACGCGAATTCGTTTTAGGAATATTTAATCATATTTTTCTTCGGTTATGCAGCTATCTGTTCGTAAATCCAAAGTCATTCGTCTTAGAATACTGTATTCAACTATGTGTGCCCAAGTGTGGCACGGAGGGACTGGACTCCCTGACTTCATAATGCTGCATTAGAACGCCATCTAGTTACGCCCCCCCCCCCCACCCCCCCCCCCCCCCCCCCCCCCCCCCCCCCCCAATATGAGTGATTCGGTTGAGATTGGCACTGTCGGTTACCACTCTCTAGTTTCTGACGGCACCCATCTATTAATTTGCGACTCGACGCCCCCCCCCCTAACATTTCTGAATCGTCGGCAAGTTGACAGCCTGGAAGTCGTCGGTTCACTCTTATTTTATGGAAATTTTGGTACATAAAACAATTCAATTTTCTGTAAATATGTCATTCACTTTCCTAGGCCAACTTGTCGTTAATTTGAGAAAATATTGCACACCAATAGCACAATAACATGTGTTGTTGACGATAAATATTTGCTGTTATATGGATGTTATCTGATGAAGATGTGGGTGCTATCTACTGAAGAAAGCAATAGCAATGTAACATAATGGGTGCTATCTATCTATCTATATCATATACTCTGCAAAGTTGCAAAATGCAATATCTAACAGAGGAATATACATAATGGCGACAATTGAAAATAGACAATAGAATACATCATAATCTTAATCTACAACTACAACTACACATGTTATGAGCAATATATTATAATTTTTGAATACAGTGCTTGAAAATTTCCAGAGATTTGGCATTGTACATTGAGGGTGTCAGTGAATTCCAGTCCTTAATTGTGCGGGGATAGAAGCTGAACTTATATGAGTCGGTGTGAGTTGGAACGATACTAAATCTCTGTGGATGGAATTGCCTGGTTTGAACAGCCTGTCTACACAGGTAGTGCGGGATAGGAATGGCAATTTGTTCATTTTGAATTTTATATAGGATTGCTAATCTGTTATTTTTTCGTCTTTGCTCTAAGGAGGGCCACTGCAGGTCTTGTAAGATATTTGTTACCGTGCCCTCTGTTCTTTTGTGGTTATTTGTTACAAATCGGGCTGCTCTGCGCTGTACTGCTTCTAGACGTGATATGTCGCATGCATTATGGGGGTCCCATACAGCGCAGGCAAACTCAAGGTGCGGTCTCACAAGTGCGAAGTACATTTGTTGTTTCACGTACTTCGCGCACCTCCAAAGATTCCTGCGGATAAACCAAAGGGAGTTATTAGCCCTAGGCCTAAAAAAGAAAGCAATATAATCCCTACCTCTAAAAAGAACAAAATAAACTTAAAGGAAATCTATAAACTAAAGGCTAATTTTCTTAAATGTTGGCCTAAACAATTATCATGATTATGATGATCACACAATAAATGGCCGCAGATTTGTCTAATCATTTATAGTCAACCATCTGAGACCGATCTTCCAATGACGTCACCAAGCCGTTCCATTGACTGAAAGAGGAGGCTATTTTCTGACGAGAATATCGATGGAATCTATGGAATCAGTTTGAATGAAAAATAGCCATAATAGAAAATCATTATGTTAACACATACATGACATGTACACTTGTCATTAAAATCCAGGTAGATTATCTCATGTCCATTATCTTTTGCAAGTCGTCAGTTCTGAAGTTCCGTGGTTTGTACTTCTTAATGATAATCATAAAGTTGAGGCATCTTCAGTTAGTTTGAGTAAGAAGTGTTATGTTTTGTCAACCATTCTTATATCTGTATAGATAGTATATAATTATAGTTTGGGATGTCAGCAGGCAATTTAATAGGTTTTTGGCTGATTTTTAGCCTACACGCCCATACATTTTGAGATAATGGTGTATAGTTTGGGGCGGGGTTTAATTCATTCTAAAAATAATACCTTCAGCGCATATGATCAACGCGTCATCGCGTTAGCGTGCTCTACACAAAGTCGCCGCCGTATGCGTTGTGCGTATACCGCAGCGATGAGGGGTGCGTGTGCTAAAGAACGCGATTAATTCGAAGCAGGAAGTTGGAAAACAACTCGCTGGATTCGCCGATTTTATAAAGGGGGAAATTTGTTGTTTTTTATGATAAAAGATCAAAATAACCAATAAACTTAATAAGAATGAGAATAAAATATAGTTCTTACCTGTTTTGCTATAGACGATGGTCTTATAATGTATAGGCTGTACCACATTTGTGTCGTCTTGTATGGCCGCCGCAGCAAAGAACTATATTGTATTCTTTAATTCCTGCATTTCAGCCTTTAATTAAACTTCTTGATGTTGGTATTCCGCTTTCAACGCTACATTGTATGTCCATGATCGCTTAGTTTGAGGAATAATTGGAAAGTTTTTTATTTTGCACTGTTACTAAAATTACAAGATAGCAAATAAAAAAAATAAGTGTAGCCTCCTCAGTGGCGTGCGCAGGATATTGTGAGTTTGGCGCCACCTGGCCATAAATGAAATCCCCCCGACTCAGATTCTTCTCAATTCCCCCGATGTACCAAAAAATAGTAAAAGGTAGCCCCAAAAAATGTTTGCAGTCACCTCGTGAATTTCACGTAAGTGGGGGGGGGGGCCTCAAAAAATGTAAGCCAACAACTACCTAAGGAACAATTAAGAGAGGTTTCATCAGTTTTCTCTATAACATTTCCTTTTTTTTACATTCCATTCACAAGAGGTTTGTATCATCCCCACGCACAACCATTCACAGTGAGTTTGTATCAACCCCACGCACAACCATTCACAATGAGATTGTATCAACCACATGCACAGGCCATTCACAATATATTTATATCATCCCCATGCACAACCATTCGGGGTGAGTTTGTATCATCCCCGTGCACAACTGTATTGCATCCCACATACAAAACCAAAAGGGTTAAATTTTGCATCGCGTGCAAGGTGTTATCACCCGGTATAGATGAGGTGACATTTGTTGACATTTAGGACGCCCTCTGTTGGTTTGAGACAAAACACACCGGGCAAGAGTTCCTATAGTTTACATAAGCCAGATCAGGTTTTCTAACTAGATTGTGGTGTCACAGCAAAATGTTATCAAAACTGTCTTTAAACTTGCTTAGGAATGCTATAAGCTATCGCATTTCACCAAAAAAAACTAAAACTAAATGAGTTTTACAATTCATTAGAAAGAAATTACATGTTGTCTTCATTAACTTTACTGTATATTCTGCCTGGAGGGAAACAACAGAGGGTGTCCCATTTGTTAATACATGACATCATAGGTCACCTTATCTATAAATTCAACGCCTTACAAGTGGGAATGTCATATTACACCTCTTTATTTGTCTTGTGGTCTCGCCAGCTGGTATCTGACCCTCTTACCATCCATAGACATAGATTTCTATAACATATGTTTTCTATGTACATTTATTTGATTCAATACTAATCAAAGAGTTTCAATGTAAAGTTAGACATTTTTAACATACATAACAAATCATACACGTTTCTATGTACAGTTACTCACATGACTTAATAGTAATCAAATAGTTTTGAAATATCCATAATTCGTAAACATAGACTTCTGTGTAAAGTTAGTCATTTGAAAAAAATACTAGTTAAATCGTTTCAATGTGAAGTACAGTTAAATCATTTGACTAAATAGTAATCAAATAGTTTCAAAACCCCTCAAAAAGGTTCGGACATTTGTGTACAATTGCCTAAATTCGGTATAAAGTGCTCAACAAAAGAAAGTCATACACTTTGTTTAGGTCCTTTAGAGTAACTTCCGATTATTTTTTGACCATACAGGCTAGATAGACATGTGAATGAATCTTTCCGGCACAATTTGATACCAAAGCTGCCACCTAACAACAAAGATAAACCATGATTAGCACCATTTAAAGAAAATTATTAACTTTTCAAAAGTCACATTCTAGGATCATCACTTTCATTCTGGTCACTGGTGTTTATAAGTGTTTATATGATAGGAACAATACAAATTTGGTTTAGAAGCAATTTGGGGGTTGTAACTAAAATTGTATTATTATTCTGGGTCTAGAAAAAAACTATCAAAATCATGAACAAATTTACACAAATGACAGTGACTTCAGCTTAAGGGGGCATTAAGCGATGTGGTGGAGGCAGCGCCCTCAATTACAAAAATATATGATAAAAACTGGGATTTGTATTTTTTTACAATTGTATTACATGTATGAACTTACACCTATAAGGATTAAGATAAATCAGCCCACTTTGTACAACAAAACGTCGATTCAAAAATGCTGGTAGGGCCGCAACCAGCATTTTACATGGTTAAGGGTGGTATTCCAACATATTTAAAACATTGTTTTAATCAAGTTTTGCTGGTTTTTCTTTTGTAGAAACAACAATAAGGGCAATTTTTAATGTTCATCTTGAATTCTGAAGTAAATTAATTAAAATTTAAAAAATTCAACATGACATTGTGTCCCTTTAATGATTTAGATGATAGAGATATACATTACATGTTTTTACAACAATTCTGTTGTAATTGATGAGAGCTCTCGCCTTCGGAGGATCTCAATCTCATTCCTCAGTTCCAAATTGGCGAGGAATGTGTGGTTTATAATCTAAACATTTACATGCGAACTTGGAATTTTCACGCATTTTGCATGTTATACATGCCAAAACGTCACCATGATAACTATACGTGCGATGCGATCTGTGAAAACCACATGGTAGGATGTTTCATATTAGTATGACTTAGTTATAGCACGAGGCAGCGCAGCACAGCTGCCGAGTGCTATAAGGAATTAATAGCACTCATCGACAGTACTATTAGTGATGATTTATGTGGTAGAACTCTACTATATATACACACCCCTACATACCCGACACTTCAATACATATACACACCATCTACTAAACACACACACCCCAAGTTAAGGTAATAATTACAGTGCTGTAATTAATCAGGTTATTTACGATGTCAAATTAACAGCACTCTGAAGCTGTACTATAAGTAAAAATTTTGGAACTCTGGACTGGCTGTGTGTGTGCTAATTAGAGATATTTATATCATAAGAAAGTTGAACTGTCCTGATTACAGTACTGTTTCGATCATAAGAAAGTTGAACTGTTATAGGTATAGTGATCCAATTTGAGCTCAATTTTTCCGGTATTACCTTCATGTAAGGGAGGCAGAGTTAGTCTAGGGTAAAGACTTCATTGAGGGACTATACTGAATGAAGCTTATAATCCCAGAATGAAGTTTTTACGCTAGACTAGTTTCATGACATCCTTACATGGAGGTAGAACAATTTTTACACATAGTGTTTCCTATACTACAAGGATAACCATCATAAATACAAACGGTAATAATTCATTCTATTTTTCTCATACAACAGTATTCAAACTTCAGGTCTTGATGTGGGCTATACTGCATTTGGGGATGATTCACCGCCTGTTGGCTCTACGAAACATCCCTCAGACGTAAATCATTGTATGCAGGACATGGGCAAAATAGGCTAGTATGTGTTTTCTTGTTTGTCCGACAAAAAAAACCTCAATGTTGATGGGTAAACGTGAATTTTATTCAGTCACTTCTTTTCATTTATAGAATGTAAATAGTCAACTACGGAATGTAGGTCATCATGGTGTGAATGGACTTCCTTCCATTGGTGTACCATTTATGTTGACATAGAGTAAACCCCAGGATGCGCCATACTGGATTGTGTATGTACCATCCTTGTTGCGACGTGCATAGCGTGCATCCCAATCTTGTGTAGCCTCTACCTTAATACCACCTGTGGTAATCAACTGTTCATTGTAGTCCACAATCTGTACAGTGGCAGTACGCAGGTAATGAAGTCCACTTGGCTGTCTTAGTTTAATTGTGCATTGACTTGGGTCGACCTGTTAATGGAGGGATAATAACAACAAAGTAAAGTAATAAAAACAAAGCAATAACAAAATAATAATAATAATAATAATAATAATAATAATGATGATATAAACACTAACCTTAAGGGGAATAAGTACATGAGATTAACTAACAATAACATTCATTTACATAAATTAATTAATTATGCTAATTCATTCAAATATTCACAACATTTGCATAATTTGTACGACGGGCTGTCTTTAGTCACGGTTAGAGACAGCCCGTCGTACAAATTATGCACATTTATTGAATATTTGAATAAATTTGCATAATTAATTAGCTCATGAATAGTAATTTACTTTGTTATTTATAACGGAATAAAGCGCATTATTGTTTATGAAAGAAATTACGTTTAGGGGAACGATTATTTTCGCCCTAACGTAATAATGAGTGAATAACAAAAACCTCGTTCCCCCTAATGTACCTGTTAGTGAGATAATAATAATGATGATAACACTAACCTTAAGGGGAATAAGTACATGAGATTAACTAACAATAACATTCATTTACATAAATTAATTAATTATGCTAATTTATTCAAATATTCACAAAATTTGCATAATATGTACGACGGGCTGTCTTTAGTCACTGTTAGAGACAGCCCGTCGTACAAAGTATGCAAATGTATTGAATATTTGAATAAATTTGCATATTATGCTAATTTATTCAAATATTCACAAAATTTGCATAATTTGTACGACGGGTTGTCTTTAGTCACTGTTTGAGACAGCCCGTCGTACAAATTATGCAAATTTATTGAATATTTGAATAAATTTGCATAATTAATTAGCTCATGAATAGTAATTTACTTTGTTATTTATAACGGAATAAAGCGCATTATTGTTTATGAAAGAAATTACGTTTAGGGGAACCATTATTTTCGCCCTAACGTAATAATGAATGAATAACAAAAACCTCGTTCCCCCTAAGGTACCTGTTAGTAGGATAACACTAATAATAATAATAATTTTACTAATGATAACATGAAAGAGAAATAATACATGATATTAGGTAACAATAACATTCATTAACATTAATTAATTATGCTAATTTATTCAAATATTCACAAAATTTGCATACTTTTTTTAATGCGGGCTGTCTTTAGTCACTTGCTAGGGACAGCCTGTCGTACAAATATACAAATGTATTGAATATTTGAATAAATTTGCATAATTAATTAGCTCATGAATAGTAATTCCCTTTGTTATTTATAACGGAAAAAAGCGCATTATTAGTTTATGAAAGAAACTACATTATTTTCGCCCTAACGTAATAATGAGTGAATAACAAAAACCTGTTTTGCCCTAATGTAGCTGTTAGCAAAGTAACACTAATAATAATACTAATAACAAAGTAATAAAGTAAAAATAAGAACAAACAATTTAAAAGAAGGTATAACGACAAATAATTGATAACAACAAAATAATAACAAAGTAATTACATCAAAATAAACATAACTACAACCAGGTAAATGTTTAAATTGGGTTATATTCCATGAGAGGGCGCTCATATCATATAGTCATGTAGGCGTATGATGAAAGCTGTTTTAACAGACCCCCCCCCCCCCCCCCCCTCTCTCTCTCTCTCTCTCTCTCTCTCTCTCTAGAAGGACGAGGGTTAAGGCGTCATCGTATCTACCTTTGGATCACAGCCTCGACCAAGCAAGTATAAAGCGTTTAAGAAATAGGTACATTGACGTCAAGTACTTGCTAGTTTTGCTAAATAGTTTGGTATGCTTAGGGGTTATTCAAGATAGCGTCCAAAATGGCCGCATTTCAGGGTGAAAAAGAATAGACACCCATATCCAGTACTTTTACTCCACCCGGTAAACGAATTTGTATGTGACAAGGTATGATTGAATGGTATAGACTCCATTTTAAAGAGGCCATCATAATTACCATTTCACTAGTATTACCTCCAATTAGTCAATAAAATTACGTCCAAATGGTCAAAACAATTTCCAATAATGGTAGGATAAAAATCTATAGATTTAATAATTTAGTCATATCTAGATCTTTACTTCATATAAACACTTCAAAAGAAGTAAGTTCCCCTTTAGGGTTTCCCTTATATTTTCAAAAATATACATTGGGTTGAAATGGGTTTTCTGTCAAATTGTTATGACGTTCATACCAATACTTGACCAAAATTTCAAATCAACAGGTTCTGTCATGCTTGAGTGAGCGTGTATTGAATGACAGAATGTCCCATTTTAAAAGTTGTTAAAATAATGTTTAGTAGTGTGTGTATCCACCACGTTGGTGTATCAATTGACGTTGACGACATCGATTTCTCATAGTGTTGATGAGGCGCGCTACTCGATATGGAAGTCCAACTCGTGTTGTACCAGAATTTTAACCCAACTGGTGCTTCCATGCTCAAATTAGCATGCATTGAAAGAGGGAATGTTGCTTTTGAAAATGAGCAATATCCTGTGATGAAGGTTGATCAGCCAGTCAATGTGGCTTTCACTGCCTGATGCAAATGTGTTTATGATCTTTGGTCCCCATATTGTGTATGTAACCATGCCCCATTTATCCAGCCAGGAAAGATCCTCCCGCTACTAAACATTATTTTAGCAAATATTGAAATTAAACGTTATTTTAGCAACTTTTGAAATGGGACATTCCGTCATTCAATACGTGCTCACTCGAGCATGACAGAACCTGTTGATTTGAAATTTTGGTCAAGTATTGGTATGAAGCCCATAATCATTTGACCGAAACCCCTATTTCATTCCAATGTATTGTTTTGGAAATATACGGGAACCCCTAAAGGGGAACTTACTTCTTTTGAAGTGTTTATATATTAAAATTATGTGACTTGTGCTAATTTATATGATTAATTTAAACTATGGTCTAATCACTTTCGGGAGGTTTATGGCCTGTTGCACTGTAGTCAATACATATCATGCAGGTAAGTATATATCGCCCCAACCCACATGCATTGTATGATCTTACCTGTCCAGCAACTTGAGTCTTCTTCTCAATCAATAACCTGGCATTCTCATAGGCCTGATTTTCGCTAGCCACTAGTCTTTGCTTCAAATCCTCGATCTCTTTTCTGTGTTTGTCCTTCATGTGTGCTATCTGGATAAAAATAAAAGTTGTGTTTTTGAATGAGTCATATGTACAAGTCCAGGGTAAAATGTATCTTCGTCATATTCGGATTCAAGAATATTGCATTATACACTAATCCTGTCTAAAGCACGTGTGGTCATGTGGAATAGCACAGGACTCCTAATCATAAGGTTGTGAGTTCTAGCCCGCTGGTGGCAATGTGTTTGTGTCCTTGGGCAAGGCACTTAGTCTACATTGCCTATTAGGGGGTTACTATATAGGGGTTATGTATGTTTGTTCATATTGGTTTATGTCGCAGCTTGGCGCTGATATAGCTGCTACCTGGACGTTGCATTGTTTAATAAATAATGCATTTAATTTGTAATGTTGTTACAACTCAGCCGGTTGGCTGCGATGACAATAAAATTTAGACCTTTATTATTTATTTATTTATTTGATTTAAACTGTCATTCTATAAACGTGATATGAGGTCTAATTTTTAATAAGGCAAATAAGTGGGCTATGGGTCTAGATAGAGCAACATTTTAAATAGGCCCAGGCCTGGGCATCTTATGAACATGACACACGGTAGTTGGGGTGTGTTCACACATAATTGTTCATGTTAGAAGGTGAAAGAATCATTAAAGGATTAAAAATCAATACAGGGTGAGTCAAAAAGAAGTTGTACGGATTTGAATAATTTTTCCTGAGAAAGAAAGAAAGAATTGACCTAAAACTCAAGCATTATTTTGACGAGAAGATTCTTCCGATCATCTGAAAAAAGAATGACTGAAATCGATCATTCCTATCCAGAGTTATAGCTATTTTAAAAGAACCCATTTTTTAGCTGTCCACCGATACGTAAAACAGAACAAAGTAAAGAAAATGTTTAAAACTCATCATTATCATATCAGGAAGTAATTGTTGTATTCCTCATAATGCAAAATCATAGATCCGTCAAAAAGAGAAGGTTAAAGTCTTATTGTTGTCACTGATTATTTGTTTTAGGCACACCATTCCCACCTGTGTTTGAAACTCCCGGGCTTTAATCTTATTTGAATATGAATGACCGTGTGTACATTTTGCTGCCCACTTAGAGTGGGTAGATATCAAGAGATTTAAGCGTTCCGTGGACAGCTAAAAAGGGGGTTCTTTTATTAAAACAGATATAGATCCTGATATAATTGATCGATTTCAATGATTTGTTTTGTCATATGAGCGGAATAAGTTCTTTGAATACGTGTCAAATTTGTTTGGTCTATTTTTAAACAAATATTCATTCCCGTACAACTTCTTTTTGACTCACCCTGTATACCCAAACAGCTTCCAGCGTGAAAAATAAAATAAAATAAAAATTGAATAAATAATCAAGGTTTTGAATAACTCAGGGAAATCAAGACAGTAGTTAAAGATCTCTGTTTATCTGATGGCGCATGTGGGCATTTTTGTTGCTCACATGTTACGTTACAATCTTGAATTTACGTAACATATTTAAAAGTATGCGGCTTGACCATGTTGACAGTACTCTGGAGTCTGGACTGGTCATCCAGATAACACTAAACAAGAACTGTCTTTAAAAAAGACAACGCGGTTTAGGCATTGTGTACCTTCTAAAGAAACTAGAGTAGTAGTGCTCCTTTTGGTGGTGAGTTAATAATCCATTGTAATATTCATCCAACACAAATTCATATATGGAATAATATTCCAATATTTTATAAGGATATGCTGAAGTCGTATTTTGATTTTATTATGCCTGACAATATTATTCATCTTCAACAATGTGTATGGAATAACCAATATATTTGTATCAATCATAAGCCTTTTTCCATGTGTGGTATGAATATGATCTCTGATTTATATTATACAAATGGTAAAATTATTCCCTTTGATGTTTGGCTTAAACGAGGGGTTGCTAATAAATATTACATGAATTGGAGAAGCATTGTTGATGCTATTCCAGCTTCTTGGAAGCAAGTTTTTAAAATTGGCTTTATACGGGATCTTTGTAAAAAAAAAAGGTTTCATATTGATGCACGAGAATAATGAGTCTCACATTGATAATATGACATCCAAAATCATCTATCGTATTTTAGTCCAGAGAATTCAGGAACCTCCTACATCCCAGGTGAAATACAAAAATGAGCTTAATGTGTTTGACAATTAATGGAATAGTATTTACCTTATATCGTTTAAGGCATGTCATGATGTTAGGACAGGAATTTTCCAATAAGCATGTTTGCAGTAATAGGACGACTCGATTTGTTGGATTTCCCTTTCTATACGCGGTTACCGCGAAAAAGATTCCTCAGAAAGCTTGTTACTTTTCATATCAAAACATGTTCAGGTAGTTTCATTCCTTAGCCGGACAAACTGAATTTTAATTTTATGACTCAGTCTGTATAGGAAAGTTACCCCCACTCCCCCCCCCCCCCCCACACCCCTCCCCCGGTTTTGTATAAGCATGATCAAATGCGCATAAGCTAAGACCTAAACAAAAATGGTTTGATTGGCCTAACATGACAAAACAAATAGGGTAGGTCAGTCGGGATTTGTTTTCTTCTTTATTTTATTTTTTATTTTTGAAATCACCTGCTTTGGGGACTTAAAATAGCTTAAAATGAAAGCAAACAGTCAGAAACTTTAATACTTTGTTCAATTTTTATATACATAGGGCCTATATATAATTATATTATTTTATTTTATTTTTTCCTCCCTCAAAATAATTTTTAAAAATATACAGGGTCGGCGATGTATTTAGGGTCGGTCGGGTTAGGTCAATCAAACTTCTTCTTTTTAGGCCTCATTTATCGGCTTAAATTGTTGTCAGTTGTGTGCTAGGCTCATTGTAATGTGGGATTGAAATATCAGTACAACTCTGCTCCCGGTGCCGAAACAACAGCGTACAGGTGACATCTTTGCTTGTCACTTGTCACTTATATAGCTTTCTGATTTGTCACTACCAAGTATACGTATCGGTTATCACGTACGTTAAGTATCCCCCGCCGCCCACAAGTGTTGTATAAATTATGATCTTACCTGTCTAGCAACTTGAGTTTCATTCTCCTTGAATAACCTGGCATTCTCAGAGGCCTGTCTTTTGCTAGCCAGTAGACTCTGGTTCAGATCCTCCTTCTCATTCCAGTGCTGTTCCTCCAAGTCTGCTATCATCTCGTCTCTAATCTTTATCTCCTCGCTATCCTCTGTTATCTTGGTATTCAGGTTAGAAATTTGTTGCTCTAAGGCAGCGATTTGTTTGTTATTGGAACTTCTTAAATCGATCAGTTCTTTTATGCTGACTTCTAGTTTCTTGTCGGAGGCTTCTCTCTGTTCAGGTAATAGTAGAGATGAAAATTAAATTTAGGGGATGAATTAGGTAGTATGAGTGGCCATAGTATAAACAAAAGGTGTACGATAATACATCTAAGGTAACACGTAGTACGTGTAAAGTTACAAGTAGTACGTGTAAGGTTAGACGTCTAAGATGTATCTTAGACGCTTAAGATAACATTCTCGCTATATTCCGTTTACAATTGTGACACTTTGGATTTAATATTTGCGAACAAGTATAATCAAACAAACCCGGTAGTGGCGTGGGAGAGGATGAAAAAACAGGACAAACATATTGGATATATTATGCTACTTATGGAATAAACCCTATTTGCAAACTGTATTTGCTCATCTTCGACGGGTAAGATGTTATCTTCGAAGTCTAACCTTACACGTACTACTTGTAATTGTACACGTACTACGTGTTACCTTGCCTTAGACGTATTACACGTTCTTAAAAATAGAAACATATATATAATTCTTGCAACGTTTAAAAAGTTTCAAACTTCAATTTGGTTTTGAAAAACAAGATGGCTTCCTTCCGCTATTGCAGTTTTTTGACTCATCCTGTATTGTCTGTTAACGAGATATCTAAAGTTTAGAACGATTATATTTGACATTATACAATAGGTACCTTTTGTACCTTTAGAATTGGTGAACTTATAAATATACCGTATAGCACTTTGGAGATATTGCTGTTCTTTAGCCGTTTCCGTCGCACTAAATGGACATTTTGGTGTTCACATAAACATGATAAAACAGTACAACCGGTAATCAGACCAATTTACTATGAATTTGTAGCTGAGATTCAAAACTACAATTGTGAAATAGTTCATAAGACTGGCTTATATAATAGCAGATGTAAGAGTTGGGGGTAGAATGTATTGAATGACCCTCGTATCTCCCTCCCCCCTCCCCCCCCCCCCCCCCAAAAAAAAAAACCCCAAACAAACAAACAAACATATTTTGTGTATGATCTTACCTGATCAGCAAGTTGGGTCTCCTTCTCAACCAATAACCTGGCATTCTCAGAGGTCTGTTCTTCGCTAGCCAGTAGTCTCTGGTTCAAATCCTCTATTTCTTCTAAGCGCTGTTTTTCCAGGTCTGTTATCCTCCCTTCTTTATTCTGTAGCTCCTCGCTATCTTCCGTTATCTTAGTATTCAGGTGAAAAATTTTTTGCTCTAAGGCACCGATCTGTTCGCTACTGGTATATCTCAATTCAGACATTTCTTTTCTGGCGACTTCTAATTCATTGTCAAAGGCTTCTCTCTGTTTATGTAAGAGTAGAAGAGTATAAAAAGATAACATTTAAATTTAAGGGATGGGTGGTTGTTTTTCTTCTCAAAATTGTCATAATGTGTTTGGAAATTTTGAAATTGTAAGACAACCTAAGGAAGGGGATTTACCACCAGTCATGAAATCTGGCTACCTGTAGTGAAAGCGACAATGTTCCGGGCGCTTTGCCCGAATACACCAACAACATGAACCATATCAAATTATGAGTCTGGCCAGCAGGTGATATGTAATAAGTGATTCTATTGAGGGATAGTGTAATCAACATATAGTATTAACCTTTGTCTTTCAAAAAATATACTATTGGAGATATCTGAAGTTTAGAACGGTTATATTTGACATCAAACAGTAGGTACCTTTTGTACTTGAATTGGCGAACTTATAAAGATAACTTTGGAGATATTGCTGCTCTTTAGCCGTTTCCGTCACACTAAATGAACATTTGGTTTTCCCTGTATCCATATAGAACAGTACAACCGGTACTATTTACTATGCATTTGTAGCTGAGATTCAAAGCTATAAATTGTGGAATCTTTCATACGACTGATTTATATTATGATAGCAGAGGTAGGGGGTAGAATGTATTGATTGACCGTCGTATCTCTCCCACCAACATGTTTTGTGTATGATCTTACCTGATCAGCAAGTTGGGTCTCCTTCTCAACCAATAACATGGCTTTCCCAGAGGTCTGTTTTTCGCTAGCCAGTAGTCTCTGGTTCAAAGCCTCTATCTCTTCGCTGTGCTGTTTAACCAGGTCTGTTATCCTCCTCTCTTTATTCTTTAATTCCTCGCTATCTTCCGTTATCTTAGTATTCAGGTGACCGATTTTTAGCATTAAGGCAACGATCTGTCCGCTACTGGTACACCTTAAATCATACATTTCTTTTCTGGCGACTTCTAATTTCTTGCCAAAGGCTTCTCTCTGTTAATGTAAGAGTGGAAGAGTAAAGATAAAATTTAAATTTAGGAGATGGGCGGTTGTTTTTGTTATCACAATTCTCATAATGTTTTTTTGGAAATTTCTAAAATTGTAAGAAAACCAACAGAACAAAGGTTAAAATCTTTAACCATGTTGGTTACAATTTTAACAAACGGGAGGTTACCAGGTGAACCACACAATTGGTTGGTTAAAACCGTAACCAATTGGTTAAACTTTAACCTGTGGTTGGTTACAATTGTTAATAATTTGTTGGTTAATATGTTTTAACCAACATTGGTAGGTTAAAGTTTTTAATCATTTGTTGGTTTATATGTTTTAACCAACAGTAGTTGGTTAAAAGATGTTGGTTAAACTGTTATTATTTTTGCTAAACTGTAACCCAGACAACATTACAATATTGATGTTTCATTGGCCCAATATTACCTTTCAATATTGGCGCCAACCCGTGGCAAGGACCAACAAGTGACAGGACAAGGCAATGATCGATTTTTGTTGTACCCATGAAAACGTACCCAGTGACGCATCCAGGTAAAGTGACTGACATTGACGCACCCATTCGTTAATATTGTGACGCACACGCACCAACGGCTGCCCATGACGTACCATGCGTCAAGAATGTGGTGGTAAATAACAAACCCATGACGCACCTCCCGGGGGTCGTATTGTGCGTTATTCAACTGATATGTGCATTAATAGCTGAAACGATTTTGGCACATAATTACCGAATTCATGACGTTTTTAAAGCAAATTAGCATGGAATTCATTTATTATTCATAGCCGGAAATTGTTGTATATTGCAAACAATTTCACGAAATAGGTGAACTAATTTAAAAATAATGATATTTGGAAGAAAATGCTCAGGAGTTCGCTGAAAAGTCGTGCAAAGATGCCCGCTCCCTCCCTCCCCCACCTAAAATGTTCATGCTCCATCCATCCCCCAACCCAAATGAAAATGTTTAGTTATGATACTGCCCCATAGAATGTGCTACTCGAAATAAATATCGACCGGGCTATGTTACTTGAAAGGTTTGAGATTGACACCCTCCCTGGCAGAAAGGTTTAGCGACGGCCCTGGTGTTACGAATTTTAGGTTTAGACAAAATATTCGATTTTTTTTAATATCCCACTCTCCAAATCAGAGAATTGTAAAACTACTGTTTCAAAATAAAAAATTATGAAATTCAAACACAAATTTGAAGTCGTGTCAAATACTCTCATAATTATGAATCTGAATTTGATTTTAAATAGGAAAACTAATCACAGGATTTAGTTTTTGACAATATTTCAAAATGTTAACTCTCTGAAATATTAATATGAAGTTCAACTTTCGATCTCAACACAAGAAATAATTACCTGGAATTTTTAGGTGTTTCTACACCTTTCATCAGCAGACTAATGACTCGACTTGACCTTTTGGAGGTGTGATGTCAGAATCAGGTCATAGACTCTTGGTAATTTGTACCTGCCCCCGTCTTTGTTGAGTGATGGTTGGTTGGCTCTGATGTAAATTGCCTCCTTGACCCCTCTCTCAAACCAACGAGGATCCCTATCCAGGATCTTGACTTTGTCTAAGTCTATACGCGGTGTCCCAGTGACTCAATATGGATATGTTGGGATACCTCGGACGAGGTGGAACTAGGACAATGACGGGGCAGGTACAAATTACCAAGAGTCTATGACCCGATTCTGATGTCACACCTCCAAAAGGTAAGTCGAGTCATAGTCTGCTGATGAAAGGTGTAGAAACACCTGAAAATTCCAGGTAATTATTTCTTGTGTTGAGATCGAAAGTTTAACTTCATATTATTTATCACCAACACAGATGAACTTTCATTCTAATCTCTAAAATATTGTTGTTGTTGATGATATATTGGGAAAAGGCAGGAATAGTTAGTAAATAGAACAAACCTCTTCCGTGATGACTGTATATATCTCATCAACAGATACGCTATGATCGTGTAACTTCTGCTCCAAGGTGAGGACCTTTTTCCCAAGATTCTTCATGGTATTTTTCTTCTCCACCTGTAAAGTGAACATACATAATTCTGGTTAGTAACTAAGGCTGCAAGAACGTCTCACTTCATGCTCAAACTAGGACTGACCGATATTTGTGTCCTTTGACAGATACTCATTAGACACATGATAAGCATGATAAGAAAGAAAAAAACTTGGCCTGCATTTAGGTTTTATCTGACATGATTTTTATTTGAATAGAAATAAACCCGTTGGTGTTATCCCACTTATTTCCTGTAAATATTAAAAAAGCGATAACAAAGTAACAACTCATGGTTAAGAGTACACACTCTAAATAGAGCCCCATAGTAATACATATGTACAGAATTAGTGATATAAAACCCTATTTTAGACCACAACATTTTGAAATGGGACCTTTTAGGGTGAATTTTGCTTGAAGATGATTACTTTTTCTCACCAAAAAGTGAAAACTGTAGGTATAGTAGGGTCTAGAATGGCAATTCCGTGACCATTCTCTGGCTAGTAAGGTTTGACGATTGATTTGACATCTATGAACCATAAAGAAAAAAATAAGCTTTGATGTCCCTCGCAAAAATCCCGGGGTTTTTCGCTAGAGGCGAAAATCCAAAATGGCCGCCATACAGGGGTCCGAAAATTCAAATGACTTCAATTAAGCTAAGAAGCCTACCAAATTGTTCGCCTAAGCACAAGGATTCCGAAAAAGTATAGTTTGCCCTACTTCCGATGTTTGGGTAACGAGTTATGGGGTCAAACGTAAAAAGGTCGTTGACCTTTGCATATGGGGTCAAAATTTGAACTTGCTCCGATTTTGAAAAACAATATCTCATATTGTTCGTATGATCACAAGGATTCCAGAAATAGGTGTTTTTTTTACCATCGGGAATATTTTGTGTGGGTCAAAAGGTCAGAGTATACTGACCTATATAGAACCTGACCTTTTGACCCCTTTATAAGTTACAACAGACATTCTAGGTGGTAAAAACTATCATTTCTGGAATCCTTGCAATCAGACGAACAATTTGAGATATCATTTTTCAAAATCGGAGCAAGTTTAAATTTTGACCCCATATGCAAAGGTCAACGACCTTTTTACGTTTGACCCCATAACTCGCTAACCAAACATCGGAAGTAGGGCAAACTATACTTTTTCGGAATCCTTGTGCTTAGGCGAACAATTTGGTAGGCTTCTTAGCTTAATTGAAGTCATTTAAATTTTCGGACCTCCTGTATGGCGGCCATTTTGGATTTTCGCCTCTAGCGAAAAACCCCGGGATTTTTGCGAGGGACATCAAAGCTTATTTTTTTCTTTATGGTTCATAGATGTCAAATCAATCGTCAAACCTTACTAGCCAGAGAATGGTCACGGAATTGCCATTCTAGACCCTACTAGTAGCCTGCTCGATTTTCTAAACGACCGCCCTAAAAAGACTACATGTCCGACGAGCTTGGACATTTCACCGTAATCGCCCTTGTTATGAGATGACTACAAGTCTCGAATACTGTGTTTGGTAGCATGATTCTGATCATCTCCATTTGTAGCCATTTTTTAGGGGGTTTTGTCCGTATGTGTTGTGTTAATCACGGACCAGTTACTGCCTTTTATCGTGGCTTTTTATCGTATTTTTTGTGGCACAAGAATCTTGAAAAGTAAGGACGTTGGTTGAAGGAAATTTTGATAAGTTGTGTATTATATTGATACCTACTGCATGAGCATATTTTTGAGGTCCAGAATTAGGCGTTACTAAGATGTTTTTGGGCCGTAACCAAGGCACGTTCTCTGTTTCACATTTAGGTATATGTGTTAGGATGTACAGTGATGCGCCCCTACGATAGTTTCTACGCATAAAGAAGTAGACCCCGAATTACATAGAATTAAAATGTGGTTTGTGTTTGTATTTATTGTATTTCATCAATCATTTTCCTCTCATTCTTCTCACTGGCATAATATGTTGATGTTTGTTGTCATTTATACGCTATTTATAAGGTTATTTGCCTACGTTAATGAATGCGGATAGTTATAGTCAATTATAATTCAAGCAAATCGGCTGGCGTGAGTTCATTGATACCATGAGCTCACGTAGTCCTTTTCAGTACTTCTTCAGGCAAATGAATAAGCGGGAACCATACCAAAAGACAAGGCTATCATGTGACTAATTTTAACATAATAATTAATGTCTAAATTCGGTTTTTCACGGACATATCGGACAGGTTTAACTTTAAAAAATGAGTGCTCACCTGTTTCTTGACCCATATGCATCTATTATTCGGATGAAATTCAATCCGGTAGCCTTACATGCTTACACAGAAAAACAAAATTACCAATGTGATTATTGTTTTTTAAGATGGCCGACGAAGATTTTGTCTGAGACTAGTACGTATACCACTCTCAGGATTTTGTATTAATACCACAGTTGTTTACTTGCTAGTCATAAATAAAAAGATCCAATGCGACTTTTCTGAACCACTTTTGCTAGCTCTTAGTTTCATAGCAATGTCATGAATTCCAAAGAGAACATAAAAGGACAAGTTTGAGTCTCCAAAAATGTGAGTGAGTCCATGGACGGTGGGACCAAGTGGGCCATAAAAATGATTCCCTTCCAACATTGTACTTTTACCCGATACCCAAATTATAGATTTGGTACCAATCTATCGAAACTAGAGCTTACATCAGTTACGAAAATGAAAATACCCGGCGAAGAATCACATTTTAGCGAAAGAGTAAAAATAATGCACAGATTAAATACAAAATAAATCAATTTCAAATGAATCTCCACATTAAATGTGCATTAAATAATCGTGATTTAGCCGACAATTTTTTTTTAAATAAGCTTATTATTATTTTTTATTATTTTTATTTTGATGAATGAAATGATGGATAATTCCAGAATCAAATGTTTAGAGACATTTTGGGAATCTCGGGTCCCAAAATGGGCCCCGGGATATCGACTTAGTCTAAAAAATGATGGATACCATGATAAAATGTGTCCCGATGTGATTTTTTGGATGATTTCACATTTTGAGCTACTTATTTATAAAGTCTGTGTACTGTATTCCCTTTACGAAAATGCAATCACCAAAATGTGATTGCAGCAAGGTGGTACCAGGTTGCACAAGGTTGTCGCACGGTTGCGTAAGGTTGCACAAGTTTGTCACAGGTTGTCGAACGGTTGCGTAAGGTTGCACAAGTTTGTCGCAAGGTTGCACAAAGGTTGTGGATGATTGCTTCAAGGTTGCGCAACCTTCTCAGAACAACCAAACTGGTTGCGCAAGGTTGTATTTTTCCAAATTTAACCTTGCGCAGGGTTGCAGAATTGATTGCGATTTTCATAAGGGACGGGTCAAACTGCAACACATTTGACGCAGAAAAAAAATGTCCAGCAATTTAGCCTAAAGAAATGAATGGACACCATAAAATGTGTACCGATTTGAATTTTTGGGATTTTTTTCACATTTTGAGCTACGTATGAAGTCTGTGTAGCTAACCGGTCAAACCGCAACATATTTGACGGAGAAGAAAAAAATCTGACAATTTAGCCTAAAAAATGACAGACACCATAAAATGTGTCCTGATTTGATTTTTTGGATATGATTTCACATTTTGAGCTATGTATAAAGTCTGTGTAGCTAGCCGGTCATACTGCAATACATTTGACGGAGAAAAAAAAATCATACAATTTAGCCTAAAAAATGACAGATGGTGTCTGTCATTTTTTAGGCTAAATTGTATGATTTTTTTTTGTATCCTGATTTGATTTTTTGGACTTGATTTCACATTTTGAGCTGCGTATCAAGTCTGTGTAGCTAACGGGTCAAACCGCAACACATTTGACGGAGAAAAAAACATTCCGGCAATTTAGCCTAAAAAATGGCGGACACCATGAAATGTGTCCCGATTTGATTTTTTGGATATGATTTCACATTTTGAGTTACGTATAAAGTCTGTGTAGCTAGCCGGTCATACTGCAACACATTTGACGGAGAAAAAAAAATCAGACAATTTAGCCTAAAAAATGACAGACACCATAAAATGTGTCCTGATTTGACTTTTTGGACATGATTTCACATTTTGAGCTGCGTATAAAGTCTGTGTAGCTAACGGGTCAAACCGCAACACATTTTACGGAGAAAAAAACATTCCGGCAATTTAGCCTAAAAAATGGCGGACACCTTGAAAGGTGTCCCAATTTGATTTTTTGGATATGATTTCACATTTTGAGCTACGTATGAAGTCTGTGTAGCTAGCCGGTCATACTGCAACACATTTGACGGAGAGAAAAAAAATCCGACAATTTAGCCTAAAAAATGACAAACACCATAAAATGTGTCCTGATTTGATTTTTTGGACATGATTTCACATTTTGAGCTGCGTATCAAGTCTGTGTAGCTAACGGGTCAAACCGCAACACATTTGACGGAGAAAAAAACATTCCGGCAATTTAGCCTAAAAAATGGCGGACACCATGAAATGTGTCCCGATTTGATTTTTTGGATATGATTTCACATTTTGAGCTACGTATAAAGTCTGTGTAGCTAGCCGGTCATACTGCAACACATTTGACGGAGAAAAAAAATTCTGGCAATTTAGCCTAAAAAATGACGGACACCATAAAAAGTGTCCCGATTTGATTTTTTGGATATGATTTCACTTTTTGAGCTACATATAAAGTCTGTGTAGCTAACGGGTCAAACCGCAACACATTTGACTGGGAGAAAAAGAAATCTGGCAATTTAGCCTAAAAAATGACGGACACCATAATAATGTGTCCCGATTTGATTTTTTGGATTTGATTTCACATTTTGAGTTACGTATAAAGTCTGTGTAGCTAACGGGTCAAACTGCAACACATTTGACGGAGAAAAAATAATTCCGGCAATTTAGCCTAAAAAATGACAGACCCCATAAAATGTGTCCCGATTTGATTGTTTGGATATGATTTCATTTTTTGAGCTGCGTATGTAGCTAACGGGTCAAACCGCAACACATTTGACGGAGAAAAAACATTCCGGCAATTTAGCCTAAAAAATGACACGACCTCATAAAATGTGTCCCGATTTGATTGTTTGGATATGATTTCATTTTTTGAGCTGCGTATGTAGCTAACGGGTCAAACCGCAACACATTTGACGGAGAAAAAACATTCCGGCAATTTAGCCTAAAAAATGGTGGACACCATGAAATGTGTCCCGATTTCATATTTTGGATATGATTTCACATTTTGAGCTACATATAAAGTCTGTGTAGCTAGCCGGTCATACTGCAACACATTTGACGGAGAAAACAAATCCGACAATTTAGCCTAAAAAATGACAGACACCATAAAATGTGTCCTGATTTGACTTTTTGGACATGATTTCACATTTTGAGCTACGTATAAAGTCTGTGTAGCTAACCGGTCAAACCGCAACATATTTGACGGAGAAAACAAATCCGGCAATTTAGCCTAAAAAATGAGTGACACCATAAAATGTCTCCCGATTTGATTTTTTAGATATGATTTCACTTTATGAGCTACGTATAAAGTCTGTGTAGCTAACTGGTCAAACCGCAACAAATTTGATGGAGAAAAAAATTCCGGCAATTTAGCCTAAAAAATGACGGACACCATAAAATGTGTCCCGATTTGATTTTTTTGATATGATTTCACTTTTTGAGCTACGTGTAAAGTATGTGTATAATGAACTGATCAAACCGCAACACATTTGACGTATCAAATGATGTTCGCATTTCAAATTTTATCTCCAATATAAGTTTACATTAAATAATCGTGATTTAGCCGAAAAGGTGTTTTTAAGTAAGCTTATTTTTATTATTTTTGTTTATTATTTTGATGAATGAAATGATGGATAATTTTCAAATCAAATGTTTAGAGACATTTCGAGAATCAAACTATCCATTATAACAACACATCGCTAACAATGTGAGTGTGACAGTCATCGAATCTGGTTCCGCTGGGATCCTAAAGTACCAACCACATTAAACATGTCTACCGAAACCGCTCAACCAAAAACCATGCAACCCGATAACCGCAAAACCCGCGAACCGCGAAGCCCGAGAACCGCTCTAGTTTCTAGTAAAAAAAAACACCACATTTTTAAGATCTCTCAAAATTTACCTAGATGAGTAAGAAGCGCACAGTGTGCATGGACAATGGTGCATGATGTCCCCATTAATCATAATTAATTTTAAAAAATCGTAGCGGCATTTACACAATTGTTCTTAATAATAATAATAATAATAATAATAATAATAATAATAATAATAATAATAATAATAATAATATAATAATAATAAAGGTAGGGGATATCCTATTTAGTGTAGTACAGTACCCATAAAGTAAATAATAGAATAAATTATGATTGAGTTTAAAGCAGAAAAAGAAGCAAAAAAGTGAAAAATTTTGGTCTGTTTTCAAGAGCAAGGAAACTATACCATCTGACGATTGCACAGGTTTCAATCCCAAATGAGGGGTTTTTTTACACAGCTTGAGGTAAGTGTTCCCTAATAAGGTGTCAACCCACGTGGAAGAAATTATTTCACAGTATGTAAAAGAAAATGTCATTGTTTAGTTTGATTTATTTATTTATTTATATATATATATACATTTTTAATGTATTGTATTTACCACTATTTATTTTAATAGGTTCTTTAAAGGGGCATTTGAGAGATGTATCGATATACTAAATGAGCAAATAACGTAAAGATAATCATCAAAATAGCCCAAATCCAAAATGTCATACAATTCCGACATCGCCTTCATGCCAAATAAGCAAATAACGGCACTTGCGGGTTGAGATTTGCCGCGAAAGTCCGTAAGTAAAACGATAGCATAACTTCCGAATTCAGCACCTAGTATCGATATGATCACATCGAAACTAAGAAAATCATAAAATTGTATATGATAAACGGCGAATGTTGGTAAACTGTTTCAGATGGTAGTTAGTATTATGCCTAAGTATTACTTTGATGCAAAAAAACTGATTTCCAGGATAATTGAGGGCGCACTCCCATACGTATCTCTCAATGCCCCTTTAATTGTAATTGTTTGTGTCATAATACAGTCGGGTTGACTCGGGTAGACCAAACATTAGGCAAATATCATCTGTCTATAATGTTATGTCTATTGTGATGATCCCTCACCTAACCTCCAGAATTATAAATTTTACACCCATTCATACTAAAAAGCCCCGTGTTTTTAATATTTTTACCTATCATCCAAAGACCCAGTGGCGTAACTAGGTTCTTCAATTTAGGGGTTTAACCGATTAATTTGGTTAATATGATTTGCAATTTATTTTTCAAGGAGCATTAGGGGCACATAGATTACGATCTTATGTTTTTACTATACTTATACGCACTGCCCTCAGTAGTCGAGAAATGGTAATAATTTTGCCGTTGATTGCCACATCCGGGTAATTTGAGTGTAACGCTATGGGAAAACATACCATTTCTTGGTGGCCTTTTTATGAAAAAATGCCGGACATTTCATCCATAAAATGCATAACACTTTGAAGAGTGGGACTAAAGCTACCGGCTGGCATACTTTGGGGATAGCATACCTTTTAAAAGGCCAGTCAGTAAGGTGGGGAACACCGATGTCATGCGAAATACGTGAAACTTCGTACTTGCAGATGGCATTTCTCAAAGAGAGTAGTTTTAATCACAGAATAAGTAATTGTAGCTGATAAAATGTGTTTCAAGCTTTCCATTGATATCAAATAATATGTGGTATTTACCAGCCAAATAATGTGTTAAAAAAGTTTACAAAGGTATACCTTTAGATTTGACCTTTAGTAAGGGATGTACAGCATTGTACAGTCTCGTAGTAATCTTATAGGTACATGTACTTTTCCATGCATTCTTTCTTTACTACATTATAATATGGCATTTACCATAGGAATAGTAGATACAGAAGGGATGATCCATGATTAAAGCACTAATCACATTGCCGATCTTTAACATGATTGTTATTTAAATTCTATTATAGAGACCAGTCGCCTATTGCTTTACACGTTATGCATAAGTCTGTTGAATTTCGCGGGTTCGTTTTATTTGTCCTCCACAAACTTTGTTCACTCTGTGTATGAACATTGGTACGTGACGTGACCTTACTAAAGTAACATAGGGCACAATGACATAATTGTATATGGTCAATGCCCTGATTGTGCTAAACAAATGTTGTGGATGAATAAATTCAACTAACTATGTCTTTGGTGTTAATGGTCCTTTTGTCCACTAACGGGCACAACCCGAAATCGATCGCACAATGGTATTTCCTTTTCGCGTTCGTCACAATATTATCCACAGTTCATTGCGGTGGTTATATGTAACATACATGTATATGCCGCTGTACTTCCCGTATTCACTATCCACGTTCTTTTTTAAACCTATTAAATGTCGGCGATATATAGGGATGTGGAGATCCAGTTTAGTTTTATAGCATCATGGCAGGCGCCTGACACTCTATTGTTCGAATCGCCGAAAGCATCGACGTACATGAATATACAATGAATAATCATATCAATGAATATACGTCATTTGTGAAGTCGAAAATGAAAAGTACCAGACCATAGTGGACACGAACGGCCGTAATCTTTGAATCTCCGTGGATTTCAATTTTATGTCGGAGTGTTTTACCTAATTTCATACTGACACGACCTGAGTGATAATCAAACGGTCCCCGAACGATGCCCAGGCGCTGTTAAAGTCAGAAATATCATCGTTCCCTAGTCCGAGCGTTCCCACATCGAATTTCACCTAGAATATTCGTCACACGAACCTATGTCCGCCATCGTCTGAATATCGAAAAGGCCCTCTGGAGAGTCAAGGGGACAACATTTTTTTCTACGCATGCGTCCGATCGCTTTGGATTTGTCCACAAAAAATTTGGACAAATGCCTAATGAGTATGTGCTGCATGGCAAGTGACACAACTTCTTGTAATGCGCTAATCAACCGTAGATCTAACCCCCGGGCTCCGGCCAGTTTGGGGTGGAAAAGCCCAATCAGGAAAAGTTCACGGAAAAGATTCAGGCGTTGACGGTTCAATGGTATATCACAGATAGGCAAAGTGGGTATATCCAGTGACAGTTGTATATCCCTTGGTATATAATATTTAATTTTGACTAAAGCAGCCGACAATGCATTGATTGATGATAACATCCAGAAGTGGTTTGATGTGATAATAACTTGCCGCCATGAGGATCGAGCCGTGTAGCGGGGGGCCACGCCGAACTATGATCGAGAGTGACTAATAACGCCGCCGCAATGCGGACCCGACTGGCGCGCGGCGGGCCGGCACATCCAACATGCGCGAATCCTGGCGTAGCCAGCTTTAAACAGGGCCATAGGGAGGGGGAGGGGTGGACTTATCAGACAGTAAAAAGTCCGAGTTGTATACCGACGAAAGGCATGATGTACAGTCAATAAAACTATACGGTAGTGCCCACATGTTGTGGCGAATATAAGGCCTACACTTACTTGCAACAGAGTGACGGTGGAATCCGGGGGCCGACTATACGACCATAACAGAGCGACAGTAGAATCCGGTGTTTTTAATTTTTTTTTAATTGAGTGTATTGTTAATAGTCCCGGTTCTGAGCACTCACAAGCCCGCCCGGCCTGTGGGCCTAAATGAGACACCGTGCACTTTGCGCCGTGCATAAAGTGCTATAACCATCTAATGATTGGAAGCGTAGCAGTATCAAGTATTATGAGAAAATGTGTACATATCTCCTAAGATTCTGGAGATTCGGAGTCTACCATCGGACCGGGCTTTCAGTTGACCTACGCATAGGAACATCGTCGAAGCGAGAATGTCCCCTGTAACCTTTTTCAAGATCTTTGGCACTGAAATTAAAATTTTGGTTCATTATAGAGGGAATCCACTTTACTCATACGTGCCCGTAATCACCCTTCAAAGGTACAAGACTTGATCGCGTCTATCAATAGTTGTCTGATTGCCTTTCCACATATATTTCGACATGAATATTGTGTCTCCCAATTCGTTTATTAAAGCTAGCTACATTTGGTACAAGGACTAACTTTCTTGAAATAAAGTTGTACCAAAGATTTTCTAGAAATTCATCGGTTGTACAGGTTTAAAAAAAATGGTAATCATGGTAGATTTAACATTGGTATAAACGGTCTCCTTTCTCATTGTACGATTGGCTATGGCCTGTTTTGGAAATGTGTTTGCTTTGTGTATCCAAATAGCTTACAGTTGTATATTAGCCTAGCTATAACAAGCTATAAAAATGACATCTCTGAATGTATTTTAAACAAAGTGTGCAAAGGAGAAATGGTTGGGCACACTGGTATGCTATCGTTATCAAAGTGAACTCAACTTCAATCACTTATTTATCGAGCAATAGTATATTGTTTTACGCATTTTAATTTGTTTAGATTATAAAGTTAAATAAATCCAGAGATAAATGATAGATAGAAAAATAGATTAAAAAAGAATAGAAAAAAACTATAAAAGCATTGGCGGCCTTTATAAATTATAAAAATTGACATAAAAATGATGTTACATACATCCACAATCAAGTTTTTTTTATTTTTAAAAAAACAAAAAAATAGAAAACAACAACGAATACACGGAGATTCGAACCCGTGATTGCCGATTGCAAACGATATGGCCAACGTGTGCACGCCACAGAGATCGACGAGTGTAATTGTGTCAGTTTTATTATTTAACCATTGATTCTTTTATTTATAACGAACGGATTTTTATCGTGCCATTTTGGACATTTTAAACCATATTTATATGTTACTCTCGCACAAAATGTGTTTGTAATGTGATTATACTCCTTATTTTGGAAAGAATGGTAAAGGCGTTGACATTTCGAACACAATAAATGGCATCTTGTGTACTGTTTATACGGTCGCTCGACTGAACGTTGTGTGACCTGTTGCATTGCATTATTCATGTTGCGCGAAAAACTACTTATTTTTAATTAGGCTATTGTTATGCCCTGGCGGCCCAAAAAATGGGTGCTTCCCGCCTGCAAACAGTTGTGTTTACAATGTTTCGGGCTAATTTATTGTCCTGAGTTGTGATCTAGGAGGCATGTGCTTTAGGAGACATTTATGGCAACACTCTTGCGACATAATGAGGGGATTAACAGGGACATACTTGGTTTGAATGCAGCCAAACAACCTTCTATAGCATGTATAGGCACTATCCAAGTTTAGTATTTGGGTGTTTCCATAAATACAGGTACCAGTGGGATATCTGCATAGTCTATATTCAAATGGTCCAATATCCTGTTATACGAATGTACTTGGTTAATTTTCATTTTTCTGATTAAGTCCATAAAGTTGCACTGGTATAACACCACAACATACATATTATATCAACATTTTTTCTTATTTTGGTGAAAATTCGGCAAAATATCCTACAATTTTGGCAAAAAAGTGTGACATTTAAGACAGGGTCAAAATATTAACAATATGGTGATTTTGTTTAGAGTAATTGTGTTATCTGTAGGCTTAATGATCAATATCAAACTAGTTTTGAAGTGTTAAACACATTTTTCATAAGCAAATTACTGAGAAGTAATAATTGAATACATGGCAATTTTACCGTCACCGTGTAACATTTGGTGTCTCAAAAACCCGTTACACGGTGAAGGCAGTTTTCTTTAAATTTAACAGTGACAATAATCTCCATCTTATTTCCCTTTTGTTAATTTTACAAGCCTCTCTGATAGGTTAAAGGAAAATAGAAGAGTTAAACTGAAATTGCAACAAACATATAGAAAATATAGCTGTTTTTAAGTTTGAATATTATGTTTGGTGTCTCCAAATATGTTACGCTGTGAGAACTTTAGGGTAACATCGTAGTTATGTGCCAGCACACTTTATGAATAAATTGTGTTTAAACTGTCTCTTGGTATAGGCTCCTAGCTAGCATACATGGAACAAAAGTTTCCACTTCATCAATATAATTAGAGTTACAAGGAAATTAAGGTATGGTGTCTCCGTTACACGGGGACGCATGAAATATCAATTCCACCACCAAAAAAATAGGTAATCTCATCTTTTCACTATTAATGATGTTTATAGAGTAAAGCAATGGTAAATGCCTTTAGAAAAAACAAAATAAAAGTGATCAGACAGTTTCTGCAGTTGCCAGGCATAATTGAACATTTTGGTGTCTTTTGGTGTCTCAGTTACACGGGGAGACAAGTATTTCAAAGAAATACTGATATTATAATGGTGAAAATGTATCTTTGTACACTTCAATGACCTGTTCTGATCCATTTTCATGAAATAGAATAATGGAACATATTATGAAAGTGGTTATTCAGTTAATATAGACACATTTTGAATATTTAGACCTAATTTGTGTATGTCACACATTGGCGCCCTTATTTATGGAAACACCCATTTACAGAATCTTACAGAATCAATAACTCTGTGCGTAACTCATTAACATAGAGGTGAACTCTGGCTGACACTCGTTGTTATGTCGTTGGTAAGTAGTTATATAACATTGGGGTCAATCCAATTTCTTGGACACATCCAGAATGGGCGATAGAGGGCATGGGTCACAACTTATACTTCTAATGTATGTGGGGGGCGTGCCTTCTGGCAGGGGCCCCGTCTGGTTATGCCCTTAGCATGCTTAGAGTGACCCCATTTGTGACAATTTGACATTATTTTACCTTAAGGGGGTGTGCACCTTCGCATAGCCTCCGTAAAACTGCCGTAACTTCTTCATTATTCATTTAATCTTAATAAAAGTATACATTTTTTTGCAGGAAAGGGTTCAATGAATCCAACTATGATCATGAAATTGACAATTTTGGAGAAAATTATAAAAAACATGTTTTTGGACCCATTTTAGGTTCGTGTTTTTTTTTAATTTTTACTTTATTATTTTTTGAATTATACACCAAAAGTGCTAAAAAACATGATTTTTAACCTCCAAAATCGTGAAAATCACGTTTTTTGGTTAAAAATCATATTTTTTGGCACTTTTTGGTTGATAATTCAAAAAATAATAAAGTAAAATTTAAAAAAAAAAACGATTCCTAGGGAATTGCATGAGGAATATAATAAAACTAGTTAGATAAAATTTAACAAAATATATTTTGAGTTATCTTTGCAGAACCTAAAATGGGTCAAAAAACGTGTTTTTTATCATTTTCTCCCAAAATGGTCAATTTCATGATCATGTTTGGATTCATTGAACCCTTTTCTGCAAAGAAATGTATACTTTTATATAGATTTAATAAATAATAAAGAAGTTACGGCAGTTTTAGTGAGGCTGTACCTGAAGGTGCACAGCCCCCTTAATACACCTGTTGCGTCACATGTTTAACAATCATATCAACGTAATGCCTTCGTACCCCTCACCCTAAGATGATCGATTTGTCCTGCTGAACTGTCTTACCTGTGGTAGTGTCCACCAATCTACATCACACACATTCTTCATGGCTCCTTCAATCTGCTCTATGGCTAAATAATGCTTGAAAGTGAGACCGAAGTCTGTCTTATCTGAGTCAGTTGCAGGTACCGTGGCATTGTCTAGTTCCCGAAGACGTTCCATGATTTGGTTTTGCGAGGTCAGTAGCTGCACGGACTGGCTCGTATCACAGGCTTTGTTGGCAAACTCACAGGCGCTGGTCATTTGTGTGGCGAGTAAGTCTACGGATTCGTTGTGCTCTGTCAATTGATTCATCTCAGTTTGGTACATCTGTTTCAAGTGGGAATGAGCCTTGTCGTAGTGCGAATCTATCACACTTTGTAGTGTCTGGGCTGATTCTTGCATCGCCTTTTCAGACTTGTTGAAGTTATCGGTGAGAGTTTTCTGCATCATTTCCACAGCTGTCCGCTTCTTGGTCAATCCCTGATTCCTGGTAGCTACGTGTGTAGATGATTGACGTATAACTGCGATTATCTCACTGAGGGCTGTTGTTAAATCAATAATAGCATGACCGCGATGGTCAATAAGTCCGCATGATGCACAAGCAGTGACTTTGCAACGGGGATTCTTACAGTACAGATCCAGGGGTTTAGTGGGATGTTTCTTGCATAGTTGTTGCCTCACAGGATTGCGTTTATTTTCCTTTAACTCCTGCATGGTTGAAAGTTTGTGATGGCGAAGGGACCGCATTTTCTGATGATTATCCACACATCTTTCACATACGAAACAGCCACAATCATGACAAAAGCTTACAGCTTGACCGCCCTCGTCACAATTACTGCAAGTGACTGCCAGATTGAAGATATCTTGGAAGTCTTTCAGATTCTGCACAATAAAGTTATTTGGCAGGTTATCGATACATCCGTCAACTAACTTCACAACAATGCGACAGTTTGGACACTTGAGCCGTGGATATTTGCCAGCGTGTTGTCGTAGACAAGACTTGCAATAGGAGTGTAGGCAAGGCAGACATTTTGCTTGATGTTCATCATTGTCATATGGCTCAAAGCAGAGAGAACAAGTCAAGAAAAGATCCTTGAAATCCTCCTTTCTCTGTGAGAGCGACATTGAGGCGGCCATTATTTCTTTGTTGTTATTTCTTTGTTGTTGTCTTTACCGACTCAGTCAACGAGAATATTGTTTTTCATGAATGCCTAAACAGCTGCTTTAGTCAAATTCACAAAGTAGTTACTACATGTAAGAACACCTAAATAAATACGATGCGATGTATGTGGCACAGATCATAAAGTCCACCTTTCAGCATGCATATGTAAACAGAAACAGGATCCGATAGTATCTATAGCACGATAGTGCTGGCACAGTGACAAAAGAATACACGTCACCTAGTATTGCATGAACTATTGCCTGAATTATGCAAATGACACAATCAAAACTTCCTGATACTAATGTAGTACTGTAGTAGTACAAATTCATGTTTGTGTCATATAGGATATGGTTCTGTACATGGGATCAAAAGGTCAAACCGTGTATGAATACTTGACTTTTGTACCGCTTGAACTTGAACAAGAACAGTCCTGAAAAGGACATGGAAACAGAAATTCCACGGGAGATATTTTTAATATTTTTTCAAAACTGTATAACTTTTTTTGTTACAGCCTGTACTACTATTACTTCATGTACATAATTTATTGAATTATTGCAATACCCATTGCAACACCATGGATATACACGCAATGAAGCCAATTGTTATTGAAAGAAGTCAAAAGTCGTTGATTCGATATTTTTATTTCCTATCTGATCTGTTTGTAATTTGCAGCTATTCGTTTGAAACAGACGTGGAATAATTTTGTATCTAAATTGAATTGTGCGGTATGCGGCTTTCGCGGTTTAATATATCATTTGGTTGTACAATTGCCTATAGTGGAATGTCCATTCCGCTTTATTTATTTTATCTTACAAGTATGTAAAAAGTCAGTCAATTTTCAGCAATGTGGTCAAAACTATTGTACCTTACTACATAAATTGAGGCGAATAACTATATTACTCACTAAGTTTCATATCATGGCTTGGCCTGTCAGACTGACTTTTGATCTGTTACCGGAACGGGAACCCGTGTTTCCAGAATTACGGGAAACAGTGTTGCCAATCATTTGTAGATTTGATAATGGTATGTGGATTGTAGAGATTCCTACCTACTCGCCATCGTCCCGGATCATCAAGTTGTTCTTGCCTCTCTTTCTTTTTGATCCATTTCACTTCCTTGATCCACCGTTTTACACGTTCTTCATGTTTATTTATTATCCCAGCCTCCTCCTATTACGTGACTGATTCTAGTTCATGTAGCCGCATGATCCGATAAAAGCCGACCTTTTTGCCGCTTTCCTCTCCGCTTTTGTTGTGTTTTCTTTTACACTTCACTTTTCAACATCCGCAGGCTAGAGGATAATGTCACTTGGGATATTGGAAATCCCTTGCAAATGTGACTCATCCATACATCGGCGAAACGGGCCGATTGATTGATTGGTACAAGATTGCAACTCCCTTTAAAAAGGGATATTGCAAAGGCATGTAAAAGTAAAGATATATGGTATACCAGAGAGAAGAGAAACAACCTCCCGAAAAACATCAGGGAGGCATGTATCATAAAATCATGTACACTGCCTAGTTTTAAGAAGATTTTGAAGTCTCATTTCTATCCATCACATTGACTCTGTTTGCATTGTTCTATTTTGTTTTGGTTTATTTTTGTTTTATGCCGCTTTTATCTTTCTGGAAAGGCCTTATAAATGTTGATTATTATGTATCTTTCTGTATTTATGTATGAGTCAAGATATTCAGGTCCCGTTTCCAAAAACAATCAGGAACAATAATTCTTGCCAAAAATTGGTCAAGTTCATCTTTAATCATATGAGTAGAAACACATCTTCATATTTAGTTTTCAAGAGAATACCTAATTTCGCGCCATACTTACAAATTAAGATATACGAAAAAAAGCGCGAAATCGAATATGTTCCAAGAATATGAATGAAGCCAAATTGGTGGATGTTACCACTACTGCAGTTTTAGTTTTTCACACAACATAACAAACATACATGTTGATAGTTTATAAATAAAATAATATTTGATAAATATACCTAATTCACATATTTTTGTCTGTGTGGAATCTATGATAATTAAATCGATATTATGTACTAAATATTATTGCGATGTTATGATATAACAGTATTGCACACACGTGTTTTACCCAAGAACTTCGTGTTGTTGATTGGACCTGGCTGTCCTTCAAGAAGCCAGACTCCTTCCCTTTTCCTCTCGGAGATCCTCCTCAACGTCCCGGCACTTCTGCACCAGGTCGTTGAAGACCATCCCACTCTCAAAGAGGTATCGAAGAGAGAGTCTGATCTCCCCTCTGGACAAGCACTTCCAAAAGACCTCACGAAGAGTGCCGTCCATGTCCTCCACCTTAAAGAGATACAATTTATTTTTATAATATCAAATCAAATTCGTTTAAAATAATAATTTCCAAATAGGTAACACCTATTTCAATAATGTTCGTTACGTCTGTTATTGCTCGAAAACGATTAAAAATATATATATATACAATGTAACGTAGCATTGCCAAACGAATCCATAGCATTCAATCAATGTGAATGATAAGTTGTGTGTATGTAGCCTGCAGGCACTCTTTACAAAAAAATAAGATTGTCTTTTTCTAATTCTCGTATCAAATGGAGTAAAATAATATGTTCATAACTTGTTGATTGCACTAATCCCAATAAATGGAGGATATTTGTTCACGTGTGTCATTCCACGCAGCTAGTAGTTTACCATTATACAAAACAGATTTTCAGAAACTTTTCCCAAATTTCTAGGCATGTTTGTACTTATTTTTTTAATGCATTTCTCATGGTGATTCCAAATATGGTGATGAAGTTCAACAATTTAGACATTTTAAAACAATTTGTGAAGTTTTGGAACTGTCGTCTGCAGACGCCTACAGCGTGGAAAGTGTTAAACCGACAAACAACCAGACAAGTCTGTTCGGGTAGCTCTAACTCACATTTGGGCCTTGAGATACCCAAGTATTTAACGGCCGTTTCGTGTATATATCTTTTGAACAATTAGATAGTTTTGACTTGCAATTTATGAGATACAGCGGGTCCTCCAGGCGCGGGTTAATGGCAGGAGTAATTAGGACTCTGATTTATTAAAATAATTCAATACCAAAAATGTGTTGACAATTTTACAAGATGTAGATGTAGAATGTGCCGGTACCCTGCCGTAAATAAGGTAGAAGTGTACAGATGTATGTAGAGGGATTGTGAGTCCAAAATAAACAAGCTGATACTGTCTTTTCTTAATATTTCATAACTGGGGAGTGTACATGTATATGTATTCTTCCTTTTACTGTGTTTAATTCATGGAAATCAAAGGCATTAGGGATATACACAGTGTTCATGGTGTTGATGTGAGACATGTTATTGTTAGAAGCCGCTTACCAAATTACGCTTTTTCAATTTGACATTTTCCTTAAATTTCATGATATTTTTTATCATTTAATCAAAACAATTATATATGGTTTATCCCCGAAAACTCCGAGAATTAGCTCCCAGAATTAGCTCCCAGAGTCACCCTCATTTATCAGAAAAAGTTGAGAAATGTTGCCAGAACATTTACAATCAAAATGCATCCAAAAAGACCCTACAAAATGCATTGAAAATATTTCTTTTTTGCACTGTCATGACTGTGGTATTAAGTAATAGTCCTAAAATCAGGATTCAACTACAACTTTAATCATTTGGGAGCAATAAGTACCATTTCTGATTAATTCTATAATCATTTGATTGACTTCTGCAGGGACTGAAATTACTGGTGTGGAATCTGACAAATCTCTTTTGCATATGGTCAAACCAATAGCCGCGGTATACGTAATAACAATGGGGGTACTTTGATTATACACATCTGTGTACATCTCAAAAAGGCTCCAAAGTATTTGTCTGACGGTTTTACAAATCATTCAATATCTCAGGTGTATTAAAGTTTGGGAAAAGGTGTATGTTAGGTCCCAGATACACTGGTATATCCCGGGGGTATACCAAGCTCCAAAATGTATAGAAATATTCTTATGACACATTAAAGATTGCTGAACATGATTATTAGTACTTCACGAATGTAGCGCAATAAGGAGTGCTACCCAAAGAAATGCTATTCAATTCCAGAGCACCGCCAGTTTTAAAGGGTGAAGAAGTAATTTATCTAGCTAAAATATTGCGAATTGTTTGGTAGATCTGGGTTGATATTGGTTTGTTGGCGGAATATTTGACGGGAATACGGATGGATTGTGATTTCCCACGAATAGTACAGAGGTGTTCCAGCAATGCATACGCGGGATTTGTTTCTGTTCAAGGACTCTAAAAGAGGAATGAGTCGGATGTCGACCCTGGTGCAAAATGAGTTTTAATATAGTTTTAAAGAAGACACCTAGAGCTTTCAGAAACTGAAAACCCCATGTCGATACGACGTTTTGTTCCAAAGTTATGTCAAATTGTATACATGAATTTCCATCAAAACTTATGTAAGCCGCCATTTTGAATTGACCATATCTCAATTCGGGATTCCCCGACATCCGACTCATTCCTCTTGATCGCATCACAATTGTTGAATTCGTATCAATATTTTCCACGCGGCAGGTGTCTGCAGACGACATTCCAAAATTGCACAACATGTTTAAAAAATGTCACATTATTGAAATTCATTACCATACGGTATTTGGTGTCACCACGAAGAATGCATTACCAATACGTACAACCATGCCTAGTATTGGTTCAGTAATCCTTGAAATAGACCTTGAAAGGTTTCTGAAAATCTCTTTTGCACATAACTGGTAAAACCAATAGCCGCGGTAATCTTTGTAATAACAATGTACACTTACCTGTTCCGGGTGCCTCCGCTATAACCAAATTTGTTGGCTAGCTCCGATTGAAGTAAAGGTTTTCCTTCATATGCAATGGATGACACATTTACAGAGGGGTACTGTTTTTGAACCAGCTTTAACACACATCTTTGTATATCTCAAAAAGGCTCCAAAGTTTTTGTCTGACGGTTTTACAAATCATGCAATATCTCAGATGTGTTAAAGTTTGGGAAAAGGCGAATTTTAGGTCCCAGATACACTGGTATACCAAGCTCCAAGATGGATAGAAATATTCTTATGACACAGTTACATGATTATTAGTACTTCACGAATGTAGCGCAAGGGGGAGTGCTACCCAAAGAATAATATTCAGTTCAAGAGCATCGCCTGGTTTTAACGGTGAATAAGTAATTTATCTAGCTCAGATATTGCGAATTGTTTGGTTGATCTGGGTTGATATTGGTTTGATGGCGGAATCTTTGACGGAAATATGGATGAATGATGATTTCCCACGAATAGTACAGAGGTGTTTCAGCAATGCATACGCGGGATTGGTATCTGTTCAAGGACTCTAAAAACACTAGAAAATCTGTTTCCAAGAAATGGTTGAGCTAATTGTTGAATTCGTATCAAGACTTTCCACCATACGGTATTTGGAGTCACCGCGAGGAATACATTACCAATACGTACAACCATGCCTAGTATTGGTTCAGTAATCCTTGAAATAGACCTTGAAAGGTTTCTGAAAAATATCTTATGCATGGTAAAGTAAAACCAATAGCCGCGGTAATAACAATGTACACTTACCTGTTCGGGTGCCTCCGCTATAACCAAATTTGTTGGCTAGTAAAGGTATTCCTTCATATGCAATGGAAGATACATTTCAAGGGGGTACTTTTTTGAAGCAGCTTTAATACACATCTTTGTATACGGTATCTCAAAAAGGCTCCTATGTATTTGTCTGACGATTTAACAGATCAATCTCAGGTGTATTCTCGTTCTTAAATAACATGAAAATACATAATTTGCATTATTAGTATTTCAAAAGTTATCTGCTCCACCGCTTTTGGACCCATTTCTTTTGGGGGGACACGCTGTATGCACAGCGAAATGTTCATATTTAGGAATCAACCAGTGAAATGCGAATGTATTTTCACGTCAGTGTTTTTTTGGATCGCATCCCTGGTCATCCGCATTATATTTACGTACGCACATTCCTAATTCTTATAATGTCAAATGTTATTTACTAGTATTAATTTTCTTCGTGGCTGATTGTTATCATTCATTTATGAATGGGATGATGAAGTACGAAAACTCTTGTGTATGCTTGCTATAAAATTATTTGTTAATCATGATCATATCCATGGACATTTCATTCATTCATTCATAAAAGGTTTATTAAAAACTGTTCTTGCAGCAAATACAAAGTAGCTGAATTACAACAATTTTACATATAAAAATACAATGATTAAAGGAAACAATATAATCTACTAAAATTAATTACATGAACCCAATCTTCACACTCACCGAATACCACTAAAAACAACCAACACTCAAAAACATCCACACACACACACATCCAACACCCTCTACCATTCAGACTCGGCTCATTCATTCATTCATGAAGACTCGGCTCATTCATTCATTCATGATTAACATTGATATAGCAATAATACATACAATAAAAATACATTATAGTTATAATATATATAAAAGACCATTAGATTATAAAATATTGCACATAGAATTTAAAACATCAAAAATTGAAAACCCCGAGCCCGCACACATCAAACAGTCATGCATACTTCAAAACTCACTTAACGAAACACAACCCTCACAAATAATCATTACATTTACACCCTCTTTTAACTCATAAACACACACCGCAAACACCCCCACCCGCCCTCCCCAACTTCAAAACTCACTTAACGAAACACAACCCTCACAAAAATTCAATACATTTACACCAACTTTTACTCAAAGACACACACCGCAACCCCCCCCCCCCCCCCCCCCCCCCCCCCACCCTTGCACAATAAGACACATAATATGCATTTAATTAGTCACATGAGATTTGAAAGTGGAATTTCATTGGTCATTAAACAATTTGGTCATGTACAGCAATGGACTGTTCTGGAGGCGAACAGTCCTACATTTTGGCAGGGCAAGTTTGTCTGAGTTTCGTAACTCTCTACCATGTATGGTGCCTCTCCTGGGTGGCACCCAACTGTCGAAATGCTCGGAATCGATAAGAGAGTTGAAGAAACTCAGACAAAGCTGCTTACGCCTATCATGTAAAGCTTGAAGATGGCAAAGCTCAAGGGCTTCATGATAAGTTGTGTAGTGTTTGCCAACGATGATCCTGCATGCCCTCTTCTGGATTCGTTCAAGAGCGAGATCTTCATGAACAGTAAGCCCAGGATGCCACACAGGGGCAGCGTATTCAGCCATTGGGCGAACGAATCCAGAATATATGGTTACAAGATCATCAGTTGGCAAGTTGAAATGTTTGAGAAGCTTCAGTAGATACAGTCTGGAGTTAGCTTTTTTGAGCACCTCACAGATATGGTTACTCCATTTTAGGTCTGAACTGACATGGACACCCAGTATTTTTGCTGTCGACACCTCTTGAAGTGGCACTTGATCAATTGTAGGAATTTGATCCTCATCATGTTTCTTAAGAAAGGAAACTTTCATGTAAGCACATTTAGAAGGGTTCAACTTCATATTATTGTTCTTGGCCCAATCACTGAATTTGTCAAGATGATCTTGTATGACCGGAGGTTTATCACGTGATCTCGTCTCAATCAAGGTAAGGTCATCGACATATTTCAATGTCGTAAGAGCATTATCGGTGGCCGCGTCATTGACCAAAGTGACAAATCCAAGTGGACCTAACCGTGTTCCTTGTGGAACACCACCTTTGAGTTTCAACCACTTGCTATTATGTCCCTTATACCTGACACATTGTTCACGTCCATCAAGGAAGTTTGCAATCCATGCAATAACAGATGGGCGCACACCAAGAGTGATGAATTTGTTAATTAAGAGATTGTGATCGACTAAGTCAAATGCTTTGCTGAAATCAGTGATAACAACAGAGCCAACTTGAACCAAACAGCAACAAACCTTCCAACCATTGCTTAAACATATGATTCTGTATTTGATAAGCGTTTGATGACGTCAGCCATCCTATTGACAATAATTTAATAATATATAATCGCACTGGCAACATGTGTCGGACATTGATGTGACATATAAGGCAGCCTCGGAAGCCAATTGACGGTTTAAGCATCATATGATCATATGTTTTACAGGTTACCTCCCTCCCCGAGGACAAAACGTGTTCAATAGGTGATAATGCGTGCATCACAGATGATTGTACCATGCGGCAGAATTACCATCTACTGTAATAGAAGATCATTGACTGTCAATAATAGATGGTGCGCGCGCGGTCATAAAACTAAATTGGAACTTTATGCTTTGCTTCTTTTCAGTGGTATAGCCTGTAGCCAGTTGAGGGCGGGTAGCTGGGAGCAGACTTACTTATTGCTTCCGGACGATAAAGGTATGGAACGGCAGAGCTAAAATGAGGACAAGAAGGAAGAAAAGTGAGAGGGTAAAGGCGTGAGAGTGAAAAGATTCGGGAAAGAGGAAGGGGAAAGGGAAAGAGTATGAATGATGTGGACGGTGAAATGATAAAAGGGAGTAAATAGGAAAGTAGATAAGGGTCTATAAGGAGGGGAGGGAGGGAGAAAGGTTGAAATGTCGGGAAACAGCGATTTTTGCTTTAAAACGTCCATTATGGTAAAATTGGACGATTCTGCTGACGTTTGCCCTATATAGGACGGACATAAATACGTGTCTGCTTCTTCTGAAACGAACAACTATTAATGAAAACGTTCATGTCGTCAGTAGTATAGTTGCGTTTCAATAGAGCGGTGCCGTGCTTCGATTACAACGATAAATCAATCTAACTCTTGAGGGCGATATTCATATTTTTCCCCTGTACAAACCAGACGACGGTGGCTACGAACGGCCGTTAATTTTGAATTTCCGTTGGTTTCAATGTAACAATGGATTTTGATTATATGACCCCATAAAATTCATCATAGGTTAGAAGAAAATGTTTCCAATCCAAAACCGTTCGGGATGGCTAATCATCCCAATTGTAAATGCTATTTTTTGAATTTAAACCGTTGTTAAGCGGTCGTCCCATTCACTTGATCAGGTAACCTCGTTCGCATATTTTAACCTGAATACTCGTGAATACGCCTATGTCCAGCGTCGTCTGGTACAAACGACGCTGGACACGGGCGTATTTACGAATATTTAGGCAAAAATATGCGAACGAGGTTACGTGATCAAGTGAATGGGACGAACGCTTAACAACGGTTTAAATTCAAAAAATGATACTGACAATGGGGATGGTTAGCCATCCTCAGTGGTTTTAGGATGAAATAATTTAGTTCCAACGTGTGATGAATTTTATTGGGTCATATAATCAAAATTCACTGTTACATTGAAACCAACGGAAATTCAAAATTAACGACCGTTCGTATCCACCGTCGTCTGCCCCTGTAATTGCCTTGTTTAATTGTTTTAGTGTGACAATGACTGATCTTTCAACCTTGAATAATTGAGCTTTAACATACTAAGTTATATTAGTTATAGTTTAAAATAAATCTGTAAGCACATACCACGACAACAATACTCGATCGATTTTAACAAATACGGTGTCCAAATCACCGTAATTAAATTTTCCGTCTCCTGGTATTTTCATTTTTAGGATATGAGTAACAATTCTAAAATTATAGGTGCTTTTACAACAGCCGAGTTACTTTTTTTGCTGTCTTTACATTATCACTTAAAATAGTTCAAAAGTTACAGCGCTTGAAAAATTGAGCTTAGGCCCCAACGGCTAGCCCAACTAGCTGCTCCCCCTTCACTTTTTAAGTTAGGACATACCCCCCCCCCCCCCCCCCCCCCCCACCTTTTGGCAACAAACGCTTATATTTGATAAAATATGAGGTAATGACTAAATGAGGTATGATATGGCTTAGAAATGCATATAAATTCAAAAGAAATCCGAAACCCCAAACCGGATTAGGTTTACTCAATACCCAAACACCAGTTGGAATAGAGGGGGAAACCACTTATTTACACCCAATGGTGTGTCAAAAGGGAGGGGCGGGTGGTAGCCTGTAGTGTACCCCCTCCCCTCCTCCCCCTAAACCCCCTAAAATTAATACGCCGTTGTGCCAGTAAAATGAAGGTCGCGTGGAACACCATTAAGCCCGTAAGCACTAGTAGGCCTAGTAATAGTATTCATGGACCTCAATGAAAGGGAAGAATTTTAAACCTGTTTTTTTATTAACGTTTGTAAGGATATACGACGGTTCAGCTTAAATGATACATCTTGTTATTTACATAATCAGTGGCGTAGCTCAGGGGGGGGGGGGGGCAGGGGGGAAAATGCCCCCCCTGACGGAAAAACCTCATTTGTGCCCCCGCCCCCCAGCCCCTCTAAAAAAAAAACGGATGAAAAAAAAGAAAATAGGAAAATAATGATAAAAGACCGAGATGGCGGGCGGTTTAATATGTGTGGGTATATTCAGCCCAAATAGTCAAATAAGGCCAAATAGTACATGTATAGTACATGTACTGTGCGATTTTTTTTGACCGTGCGATTTTTTTTGAACCTCAACCCCCCCCCCCCCCCCCCCCCCCCCCCCCCCCCCCCACACACACACACACACACACACCCCCTTACGTGAAATTCACGAGTTGGTGACTGGGAAAAAATTTGGGGCAACCTTTTACGAAAATTTCAGAGATCTTGTCCCCCCCCCCCCTGAAAAAAATCCCAGCTACGCCACTGTACATAATGAATAATATGTAAAATTCAACGAGGTTTATCAAAATCTAGAAGAAAAACGCTCTAGGGAAATACACCGTTAAAAAGATGTTTAATTTTTGTAAACAACACAAGTTAACCAGTGCATAGCTCAACGTTGTTTAACATTTCAAACAATGCTGCTCAAAATTTTAAACAAGTTAATAATGTTAATTACATTTTGAGCAACATTGTTTAAAATGTTAAACAACGTTGAGCGATGCACTGGTTAACTTGTATTGTTTTAAAAATATTAAATTTAAACAGTGTTTTAACAGTTTTAAAAATATTAAATTTAAACAGTGTTTTAACAGTGTATGGTGTTTACTGAATCCGAGTATCTGACTCGTCTGATTCATTTCACATCAGACAACTTGATAGTCTGGTATCAAATGAATACAGGCCACATTTCTGTAGCATTTGGAATTATACTACAAGTTACTGTCATCGGGTCGGGAAGTACTCCCGGGGACAGTCTGCCCGGGGATAAAGCTACTTGCACCAAATACAGCGATTTTGTGAGTGAACTTAGTTTACAATACGAAATGTCATAGCCAGCTTCGTCTGGCTCGTTTATGGCAAGTGTTGTAGCGCCCTCTTTCCTATCAAACCACACAGATCACTTCAATTCCGGAAGTCGCGCCGTGTTGATGACACACAACAGAGTGATACTCGTCGATACGAAGCCCATCCCATGAATGAAAAGCCGTCAACAAAGTACACAGAAAAAAAGGATTTAAAGTGGATTTATCTGGGTGTTTGGTGCAATCCGTGTAAGGCTCGATACATTCAGCCTCGTTATAGGTAAGATGATTCTGTGACATTAGCATCAATGCGTGTAATTAATAATTTGAAAACCTTTTAAAATTGGGCGATAGTTACAGTTTTACACTTTACAGTACGGAAGTCTATGTTGACATGGATTGATGATCATGATGAGCCTTCACTATGTAAATTGTTTACTTAATAAGCTTACTTGAATACATTGTAGTATACATGTAGGCCCTATACTATGCTATAGGAGATTTTAAGTGACGAGTGGCTAGTATTGTCAAATATGATTCCAAATTACCACCCTGTAGAATAGTTCATAAATCATATTCATCATATAAATGTATTTCATAATTTAAAAAAAAAATTAAAAGTATTTACAAACAACTTAAACAAGTCACATGCTTGTGTCTGTACTTCACTCTGTACTGTGGTGTATGTAGTTCAGCAATTATAGGTACCGTAACATAGTCTATACTAGTAAGTAAGTGTAGCGAAGGTACATGTACCAAACTCTCTTATTCACTTTCTTTCATATTGCCAATACAAGTCGATTATTCCCCTCTATCATTATCAAACTGACCTTCATAAACGAATGCAAATAATCTTCAAGTATTCTTTAAGTTAACCTAGGCTTATTGACACGATGCATGCTCATCACTGTATCTACCAGATTCCAACTGCCTTCTTCTCTAATTAACTTGTAATTTATCAAATAAACTGAAACAATGCTCTTTTCATCAACATTTTTGTCATGCAAATGTTCGCGCTCATCAACTGTATGACAAAACATGAATGTGCTGTTACTTTACACATTAATGGTTGAGGCTTGAGAGTACTCTACAATGCTTTTGCTCAACACTGCTTTTGAACATGCATTTTATTGTTCATGATATACGTATTACATGATATAATACGCTGGTCCTCAGTGATCAACACGTTAAAGAGATAAATAAGTCGGAGCCAATATGACACACGTGGCGGTGACAAACGCTTAGTGATTAAGCGTTGTGGAGTATAATGACTATATTCGTAAATAGAGAAAAAGATCGAGAGGTATGATGGGAAGGGACCATATAAGCTATCCCCAAAATGTTGGGGTTTTTTTGTTAAAAAGGTTTAGAAGGGTAAATAAAAAGAATCCAGCTTCCGGCAGCTTGGTGCTAAGCATTGGTTTCCAGTTTCCAATACGATTTATTCCGTAAAATATATACTACCGGGTTCCAAATTGTCGGTTCCTTTCATCTATGCTTAGCAGCAAGCTGCTCAAAATGAGATTCAAATAAAAATGTCTGTCCATTTGGCGGCAGATGTGGGAAGGAGAGTAAATGTATGTGGGATTCTAGTTTCCAAGACGGAACATTATAATTTTAACAACTCTTTTCCGGGAAATCTAATATTAAAGCATGTACACATGTACCAGGAATTCCCAGGTGACATCTTTTGACTTGACTAGCACTACATGTAGTTCAGCTGCTATCTGCGAATATGGAACGAGCATAGCAATGTGACATTGGTAAGGAGTATAGGTATGCTGCCCTGAAGACCCCCCCCCCCCCTTTACACCCTCTTCTGCCGTCGGCACAGGTGCTTAGAGATGGACTTAGGAGTAGCTGGTAGCATTTGTTTAGCACTCAGGGGGGGGGGGAGTGGTTAATATAATGCAAAACAGATTTTATTTATTTTTGGTACCCAGTTTAGGATTTTTGAATAAACACAAACTGGATCGCCAGGAATCGATCCGTGGACCCTTCGGACTCTGGCCCTATGTCTCACCCACTAAGCCACGGGCCTCAGCTACTCGTTCGCGCAGTATGCGCAGCATGCATGCATGCATGCATTCAATTTGTTAAAATGATTGATATTTAGTTTTGTAAAGTTTAATTTGATTTGGGTTATTTCTCATTCATAATTTCAGTGCTTTTTGTCATATTACGCAGCCTACCATGTCTTATTGACCCCACCAGTTCAATAAATAAAGTTTGTTCATAATATATTTTCACAAATTTAAACAACAGGGACAGTTAATTCATGATTGTTTATTTCATGCATGTGAACCGGTTTCTTCCCTAGGGTGGTACATTATAATATGTTTACCTGTTGACAGTTTTGCTGTACAAATATACATAAATTCCATTCACAAAAATTATCGAAAATACAAACATCTTAAAAAAACAATTGGTTATTCAGTATGCTATTTCTGATGGAATTATTAGTAGAGACTCACTTGTTATGACCTGTAACAAATCCTGGGTGGGTGTTTTCTTTAGATAGGATTTCATGCTTAATGATCTGATCATGAGCTGATCTAATCTGGTATCAAATGAAACCATGACACTAATACTTTTAATAAAAACATGTACATGTTATGTACTAAAGACTCTATACTACACCTCACTTTTGACCTGGAGTTTCTTTGGGGAGGAGGGGCTACTCTGATAATTTCTGATAAGGATGTGCCCCAGAAAAATGAAAATGGATCTTAAAATCAGCATAGGGTGGGGGTAGAATGACCCATGTTTAATTGAGATCCATAAATTCCCAGCCTTTTTTGGACAAAAAAGAAAAATTTCAAGAAAATATTCCCTTTATAGTTGCCAAAAATATGAATAAAAGGGGGGGTCATTAATTTACATAGTGACACATAACCAGGACCTCGTGCTTACCCCTACCCCAGGGGTTTCTTGATGGAGCTCAACAAAATTCTAATGAAGAAAGTTCTCAAGCCTCCATACATTGTAGTAGACACAGAACCACACATGGGATGCCCCAAGATAGTCAGATGATCTTGCACTTTAATCCCTTATTCCCTGGCTTGTTTTAGGGATGCACCATTAGATTTCCAGAGGGGTAGAAAGTTTTTGGGGAAAAAAACATTCCCCCTCTATGCAGGCAAAAAAAAAATCCCCCCTGATGAGTAAAAAAAAAAAAAAACCTCGACCCCCACCCAACTCAATATGAATGAATACATTTTTAAAAAAATCCCCCCGATGCCAACTTCCTACCCCCCCCCCCCTAAAAATATAATGGTGCGTCCCTTAGGGAAATCAGGGGAGAAAAACTTTACACATTTTTTTGCTGAAAATCTGCGCCTGAGATACATGTAGAACCTGAGCGGAGGGAGGGGTCTTTGCGCAATTAGCTACATTGTATTCAACTGTGTATGCATCATGTGTCAATCAAACAATGTTGTCATCGTAACACACGATTAGCTCCTCCGAATTCTATTGATGACAACGTTTAAAGTTAGCACTTGATATCGATGACGTCGCCCGATAAATCATGACATCGTGACCAATCAGCAACCGCGATGTTTCCGGGATGAATTTTCCGTAAAACAATATAAAACATAACGATTTGATTGCGGAAAGGAGTTGTATCATACTATATTTACAGAGGGCGCTCACACTCTTGTTAAGCATAAGGCGCTCACACACCAGCACAACCAACAACACCTTAAATAAATAGCACATTGTATCCCAAAATGCAGATATTATTCAATTTCAATCAAATGACACAAAATAACCTCCATTGATCTGCACGATACAGACCTGCAATTGTAGCCATTTAAATAACCCTGGCATATCCTTAATAGTATAAGGCGTAATGGGAAATCAATTTTCCAATTTCCTTTTTATCAAGTTATAGTTCCAATATATCGCATCAACAGGCTCAATCAGCTGCGTAAATTTGTGTGTAAACAATTGTGTGTGCATGTGCACTTGTGTCTTGTCAGAGAGAATATTTTATTTCTTTTTATTTATTTATTTATTTATATGGATGTATAATAATATATGCATTTTTGGACCAGTGGCATGCATCATCAGTCTTCTTGAAATAAGGCAAAATAAAAAATAAAACATGTTTAGCATCCTGCCTTTTTTCTTTTTTTCAAAATGGCCGCCTGACACATTTTGTCAAGATAGCTGGCCGGGCTATTTTTTAAGATGGTTGCCTGCTTTTTTCAAAAGGACAGCCACTTGGACTCAATAAATTACATATTGGCTTCTTATGGGCAAGATGAAACAGAAAATGATGTCTTGTCCTGAGTTCTGAGACAGAGAACCAGTTTATATCATGGGGCAAACAGCTTCATACAAGGTGTGCTAAAGTAAAAAAAATACTCTTTTTTTTTAATTTAAAAAAAACCCCAAGAACATTATTATTTTTTCAAAAAGAAAAAAAAGAAAAAAGTAGGCGTCCCCTAAAAAGGAAGCGGGCGGGGATGCTGAACATGAATATATTTTTATTTGGCCTAATGCGCAATGATCTTTAACATAAAATTGATAATAGTAGGATACAAATATTTGTGTGATAACAACAATTTAACAAAGAGTCACACAATGTTAATGCTACGTTAGTTAAATCCTATAATTCGAGAAACAAAATAGCCTCTGTTCCGACACCGAGTACTGACCCCTTTTTTGATTTTTTTTGTTTTTTTGGAAGAGGGGTGGGGGGGGGGGGGCTTTCACATGAAATGAATACCAACCTATACTTCAGAAATATTGCGATTTTTTTTTTTCTTCAGACATTTTGAGATTTTTTTTAAAGTTTGTCAAAAAGCGGCAAAATTTGTACATATTTTGTGTCATTTTTAAAAGCCCTGACTCCGACTGACCCAACCTGAGAGGTCCATTCTGTCGTAGTAGAGGGTGGGTTAATTTGTTACCTTATGATATAAGGCTGTGACTATACCCGGGTACCCGCCCGCTATTCCGGGTACCCGGGTACCAAATTGGGTACCCGAATACCCGAAATGTTAAATAAAAAAAGGGGGGGTAGTACAAATTTGTCCCCAAATGACCTCTATTGACCCCATTATGTGTCATTTTGGGGACAAATTTGTACTTGGAATTTTTTTTTTTTAAATTGTTAGTGTCTATTTTCGGGTCCGAAAAACGGGTCGGGTACCCGGGTCCGAAACTACCTGTGCATTCACAGCCTTATTATGATATAACTCTTGATATCAGCCATCTTTTCAATGACTGAGGCAACTAACTCATTCCCAACTTTACCAAAATTGATCAATGTATTTCCAACAAATTAGGAGACATTTAGGATTTCTATAGCAAGTTGCTGAACAGAAGGCCACCTACTGTCTCCAAAAACAAACACATTGAATACAAACTTGTTGTGTCAAGTGCAGTTCATGCGTGAACAATCTGCTTTGAGCTTTACACATGTATCTGCTATGGGTCTGTATTATACTGGTGTGTGCATTTGGGCATCAAATCCGTCTTTGAGTTGGTATCGCCTTTAAAAATAAAAAAATAAAATTTTCATACACATACATTTTTCTAGTGTTTTAGAAATACAATTTTGCCCATCAATATAGGCAACGTAATCAAAGCATGATTCGAAATTCAACTGTTAAGGCCAAATACAAAAAAATCATGTTGAGCATCCCCGCCCGCTTTCATTTTAGGGGCCGCCTCCTTTTCTTTCATTTTTTAAAAAATAAATATTTTGTTTAAACATTTTTTTTTTTTTTTTTTTTTTTTAAAGTATTTTTTTACTTAAGCACACCTTGTATTAAGCTGTTTGCCCCGTGAAATAAATTAGTTCTCTACGTCGTAGAACTTGGGACAATACATCATTTTGGTCTCATTTTCTGTTTCATCTTGCCCATAAGAAGCCAATACAATAATGTAATTTCTTGAGTCCAAGTGGCGGTCATTTTGAAAAAAGCAGGCAACCATCTTGAAAAATAGCCCGGCTAGTTATCTTGACAAAATGTGCAGGTCGGCCATTTTTTGAAAAAAGGGCCTCCTCCCTTTTTTTCAAAAAGGCAGGACGCTAAACATGTTTTGTTTTGGTTTTTTGCCTTATTTAACAGCTTCAATGTACTTTCACTGAAGATAACAGAGGAAGAGGAAATTGTATGGTTGATAAATGCTCTGCGGCCAATATTCAGGGTTATTTGCTGTAAAATCACGACATTTTTCGAGGGATTTAATTTTGTGAATTTTGCGAGGAGTGTATTCGCGAAATTAAATACATGTGCTTTGCAGTAACATTTCCCCTGATTCACGAAATTAAATGCAGTAATTTTAAATTCACGAAACAGAGTAGCAAAAATTATTAGTGTCGTACAGTATTTGCAACAAATTCTTAGCACCAAATAGGCCGTATAGAAACCCCAATATTGTCAGAGTTGAGTTGTGGGGACAGGAGGACAAACCCCAGTCAAGTGAGGGATAAATGATGACCTACTGGCCCAGGGGTGAATGCGGGGTTACCCATGATGTACAAGTAGGCAAGTGAGTCAGCCACCAGACAACAGGAGCTTGGTTCACAAAATGTAACTGTTTTGGGGTCGAAATGTAGTCTGCTGGTGTCGCTGCATTGGATATTATCTGTATTTTGATTTAATATTTGGCTTGGACTTTTCCCTAAACTTTTTGAAATGTTCATATTTTATCATTAATTATTACATATATGCCTATTTCAGAGGTTATTGCGCTACTAGAAAAACATGAAGCATAGAAACATTACATTAATATTGATAATGATACGTGCAGTTCTCTTTTTAAAGGGGCATTGAGAGATGTATCGATATACTAAATGAGCAAATGACGTAAAGATAATCATCAATATAGCCCAAATCCAAAATATCATACAATTCCGACATCGTCTTCATGCCAAACTAAGCAAATAACGGCACTTCCTGGTTGAGATTTGCGGCGAAAGTCCGTGAGTAAAACTTAGTATAACTTCAGAATTCAGCACCTTAGTTTCGATATGATCATATCAAAACTAAGAAAATCATGAAATGTTATGATAAACGCCGAATGTTGGTAAACTGTTTCAGATGGTAGTTAGTATATGCCTAAGTATTACTTTGATGCAAAAAACTGATTTCCAGGATAATTGAGGGCGCACTCCCATACGTATCTCTCAATGCCCCTTTAACTTGAACTTTTTTGGGGGCACCCTGAAAAATAAAAAATCTGTCCTCATCCATTTGGTATTTGATGGTATTTCAAAGTGTGCCAAGGCATAAGCTATTTAACTCCACATGTTTGCGGAGTTTGTCAACCGATCATACATACAGCTGATGACCATCACATAAAGTAGTGTTGCCAAAGTATAATATATGTGTCTAAGTTGCCCAATATGCTTAAAAGGAGCCCAATATGTATTCAAAAGTGACAGTGGTGACATATCGCCTGTAATTCTTATTGCCTCCCATGAAGTTTTAGAAAAGTTTGTCGGACTTGAAAGTAGCTCAATTGGGCTAAATAATGGTAACACTATCTGTCTGTAAAATGCTGGCAGTGAGCTGGTATAGATTGAATCATTGAATTGAATATTGTGTTACTGTAAAAGCCAATATTTTTGCATAAAGATATTTTTCGCGTATTTTGATATCATAGATATTTCGCGAATTGTTTTTTTCGCGGGCCACCTTCTTGATGCACTGCATGAATGTTATACATTTTCGCAGACAAATATTTTGCGCGCAAATTAAACCGCCGCAAAAAAAGTGGCAAACATTAGCACAATCCAGTTTATTCCAGCAATTCATTTTTACCAAGATGGTGTATGAAAGATATTGAAATACTTAAAAGTTGAATATCAAATAAAACACCTTTTATTTGGCAGTTCGCTACTTCAGGTTTCTCGCTTACGCGATCGTCAGGCAAACTAAATGTTTTCCTTCCATACAACGAAGTCAGTGAGAACAATATTCGCAGTATGCACGCAGTTTGCCTGACGATCGCGTAAGCGAGAAACCTAAGGTAACGAACTGCCAAATAAAAAGTGTTTTATTTGATAATAAGCTCTACTTAACTTAGTATTGAGCACTTTCTGACTATTAATTGATAATTTAACAGCGAGGCAGATAACTACCGCAAGTTCCACAACTCAAACAAACATTAAACAAGCCTCGACTCATATCCCAACTTAAACAGCAAGGACGTGAGCCGGTGCGGGAATCGAACCCGTGACCTTTCGAACACAAGTCGAACGCTCTAACCACTGAGCTACCCGGCCGTCTCCGATAAACAGAGTACAGACCAGATAGTAGTGATATAGAGCAGTCATGGATTCTAATTGACAAACAATACAACAACACACGGTATATGAGATCATTAAAGATGCTTACTCGCAACCCTAACATTATAAATACATACAAACACCACATCCGAAGGTTCAAGTTCCCTATTGAATCGCCTATGCGATCCTCTATATGTTGGTATGTGATGCGTAACCCTTAGTCTCATCTTCGGATGTGGTGTTTGTATGTATTAATTGATAATCACATTTTAAAAGTTGAATATATATATGCGATTTTGGTTACCAATTGTTCATCAATATTATATTTAGTTTCCAAGTGCAATGAATTATAATTAAAACCATTCTAACAATTATAACATACGGTGACAAAACAACAACCCTGTTTTACGGATTTGTTTGACCTTTTGACCTTGTGGTCTGGTGGTGGGTTGGGTGTCCTAAACATTTTCATAACATTTTGGGGGGAATTTTCAACAACAAAAATCAAAATTTGTTTTTCAACAACAAAAATCAAAATTTGTAAACAAATTCAAAAATATAGCCTTTTTTTTAGCTGGATTTGATTCTGTTGATTATTTTGTTCGGAGGGAGGTGATTTGAAAACAGTTGTAGTTTAAAACCTGCCAAAAAGATGTAAATACAAAGTTGGCTTCCTTTCTTTTCTTACATCTAATAATAAATAACCCCAACCAGGCTTCTCGTTACATTGCGTTTAAGACGCAATATTTTTGCTAAAAACGCAGTACATTTTAAACTGGACTCTTTATTGCGTCCATCTGGACGCAATAATTTATAATCGTGTGTCAAGATAATTTTGCACGTGTAAGCTTACAAATATTTGAAAGTCATTTATTTACTTATCTTTCTCTTTACAAACAACAAAATAAATAGAGAAGACAGATTTTGGACATTTCAGCGCTGTAGTCCCCGTTTAACCACTCCGTATCCGATTCCGAAGTCACAATTCGCAAATTACATTTTTGACTTGGACCCCATAATTTCTTCTCGGACCCCACAATTTTGAGAATTGGTAGATTATGGGGTCCACTGGACCCCATAATATTTTTACCTAACGAGAAGCCTGACCCCAACACCTAATCACCAGGTGTCCGGTCACTAAACACCAACAAAATTGACCTAATATGATCCCTGGGATTATCTTCCATCACCGATTCCATATATATATTATAGTCCCAGGAAGAAAACAATCTTTGTTTTAAGTGCCGACCGACCATTATTCAATCTGTCGAATTTGATACGAAAAACAAATGATCTTTATTTTTTATTTTTTTTAAATGTTTGGCAATTTTTGAAACAGGTTTGAAAAATTTGAAATTGTTTATTAACCCTAACTCTACTACAACACACGGCAACTGTGCGGGGAAAAAAAGTTTTTATAACCCGGCGTGCAGGTTTTTTGGGTACAAAACGGACCCAGGCTATATAACGAGACGAATATACTCGCGGAGTGTCAACTGACAGACGTGGTGTAGTGGCTAGGATCTGGGCCCTGGTACTGGAGGTCCGCGGTTCAAATCCCGGGGGAGGGAGTCGGGGTAACCTATCTGGTGAATTTTGGGGGTCAGAAAAGAAATCTGTTGCCGTGTGGTGATCTCAAGTTAGGGATTTATATACAACAATTTTTTATTTATTTTTCATTCCAAAATTTTGTAATTTTTATCATATAGATTATACCATTTGTAAAGAATTACTAACATTTTCGTGAAAATGTTTGAAACAAATGGACCTACCCTACCTACCTGTCTGTATGTAGAAGATATTAGGCACGTTCAGACATGGCTATTTAACTCGAGCTAAAGGTCGAGTTAAGGTCGAGTCGAGGTAAATTCGCGAAAATGGTCGAGTTAGTGCCCGTGTGGACAAGAGTCGAGTTAACTTAACCCGACCTTAACTCGACCTTAACTCGACCAATTTACCTCTGACAAAAGTCAGAGGTAAAGTCTTATCTCGACCAGTTGACTCGAGTTAACGTACTGTCTGGACAGCGCACTAACGATAGCTCGAGGTAAAGATGACCTTTCGCCAATAAAATTGACCCGCTGCTGAAGACTGCGTTGTTTTTACGCATAGCTCGCTTAATATAATTGTTATCCTTGTTTGTACATAGGCCACGCGTGTATAATAGTTGATACATATTTAATAAGCATACCAAAATAACGGTCGTGCTACTATCTCTTCTTATACATTAACTATGTTTCAAGAGTAGGCCTCATGAATTTCTAAAACACATTGAAATTCATAATGCATTATGTCTTAAACGAACAAATAGTTCTTTAAGGATTGACTCCTAGCTCACTTTTTACTTTAAACATTGGTATTTTAAACATGTTTAATGATACAAACATCAATAGATGTAGTAACACGTGCACCACTACCTCTTATTTAACATCCGGAACTTAACTCCAGGGGCAGGCGGTCGAGTTAAATTCGACGGGTTAATTTGGTCGTGATAACGACGTGTTGCCTGTGTGTGGACAATCGGTCGAGTTAGCGAAAATATTTCAGATATTTTACCACGGGTCATAAAATATTTAACTCGAGTTAAAAGCCAGGTCTGAACGCAGCTATTGTCTAAATCCCCTCCTAGTACAAACTTCATAGTGTTACAATACAGCTTGTACGCTTTAGATCATAGTCGAAGAGCTAAACACACTGTGTTGATAGTAAAACATAAGGCATGTTATACTCTAGTCATTCATATACTGACAAGCAGGAACATACCCTACCGCTTCATGTCTTTAACAACTATTACTTAGTAGTGAGTAGGGTATTCTAATCTTAACCGATGCGCAAGAGAGATCACTGTTTATCAATGGTTTGATAGACCAAATCATAATAGGCCTACTACTCTATAATTGCCATCGGTGTGTTGTTTCAATTCAAGAGAACCTTATCATGCTTTACACTTGATAAAATAACCAAAAACATTCAGTGAAAGTGTAAATCTGTACAAGAAAGCATCATTGTTTCTCTCTAATGGAAACTTGTGATATGAATACTAGAACAGTGCTTATTGGATATTATCTGTGTTTCCTTTTGTCAGCCAATTGTACATTTGTACAAGAAAGTGTCATTGCTTCTCTCAAATGGAAAACCTGTGACAGAAATTGCAACATTTATTTTAACCAATGTAGGATATTTGTATTACATGTGGATTTCATTTGCAATGGGTTTTTTTGGGGTGACCTACGTTACATGTACTAGAAACTCTACATAAACAATAGCTGCCGTATCTCATGCTGTTAATTACACATCCTAGAAACTCTACATAAACAATAGCTGCCGGTTGTAGCATAATCATAACATCTTGGTATTATTAAATGCTGGTAATGATACCAGCCTGTTGGTCATAACATCTTACTGGTCTGGCTAATAATGCAATTATAGTGTTTAGAAACAATGATAGATAATAAGACCTCAGGCTGGTACTATTTTGGCTCGCATACAAGTAAAATGTTAGACTCGGACTCTTCGAGTCCTCGTCTAACAACTATTACTAGCAGACTTGGTAATTCAATTTCAATTTGCTATCAAGCTGGCCACTGCATGAGGTAGACCTATTTATGTCAAGTTTAAAGCCGGTAATAATCACAAGACTGTTGAATATTTGACACCAAACAGCCTCACAAGTTCATTGTACTGAGTGATCATCATAGATTTATGAAATCAGGGAAATGTTCGCACTCCATTAACTTTCGCGCTTTCTTTTTGTGCTTCAAGTAGCTACATGTACATGTACCACAAAAATAAAAGCAAGCATGAATCTTTTGTACATATCATTTTGTAATCAACTTTTGGAAACACAAACATGAAAACAGGCGTGCGAATCAATGTAAAATCTGCAAATTGTGAAAAAATAATCACACAAAAATGTCCACATCTACATAAAAAGAATTTGTTAGCAGCAAATTAAAGCGTGATAATTTGTTAATTTCTCGCTTGGCTCGGTTTTTCTTTCCATAGATCATTTATACACTATTTCACTTTATTTTTTTCAACACAACTCAACATTTGGCAAAACCAAAAATGCAAAAACCCAGTTTTTGTGAAAAATGAGGCCACTTCTCTGTCTGGGGGGGAAGTCACAACCTTTGTCGTCGTCCCCCCCCCCCCCCCCCCCCCCCCCCAGTCAGCTCAAGCCCCACCTCATTTTATCCCTTAAACAATCGAATATGTTGAGTTTCAACATAAAAATTAATTAAAATTAGCTTTAAATTCTTCTGAATTGTCTAATTCAAAAGAAATTAAACTAATTACAGGCAATTTTGACAATGAAAGCCAATATGTATGTCCCACCACACGCCCTCCCCCTCCCATCCCCCTCCCCTCTGTTTGCCCCTCAAAATGTTTGATGCTGTGCCGCCACTGGTCAAATATGACCGAGTGTGCCTAAACATTATCCATAAATTAAGCCAAATTAAAAATTAAAAACAATTATCTCAAAAGACCGCAGCACATTAAAAATTTCACATATCAATATCAGCGCGTAACTTTTTTTCGTGAACTTTTAAAAATTATGATTCTTCAAATTTTAATTTCACATTGTGAATTACCATATCACAAACTTTTACAAAATCTCCAAATTTCTGGGGAAAAATCACAACATTTCTGATATGGGTTGGTATTAATTTCATGTGAAAGCCCCCTCCCCCCCCCCCCCCCCCCCACCCCCAAATGTGGTCTGTTATGGCGATTCTTCTGATACAGAGCTATATAAAATGTTTGCTAAGGTTTTCTTTCATATACGGGCATTATAATTCTATTGACAGGACTTACCCTTGTAAAGCTGTCATGTATTTGATACTGTTCCAGGAAACTCTAAATTGAAGCTATCACTTCTCTATTTTTAGGGACATTGACCCTCACTGCCGCTTCAACTGTTGTCATTGATTGCAGGTAATTTAATATTCAATTTGATACGGTCATTCACTAGCCATCACTCGTGGGATATTGATTCATAATTGTTGCGGCATCCCTACTGTGATGCATACGTGAGGTGAGGGTGTGTGTGTGATTGATAACTCAATTCTGATCTGTATGACAAGCTGATAAGCTTGTGTGTTAGTTAGTGATTCAGGATTTGCTGATGCTCTTACTTGAATTTTATGCCCGTTGCCATTCATGTGAAATATAAATTAACCCTTTAATTCTACATGTATCCCTAGTTTAAGGTCCGAAGTTTTCCGCGTTGTGGAATTTCCGCGGAATTGAGGTTAAACGCGGAAAATGACATTTTGATGAAAAGAAGGGGAAAAATGCATAAAAAATGTCCAAAACACACAATTTATAAATAGTCTTGAATAAAACAATATAAATATTAAAAATGATACGTAATAAAACCTAAAAAGTATGTGTTTGTGTAAAGTGTGTTTATTTTGGTTTATAGGTCGTAAAAAACGTAAATTTTAAGCTTTCTTGGGGAAAATTACATCACAGAAAAATGCAAAATTTACAAAGCGGAAAAACGCGGAATTCGACAGTTACAAAGCGGTAAACTTCCGACTTTACCTTAGTTCAAATAATTAAAATTTCCCGTAAACCTAAACCTTTCTCAACACTACAAATCACTACACTGCTAAGTACTGGTAACGCATGCTTCCCCGGTCTATCTCGTGGCGAGATTAGGGGGCTATCAAATGCTGACTCTGTGGTGCAATCAGTTAAGTGCCTGACTTCAGGTTCCATCCATGGCCAGAAAAAATGGGGAACTCAGGAATTTGATCCCCAGGAATTTTTGACTTTGGCAGGATATTTTTGGCTTAGGTATAACATTTTAGAAATACATAAGAATTTGAAGGGACATTTTATCCATGAAGGGACATTTGTATTTTAAAGTTAGGTTCCCGCGAAATGTGTACATTTTTGTTGCCCCCCCCCCCCCCCCCCCCCCCCCCCCCAATTTGACCCATGATTTTGTCTTCTAAATTATGATCCTGGTTAAAAACCTGGTTATGGGGTTAGGGATAATGTATAAGTATAGTTGGTTTGTTTCTTTATTTGCAAACTTTGTAGAATAAGTTATGAGCCTTGGATACTCTCTCTCCTGGGGACTTGCCACAGTTTTAGGCAGTTTAAGTTCAGTCAGGAGCGTACACAACGCAATAATTTTAACTTCTTCTTTGTGATGATATTTCAACAAAATTGCAGTATTTCAATAAACTTAACAGACAAAATTTAACAAACATCCTTATTGTAATGTTCATTTCATAGTCTGTTCTGTGTCACTTGAACAATATAAATGTGTAACAGAGAATTTTGACCTTTCATTTGGCAATGCTGTAAATTCTATGCAATGCATGCTAGCAAAAGGTTAGTTAAAGTGTCCTCCATCTGGAAACGTTGAATGAACTCTAGTCCAGTAACCAGATAGGAAATGAGGCACAGAGCATTTGGACGTCACATGATGACGGGTGTCCTATGATGCTTGCACTATAACAAGTGTAGGTGAGGGTTAACCCTATGAAGCTATGACGATGACTCGCTAGATTTTAGTTTACCATGTACGTCAGCCACCCCAACCGAACTGGTCATCATATTGTGCATAACTGTAATTGCCCAAACACGTTTTCCCCATATGATCACTTGATCAGTGAGTGAGTGAGATCAGTGATATTCAATGCACGACCGATTGGAAGTTGCAGCAGGTATATGATGACTCGCAAGTTGTAACATGTATTACAGTACAGACGACTGGTTGTGATCACTATTGTGGAATATCCAACGCCTTGGAATATCCCTTGTTGGTGAATATACAGCTGTAGTGTGAAAATGGTATTGAGTAAGACATCTTAGTGGCTGGCGGACTTGACTGTGATTCGTATTAATAGTTAACGTAATCATAAATAGTATAGCACTGGATTTTTCTGGATCATTTATAGTCATGATGCAGTCGCTAAAACATACGACGCCTCGACATAGGTGACATTCACCAGAGGTCCAACATAACATAATATTTGTTCACTGATGAACGCTACACTCTGTTGAATCACTCTCCTGACCATTTCTGTTTGGATTGTTATTGGAAAGCATAATTTTATTTACAAAGGTAAGCTTACTTGGGACGTTCTTGAAAGTGCTAAACTGCTTGATCAGCTGACTAGTGTATGAATGAATCATTGTTTTACCTCTGTGACTCATGTACACTAGCAATAGTCATAAACGGTCTTTTTAGAAGAAATGGGTTGTGTATTAAACCATTGTGATAGATCACTTGTATTATTCACTGTAATATGTGTGTTTAAAAATTCATGCATGTACAGGCCTGGAAAAAATTGTGATTTCCCAGCAAGCTTGCCCAAATTTCCCTCCATGGAAAATGTCCCACTACTTCTTTGTATTTCTTTATATGGAGGTAAAATTTTCCCTCCAAATGCCTAAATTTCCACACAAGGAGCCTCCCAATTGCCAATTTTGTCCAGGCCTTCGCATGTGATGTGTTTCATGCAGAGTATACATGCATTCCCATTTTAAACCATTTAACCATGTTGGAGTTACTAGGGTGCAGGTAACTCTTCAGGTCTTTGATATTAGCATAATACGCATTTTTAGTGTCATATTTTGTTTCTAGAATCAACATACATGTACTCAACTCAGTGTAGCACCAGCCTCAAATTTAGTCAAGTCTTATTATAAAGAGTCTTTAGAAAAGTGAGTCAAGTCAAGTCTTTTGAGTAAGTGACTCGAGTCAAATCATCAAGTCTCTTCCAGTAGTGACTCGGACCCCATTTGTGCGTTCAGAGAAGGTCTTTTCTGGTCCAGCTTCATGATCCATCCAAACATACAGTGTCAACAGGTAGATTAAGTAAAGTAAGCCGATCATTTCTCTGCATTTTGTCATAAACTTATTACAGAAATAATACTACTGGAGCCAACATTTTACAAATGCAAATGTTTTAGGTCTAGTGCATTTCAAGTCTTGTAATCCACAATGCTATTCCATTCTCAGGTAGTGCTGGTTGTAATGTCAAAGAAGATTTTAACGACACCTCCACAATGCATTGCATTTTTGCAAAATGCCCTACATGCAATTCTAGTCTCCAATTTGTCTTGGTATCCATATTATGCACACAATCATGGCTTAATATCACAGCGCATTCGTCGTTGGAGCTCTTTAGGTTCTAGTTTACATCAATGAATGAATCAGTTATCAGTGTTCCTTCTTCTTATTTCTTAAACGTAAAAGCTCGACAAATACATAGTGTGGAAAAAAAGCTTTAGTTGGCTGGCGTTCGCGTAATGCATTGTGGGATATCCCTAAAAATCTTTTTGACAACCCAACAAGGAAATTGTGTAAAACCAGGTTTTAAGTATTGACTTGCATTTAGGTCTAGTGCATTTTGAGTGTTCGCTATATCAACAATTGAATGAATCATCAAGTTTCGAACACTTGTTAACATATTGCTCTTGTCTGGTTATTAAGCTTAGATTTGGTAAGTGGGTGGGTCGACTTGTGATCAATGAATGGCCCAGGGTATAAATAAATCTGGCTGTGTATTGTTGTTTCGTGAATTAACTCCATGTGCACATTAACACAGGAAGTTTCTTATTAACCCCCTGGGGTCTACCTGTCTATCTTAGTGGTTCTGATTGGTTTATTACAAGATGTACTTATATGAATAGCCAATTCAAATGCAGCTTGTAAAATGTTTCACTCCAATCTTTATCAGGGATACTAAACTGCTCACAAAAAGTATCGTAACACTTAGAAATGATCCAATATATAACGGCTCGAAAGGGTATGCATTAATCGAAGCAAATAACCAAGTGCATAATTTTGTTCTGCGTATTTTGACACCTCGATCGATGAGATACGATGTTGCGGAGCGGATTTATTGTCATTTCAATGGTCGTGGGTCCAGTTTCAAAAGTGACAATCACCCTATAGAAAGAGGTTTGCATTAGGGCCTACTGTTTATAGAATGATCAGATTCGTGATTTTCAATAGGGATGAGTGTCACCTTGGAAACTGGACCCACGATCATTGAAATGACAATAACTCCGCTCCGCAACATCGTATCTCAACGATTGAGGTGTCAAAATACGCAGAACAAAATTATGCACCTGGTTATTTGCTTCAATTAATGCATACCTTTTCGAGCCGTTATATATTGGATCATTTCTAAGTGTTTCGATACTTTTTGTGAGCAGTTTATTATTCTAACAATGTCTCTCATTGGTGCAATAAATGATACATCCATCTTTCTGACCAATCGGCCGGTAATTCTCAGGGAGTTAACAGAGCCAGTACTATTATTACTATTTAGTATTAGAGCATGGAATTAGTATAGTAGAGAGAGATACTTATTCCATGATTGGAAGACTACCACTATAATTGTGGGCTTGACTTTTGATAGGAGGTCTTACAATAAAGAGTTAGGTTATTATAAAGAACAGGAAATGAAATATTGTGTTTAGACATAAATTATTACCATCTTTCTGCAACAATGCTTTTTTAAAGCTAGTTCAAAATGTCACAACAAGCCTCCCATGTGTACTCCAGTCCCAGTTACTTCCTTCAATCCAGACATACATATTATAGAGATCATGTTGCAGCAGGTGAATCAATACATTCAAAACAGTTGCATTAACTGGAGGAAACAATACAAACATTCAAGTGCTGATCTGATTGGCCATTTAGGGTGGTCTTCGGTGCATTCAAGGGGAGGAGGCATTGTAGTCATTTTGTGTCCTTGTCGTTTTGGATTTTTTTTTCAATGAACAGATAAGCTACAGTGAGGTAGATGTATGTATCTGTGTCGGACTATCAGCTCAACTTAGGAGGTGATGTCAGTGTGCAGGGTTGTAGCTACGCCAGGCGAACCCGCACAACCCTCACAATCTTCGCCCGTCACTCTAATAAAAGGGTTAAAAAAACGGCACTCTAAAAAAAAAAGGGAACATAAGAGACTTTTTTAACAATTTGTGAATTAATCATTAAACTGCCTCATAAAACAAGAAATTGTGTGGCAGGAACCCTCAAAGTGCATTAAAAAACCTAAAAAAGAAGGCCTCTGGATCCCATGCCATGATCCACTAAACTTCGTTCGCTACACTCATTCCGTTCGCCGTCAGTAAAATTAACCGGCAGTACATTTTGGCTAGTGACAAACCTGTCACTGTCGGTGTGTAATCGTAGTAGTAGTAGGCGCAGCACTTTGCCGCCACGACTGACAAAGTTTATCGCAAGGATTTCTGAACCAATTCTAGGCATGTTTGTACTTATTTCAATGCATTTCTCATCTCATTGTGATTCCAAAAAGGGTAATGAAATTCAATATTTTTGACACTTTTGAAACATTTTGTGACATTTTGGAATGTCGTCTGAAGACGCCTGCCGCGTGGGAAGTGATAAGCTGATACCAAGTAGGTCTCTTGGTGTATGGAACCCTGTCAAATGCTGAACTCAACCCAACATGCATAACTTGGAATCAGAAAGGTGAACTGCATGTTTTGGTGGCAAATATAACACACTCAATTGAAACAAACACACATTATGACAGTGTACCTTTGTGCTATTTGAACAGAGGGATTGGCAGTCGACATTTTATTATTATGTAGATATTGCGATTAGATTGTATGTGTGTTCACTTTTGCAGACTAGACAGTGTAAGTTCATTTCTGGTTCATAACATTATGAATCCTTCGATGTTCAGACTAAACTTTAATGCATAAGTAATGCCAATCAAAACTGTGGCAGTTTTAGTAGATATGAGGTCACATGGATGTGCCATTAAATAGGGTCCCATTTTTCAACCGTCTGGTAAATGAATGACCCCTTTTCATAGCCATTTTTGGTAAATTTAAAATTTATTGGTTTTAAATTCTTAAATTTACCTGTTTTTCACAGAGAAACGTTAGCCAAATCTGCCAATATGTAGGAACATTATGGGTCTCTGGTAAATATATGGGTCCATTTTCCCAGGAAAATTGGTAAATGTTCGGTTCAATTTTAATTTTGTTGGTGGCACATACCTACCAAAAAGTATCTGAGTACCCTCTTCCCCCCCCCCCCCCCCCCCTCCCCCTGGTCCTTCTGTATTCATTTGCTGCTGTAAGGAGGCTTTACCAATTTGGAGCTGATAAAACGCTAGAGACTTGAAATTCACTGGGTATTTTTTTGTAAAAAGTGCTGCTTCAATCATCACTAGTTAGGCCTAATGTTGTATTTAGGGAACTTTGCCCTTTAGAATGTAATGTACAGTAGTCATAGTTCATGTAATGTAGTGGCTGTTGTTCATGGTACGACATGAAATGAAAACGCAATCCTACTTAAATTTAAAGCAAACATAAATAATCTAAAGTTAATTTCGAAATCATGAGGGAGTTACTTGTTTATGCATGGTTTCAGACGAATTCTGGTATAAAATTGGATCTACATGTATTGAGCCCATAATGTATTGGTAGAGCTATAAGTTATATTGGGCGAGACGCAAACATTTAAAATTCAAAGCGGGACCAATAAATAGTGGGTGTAAAACATCCGAAATGTTAAAGTATAAAAATGGGTGTCACATTTGCAAAATGTTCAATTTCAATCGTGTGAAACTCTCATTTGTTTCCGTAACATTTCAACAATTGAAAGCGTTAACCTTTTGACAGTAGCATTGTCAATGCAGAATCATTCAGCGGTTAGGCCTTAAAAATAAAAAAAATTGATTGGCGTAACATAACCAAAACAAATAGGGTAGGTCGGTCAGGATTTTTTTTTCTTTCTTTTTTTCTTTTTTTTAAATCATCTACTTTTGAACAAAAGACAGCAGTACACACAAATGAAGAGACGGCAAAAATGCTCTTTTCTTTAAACATTTTTTATTTTATTTATAGAAACCAACAGACTCTATGAGTACAAGTTTCTGAAGTTTTAAACAATAACAAACTTCAGATTTCAGGTTTTTTTGTGTTTTTGTGTTTTTTTCCCCTCAAAATAATAAAAAATATTCAGGGTCGGTCGGGTTACGCCAATCAAACATTTATTTTTTTAGGCCTTACCGGTATAGTGATATCTACATCAAAGACAATGACAAACCCGCCCACACACGGCATCCATGTTGTTCCTTAGTGATATATTGCCAGGATATGAATGCTATGTAAACTGTCAGACAACAAGCTACTCATGAATTGTAAATAAATACTGCATATGTCAAGCACAGTTACCCATGCATGCATTATGGCTCTATTTTATGTTTATATTATGAGCGGGTAAAATATGGTTGTACAATTTGCGCTGTTGAATTTAATATCAGGGAGTTTAAATACTGTGTTTTTGCTAGTAAATGCCCCAGTGGGGTTTTTTTAAAGGTGAATTTAAGCTGAAAAATATCAGGGATTTTGATGGTAAAAGGGAATATTGGGCACTAACCAGACCAATTTGGTGTGGATGTCCTGAGTAATCATCACACGATTATTTTATTGAATGATGAAGACACAAACCAAGGAAATCTATGCTAGGGATATGGAAAATGCACTATAGCACAAAAAAAGCAAATTGTTTCCCCCCCCCCCCCCCCCCCAAAAAAAATAAATAAAATAAAATAAAATAAAATAACCAGGCAGCACATTTAAGCGCTTTTAAAAAGCGCACATCTCTATCTATGCACAAACAATGTGTGTATTATAAATACCAGTGATGTCAGTTTAACTGTCACTGATTATACTTACTATAATATTATGTAGGATTGCAGCAGTCTGAATAAAGCAATCAGACACTATAAAGCACAACAGGGATTGGGAATGATTTGATATTTGTAATTAGTTATAGCTAATGATTCTTTTTGTAATACAGATTGTAAAGTCAGCCTGCGGTCAGGAGTGCTGTATGTAATGTTTTACAACATGAATCAATGTTCAAAGATTATGAGCATCTCTCCCATCACCTTTTGCCAACTGTTCAAATAATGGATGGTTATATTTCAGATCGCAGTCAAACTTTAAATGACGCTACCATTTAATACTTTTCAATGCAGGGTTCAATAATGTAAACAGTCTGGAGACATTGTTTAAGGTGTCATTTATTTGCGCGTGGTCAGGCACAAATCAATTTATTTCGATGTCTAGTTTTACAAATCAATACAACAATATGTGGACCAGAAATGGCACTGTCAGTGAATGTGGCTGGTATTAAACCGATAATTCTAGTATGGGGGACCCCTTGAATTTGTTTTTTGAAGTCCTACGGGGTCCTGAAAAATGTCATGGGACCTCTCACATTTTTGATCCAGTGCTATCCCTGGTACTGTTTAAGTTTGCTTATGGGGGAGAGAGAAAGGGGGGTTTCTGTTAATTTTTTTTTTAATTCAGTCACTGAGAATTGTTTGTGGTAAAGTTGTTTTCGAAATATTGACCTTAATCTGGTTGCATAGGTTTCCAGTCATTTTTTTCCATTCGTGGTATTAAGGGGGGTCCTGCTCAATGTAGGGCAAACTATATACATTTTCTTGATCCTTGAGCTCACACGAACAAGTTGATATGCTTTTAAGTTAAATTGAAACAAATTTTATTTTTGACCCCTGTTATAGTTGCAGAAAAAAATGCAACCCTAAATTTTCTGAACCCTTATACCATAAATATATATTGGAATCAACTCCAACTTTGCTTTCAAAAAATTTAAAAACCACAAAAATACATGTACTGGCCCAAGTATTTGTATAAAAATCATAAATTTATGCTGTGCTTTCCAGCTATTTCAAAACATTGTTTGCATAGTGCAATAATCCTATTATCATATTATAGTAAATAGTAGTAATTGGACCCTGGTATGGTAGTAAATATTATTATTATCATTATTCATGGCGGGATAGATGAAAGATTACTAACTTATATTGTGCTTTCATCCACAAAATAGGATCATTGTTGAGGAAATGGGGTTGAAAATTTGACAAGAAAAAAATGTAAATAAAAAAAATAAAAACACCTTTTGTGCGTATACCTGTAACCTCTTCCTTTTGCCCTCTTCATATTTTCTAACCCACCCCCTCTCGCATTTGGGTCCCCACTCCCTCGTCCCCGTGCCTTATTGGCATAGCATTTGTTTGATGTATGATACCCACAACATTTAAAAGTTTAGGCCTATTTTAGCTATTTGTGTGAATATGTGGACATGGAAAATTAATGATGTAACTACTGAGTGCAACACCACCATCTTAATATCAAACTACATGTATACAATGTAGATATAAATCTTGCATTTAAACTTGTTCCGTCCTGTACTTGTTGTCAGCTGGGGTTGAAAGCCTGGGGGTATCTTTTTCCACAGTGTTGCGTTGCATTTTAGCAGTCTACTTTGTATGGCTAACAGTGCTGCCGATGGTATTGAGATCACTGATTTTATAATGCTTGAATAGGGTTAAACCTAACTCTCTAACACCACACGGCAACATTTTTTTTTCCGAAAAAAAACCTGAGAAAATTCACCCGAAAGATCACCCACCCCCCCCCCTTCCCCCCTCCCCCCTCCCCCCTCCCCCCGATTTGAACCACGGACCTCCTGCACCAAAGCCAATCTCCATTCCACTACACCATGGCTGCCAATGCTTCTCGGCTCAGTATTCGCCTCGTAATATAGCCTGGGTCCATTTTGTAGCCAAAAATCTTACACGCCGGGTTATAAAAACCGGCTGGCAGTGTTGTTGCCGTGCGGTGTAGTAGGGTTAGGGTTATTGGTAAGATATTAGGATTTAGGGTTGGGTTTTATGGCAAGTGCTAGAGTTAAAGGCATATCTCAATAAACTTCAACGAGCTCAGAATGCTGCTGCACGAATGCTCACAAGGACTAGAAAATTTGATCACATTTCACCTATTTTACAGCGTCTCCATTGGTTACCTATTCGGTATCGCATCCATTTCAAACTTCTTCTCCTAACCTGGAAAGCCCTACATGACATGGCACCTTCTTATATCAGCGATCTTCTCAATCCACACATTCCATCACGTCGCCTCAGATCGTCAGATAAACAGTTTCTCTCAGTTCCTCGGACACATTCTTCATATGGCGACCGGGCTTTCTATGCTTGTACACCTAAACTGTGGAACTCACTTCCTTCAGATCTTCGATTCTGTGATTCACTTGATGGTTTCAAAAAGACTTTAAAAACTCATCTGTTTAAGATTGCTTATGATTTGACTGATTGACTTCTATGTAATTGTTTTTATATTTTAACTGTTTGTTTTTATTTGTTTTGATGTTTGCGCCTCGGAATAGGTTGTCTAGATAGATGGCGCATTATAAATGCATTATTATTATATTATGTGATCTTTTCCAAGTAGCGCCCTCTATCATTGATTTTTACTATGAAAGCAGATTTTCTTGCAGATTTGCATTTTTGATCATAAATCATAAAGATCTTCTAAGTTACAGATCGATACGATTCCTAATTACTTCAAAATCATGGTTTGAAAATAGATTGTACCGAGCGGTACAATCTATTTTTCAAATTTTACAGTCTAAATGCACTCTAAAACCATGATATTGAGGTTATTAGGAATCGCATCGCTCTGTAACTTTGAATATATTTATGATTTATGATTAGAAAAGTAAATCTGCAAGAAAATCTGCTTCCAATATTTTTCGAGGATTGAGGGTGTCCCCTGGAAAAGATCACATAATATACCTTTAAGGTTAAAGATAGGGTTAAGGTTAAAGTTAGGGTTAAGGATAGGGCTTATTCAGTAGGGTGAAATGAGAAATCGGTGAACTCTACCATAACCTCAGCAATGTTAGCTAGTGCCTTCTGTGTGACTGATTGTAATCAGGGGTAGATAACAGTAACACCCAACTGGTGAATAATCAATTATACTGAAAATGCCTGTTATTAGCCCTGATTGAACCTTGTGTAGTTGTTATTGTCTTAGTACATGTACTGTAAGGTCCTTATTGCTAAAGGTCAAGACTAAGCTCATTACTGGTTATCACATTAAAACATAATTGTTTCAAGGTGAAATACAACTCAATGTTTATAAATAGACTGTATTGTATTCAAAGCAAGTGTTTGCCATCCTAGATACTATACTAGTATAGTAAATGTAGTTACCAAATTATCACTCCCAATTAATAACTTTCATAGAGGAATGCATAAAACGGTTAGTTTTTTTCTTCCAAAATTGTTTCCAGGATTTGTCAAGAAGGAGAAACCAAAACTGTAAAACCAGAAATGTTCGTGTGCATTTAAATTTCGCTAATTTCGAGAGGAACACTTACTCTCGAAAGTTTCATGCCGTAAATATTTCCAATTTACCTTGTAGGAGTGCATTGCAAAGTCACAAAATGTAGCTCCAAAGTTTATATTCGCAAAATATTCACGCCGTGATTTAAGCCAGTATTGCAGATTCGTGACATTTCAAACTCGCAAATATTTCTGGTTTTACAGTTATCTATGTCAATATATCTTGATGTGTCATTGACATCGTACACAAAATAAATTGTTCAATTAGAGGTTTACCTCGTACCTTCCCACACTTTCCTAGTAATACTCCAGCCTGTACAGCATAATTTCCTGGATAAGGACCGCAAAGTTCTGCATAGTGTCAAGCACACAGGCTCACTTTTATAAGAGTGAACATTTTACATTTAATATATCAATATCTGCGAGTCCTTTCTTTATAATTTGCTGTTTTGGATTAGAGTTTCGGTAAAAGTAAATGCCAGATATGGTGCATTATGCCATCATGAATATGTAATTCCATTAAAAATAATGATGGTTGTTTTTATAACTTTTAATACAAAATTTACAAAGATTTCAAACAATTTTCAATAGTTTTAAAAATTAGGGGGGCGTCTGAAATTCGAAAAAAAATATGGGTCAGTCAGGCCCGTAGATCAGGGTTTTTTTCCTTGACTTTACGAAAGTATTTTTTTCTTTTCTTTTTCAAACATTTGTTTTCCACCAATGCTCGTATTGATCAATGTATAATGTATTTATTTTTACAGAGATTTATGAATGGAAAGTAATCATAACTTATCAAAATTCACCAGCAGTGGTGCAGTGCATATGCTGGTTCGAATCCCACAATTTCAAATCTTTTGGCTCTTTGGATGTATCCGTTTGTCCAAGCTCGCAAATTAATTAATTTATCTGTATTTTTTCTTTGCTTACACAGATTGTTTCATACAGTTGTTTCTTGCATTGAGAGGGAGCCTACACCAAGCAGTCAAGATAGGGGGTCAAGGAAAGATGGCGGATCTCTTTTTGTGTTTTGGTTGTTGTGTTACAGAACAGCCGCCTCCAGTAAGTAATATTCTGTAATCAACCACTCAACATGTTAGTCATTTACAAATGATGTTAAAATGGATGTTCTTGGAAATAAATCAGAGGAGAAAAGCGGGTCAAATCCGGTTTGCATCGGCACCGGGAACCGAACCGGGATCACTTGTCCGGCCCCTTCCTGATTAAGATTTTCTTCGCCATATGTAATATCCCTCCTGATTGCGCCACAAGACTGGGGAAGCACGCTACCAGCACCTATAGTTTGATCAATTCAAAATTGGCAAAGACTTCTACAGCAGCGAATGAATACAGAAGGACACAGGCGCGTGTGGGATATAAAACATCCCTACATTAGCAATGGAATAATACTATGTCGATTCTTTGAATATGTATTATTGTTATTAGATAGACCAATCATATAACAAGCATACTACTGTGCATCATGTGCGTGACGCGGGCGCATGTGTCCACAATCATGTGCATGTGGTCACAATCTGACGCGTAAGCTTTGAATACTTTTGGGCGCGAAGGGATAAAAACTGACTATTTCTCGCCAATTTGTAACTGATTAAACTAAAGTAGTGATGATGTCTCTTAACCCTTACTTCTTGAGCATGATTTTGGAAATTAAAAAAGGGTAGAAAAACAGGACATTTCTTTTTTGGGGGGGGGGGGATCTGCGCCGGCATCAGGAATCAAACCCAGGTAACATGCGTGGAAGTCTGGCCCCTACTTGATGGCGTCACAGAGTCGGCTTAAAAATCTTAAGATTCTCTTTTACCATTTGATCGCCCATCTGATCGCGCTCTCACAAACTAATTTAAAATGTGTATTTGCCCTGCAATCAAATCAAAGCCTATGATTGGTTTAATTCAAATTAATCTAGTGTATTTGAATCTTCAAATTTAGCGCCCTTGGATCTGCTTTTGAATGCTTAAAATCATCAAGGATCCGTTTAATTTAATGTTGTATTGTTTCATTTGTATTTCTTTGTGATTGTAGCAAAGGAGGAGAATCGACAGGAGTATGATAGGAATACCAACAAATTTTGTACATACAGGTCATATCGGGTCAGGTGATATGGCAACGACGACAGATGAAGAAACTACAGATCACGTGAGTACAGCGCCCTCTAGCACTAGTTACGTGCTGTGCCTGCATCATACAATGGTCCAAATTATGGTGTATGGGCTATAATTCAAAGCTCAGGGCTTGGTGGCGCACTTTTCTGGTTCGCGGATGGGCACGGAACTATAATCAAAAAAAGATTGTGGATCCCTGCTTCATGATCCGAGCACTTGCGATCATTTCAAAGGTTGAGCGTGTCATTGCATGCAGTGCATTCCAAAACCGTCGCAACACGGTGTGGGGTCTTGTTGATTAGGGCCCGTAATTGGTCAATTACCTATTTGTTTACAAGTATGTTACACCTTCGGGTTTTACTGTGCCCTTGACATCTCGAATGACACGGTTACGCATGATACGCACCAGTCGCATGGGACGCTGGGGAATTGTATACGCTGTGATCAACAAATTGTTGTTGTTTTAATTATAGTACTAAGCACCACGCATGCACAGACAATGCTGCGATAATTACTCTCAACATTCTTTTGATGAAGCATTGATCTGTTGGTGCACCCCCTTAGGCGTTAATGAGTTGTATGCATTGAACCATGACCTCGGCTGAACATACAATGTGGTTTTTTGAAAGAACAGCATAATTTACATGACTGGCATACCGAACACTGTTAATATATAATCTCAGGTAAAACCAGACTCATGGTATCATTGTAGCATGGTCTGTTGCACACTTAGCATACGCTTACAGAAGTGTGACCTACGCTAAATACAAGGTTTCCAAGATACTGACAACTATAATTCAGACAAACTTTTTACATAAGAATCCATAGCTAAGAAGTCAACCATTGAAGCTGAGCATCATGCATTTTCTGTTGCGGGTATGGGGCGATCCAAATTCAAGTCAGTTTTCTTAGAAACCGAAACAGGTCGTTCCATTAAACCAAGGCATACATATTCTATGAACATTAAACATGATTTTGAAGCAAAAGTAAGACTCGTTTTTTGACAAGTTGAAAAAATGGATAAAAATATATGGCGTCCTAGATGAATTGGTTCATTCCATAGCCCTAGCGTCTATGTATTATAGCTATATGTCAAAGCTAACCAATCCCCAAATTATTGAACCCATATATGTACCAGTGACAAAATATGTGACCAGTCAGATCAAAAAGGACATGTTGTCGGCAAACACAGTTTTAAGATAGAGGCCAATATATTTGGTGATATATAAAGAAAATAATATAAATCATATCTTATGATTACAAAGTCTGATTACCTTCAACATGGTATCATTTCAAAGCTTAAAATGTGCTCTTTCAAGTCATACCAATATCTCATATTTGACTCAAGCCTCCAATGTCCATTTTGATGTGACGGGTCACATATAGTCTATTGCTTTAATCAACTTTAACCCATATATAATGCTTCTTATTTCCTCATTTCTTTATTTCTTGCAGTTAAATTGCATTCAGGTACAAATGAAATCAAAGGGGGGCTATGAACACACCAATCCAATCTCAATAGAACGCAATGTAATAGATATACAAAGAGAAGGTATGTATCCGGCTTCGTTTATTTCTTGTGATGTGAACTTCTCAAAAAGTTGGGAATTTTTTTTCCGATTGCCAATTTCTCAGATATTTATTGATATTCATATTGGGTACACATCAATGGGAAGCTGGAAATGGAAAATGTGTTCTTCTTTCCAACAAAATCACTCTTGTAGCAATCCCGTGTTGTTATGCTCAGCCACTTGCTTGTGAAGGTGGGTAGGTCTCAATCCAAAATGTGCCAAATTCACTAACTATTTCATGCTCAAAATAACAACTCTGTCATCTGTTCAGTGAAGTGTTAATTTGACAACTACAGTGTGGCGAGATACTCTATTGACATTTAGAGTACAATAGTGGTGATTTTGGCATATTCCGATAGAGACCTCCTAATATTTTCAGGAAAGTTGCTGAACACTGAACGAAGAGATTGCTACAAATTTGGTATAATTGAAAAAGTGAACACATCGGCTTTCTATTGATGTCCTCAAAACTATGAATACATAATTAAATATATACGAAATATAGTTGATTGCGAAAATCTCTGAACTTTTTGAGAGGTTTAATTTATACTAATATTATTCCAGCTATCTCTCCTGGATCAGCGTAACCAGTGGAACTTAGGTACTGGTGTTCCATCTGAACACTGCTATGCAGAAGTTCCAACGAAAAGTGGAACACTATCACAATGGTAATCCATTTGTATTTGAGTTGAACCCCATGGTATTGGTTTTCGGTTGGAACACTGTTCTATTGATTTTTCAGTGGAATACTGTCACTGGGTTTAATACATTTTTTGAATACTTAATTCTAATTTATTTAATATATATCCAGCTTAGGGGTCGTCCAAAATTATTGCCATTTTCACATACGTACTGAGCGTACGTAACTTTTTACCCCCTCCCTCCTCGAGTTACATACGCAATAAATGGCGAAAACATCACGGCTTGATAAAAAATGCCCGCCTGTCAAGATCGCCATTTAAGTATTGTACACTTAGGGTATATTTTTACCCTCCCCCTGTTACGTACGCTTTGTACATATCTGTAAATGGTAAAAAATATGGACGACTCCTTAAATTAAGGTGGCATCATTTTTTTATTTAGTCAAAGCAATAATTAAAAAAAGAGAAGAAGAAAGAGTAAAATAGCAGCATACATTATAAATTTGTAGGGAAATGCGAAGTTCATAAAAGTCAATCAATCTTTTTTCAACAGTTAAAAGACCGTACAAAATTCCAGGATACAGGAAAGATCAATCCATTCCATACCAGAAAAGACCAACAACAACAAAAAACGCTATATTAAAAGTTCTAAAAATAAAACAAACAAACAAACAACACAAGCCTACACAAAACAATTAAAACCTGAAACCAGTAACCACAAAAACAAAGTAATGTCACATGGTAATGACAGCTATTTTGACACATACCGATCAACAAAACAAACAGCCTAATAAGTATTAATTTTCAGTATCCCAACACTCAATTTAGATCATTAAGATACACCCACAGGTCTATGTAGCATTAAGGTTTCACATTTGGTCTGGTTCCGGAAACACCCCACTCTCTCCCCACCACCACCACTCTAGATGTAAAAACATTTATTGACCAATGGCCTGCTGATGAAGCATTCTGTAGATTCCTTAAAATTTAAATGAGTCACATATTTAGGTCAGAACCTCAAAATTTCCCCAAGTATTGGAATAAATTCAGCTCAGTTCAGAAGGCTCATGGCCATATGTAGGGTGCACTTAAGGCCATTAATCTTGACACAGTAAACAAAGTTTGGATATTCCTTTTCATTCCTGAGCACCATGAAGCAGTCATATTAAAAAGCTTTACAAAGTACATAATGAAGTATAATGATACATGAACAGTTGTTTTACCTATGTTTCACAGACACATTCAAAACCTGTTATGTGTCCTTAATGTCAGCCTTGATTGAAATAGAAATAGGAGGAACAGTTCTAATCATGCACAATTTGTGACTTCCTATAACCGGGTTATCATTGGGGTTTAACGTAGGATATTATTCGAGACGTGCGTCAGGAAGCCACCATTTAGACAGTGGAGTTTACAGCATTATATTACCTGCGTTGATTAATATGTATGAGGGGGTATTTACAGTCCTTAAATGGTAGCATCAAAGAGTTTAGTGAACAAGAGAACCAATCCTTGGGAAGAATCATTCACTAAATTTTGCTCTTACAACTTCGCTTTATGAATGTTATATAATTATGTAGGCAATTGGATACCAAATTATTTCAGCTATTGACTTTTCAAATATGTCAAAATGGACATGTTGGTGGCAAGAGGCAAATCTGAGTTATTGGTATGACTTGAAAGAGTACATTTTAAGCTTTGAAATGATACCATGTTGAAGGTAATCGGACTTTGTAATCACAAGATATGATATGAAGAAGCAAAATTTCTTCTATTATTTTCTTTATATTTCACCAAATATATTGGCCTCTATCTCAAAACTGTGTTTGCCGACAACATGTCCTTTTTGACGCGACTGGTCACATATAGAGTTGTTACTACTGGAAAAAAAATTAACATTCCCTCTTTATGTACACCTACATTGGAACAAACTTAATCAGTACTTTGCTTCAAACATCACTAGTTCTTTATGTTGTCAATATAAATAACTCTTTTTAGAATTATCCACAATATTCCCCTCCGTATGGGTACAAACAGCTAGGGGCATTAAACCAACATTTTGAATGCATTTTTCAGACACCCATTTAATCTAGGGCAGGAGGGCAGGTTAACTATTGTATTGGTTTATATCTTTGTTTGAACATACAATGTTTTCAATTTTCAAGCCCCCCCCCCCCCCCCCCAACACCGTGGTGGTGGGGGAGGATTGCTATCAATGAAAGTGCATGACCCCTCAGCTCACATCTGTCACAAACAGTCATAATGAAGATCCTTGAATTAAGTAAAACACATGGCCTGGGTATCTATTAGTTACGTAATACATTGCATTATTCTGCAGAAATATATTACAAGAATAGTCCTTTTGTTCCATAACAGTGCAATATCTGTATCGTCATCGGTTATGTTTCTTATCTCAAATATGCGCATCTACACAGCGTGGCAATGTATCAGCGTGGTACAGGAAATCAGTAGATATCCCAATATGTATTGGAAATGCTCCCTAGTGTATATGGATTGAAGGTTATAAAAATAGATCTCTACATCTAAGATTTACCTGTCTTGAACTGTGTCGTTGACCTGATATGTAGGTTGATTATAGGTTAACCCCCTGAGAACTCCCTGCCGATTGGTTAAGAAGATGGATACATCATTTATTGTACCAATGAGAGACTTTGTTAGAATAATTGTATCCTTGATAAAGATGGGAGTGAAACATTTTACAAGCTGCATTTGAATTGGCTATTCATATGAGTACACCATGTAATAAACCAATCGGAACCACTGTAAGATAGACAGGTAGACCCCAGGGGGTTAAGATGAAGTGAGCCAGTCTTAGCAGTGTTATAACCCTAACCAGGGCTGCAACTTCAGATTATTTCCAGCCGGCAACTCACAAAATACCTGCCAGACAGAAATTCCACCAGCCAGTGTAACTCACTTACACTGCGAGTTTGAAAAATGTTACCAGCCAGCCGGTCAGGTATTTTTGCATCTTATCACCTGCTCAATGCAAAAGAGGGCGGGTGTTATTTCCAGGCCTGACCCTAACCCCTAAGAGTTTGTTGGGAATAAGACTATCAGGGGAGAAAATTCGGCCAAAAGAGGGGAGACTCAGCTCTGCCAGCACTAGGAATGGAACCCAGGGCTCATGCGTGGGAGTCCCACACCTACCTCAGATTTTTGTCTGCATACAATAGCCTGCCTGATCGCGCAGCGAGACCGGGGAAGTGTGCGATACCAGCACCTAGTAAATGTAGTATTTTGTACAACTCGGGGTTAAGGAAGCTATTTTCATACTTTCATCGATATGCACCATTTATCCGTTAGCCCAGGGGTAGAATTTCGGCGCGAATCGATTTGAAGATTCGTGTAAAATCACTACCGCGTGAATCCAGGTGGATTCGCGTGAATCCAGGTGGATTCGCGTGAATCCAGGTGGATTCGCGCAACAACAAAAAACAAAAAAAATACTTCTTTTTTTTAATATCCAAAACAGGACCTTAGATGACTGGTATTTGACCCTTAGTCAACAAACATGCCGAATTTGGAAGTTGTGCAAGCTTATAGCCTTATTCTTGATATTATTTTCATTAATTTTGCAATAATCCATGGATTCTCAAAATTGGCGAGAATCCAGGGTTCTCGCAAAATCCTTCCGCGAGAATCCTAACGGATTCGCGCGGTTGGTTACGAAATTCTACCCCTGTTTAAAGCCTTGGATCAGAAATGAATTATTGCTCTGTTGAATCCTTGAATGCTTTATAGTGCCATACATTCACCAGTAATCTATCGTCCATCAAGGCTGGAATGTTTAACAGGAAAGGATGTCCCAAAGTTCTTACTTTGTTTTTATCTGGATAGATAAACAATGAAGAAACCATTGTTCTGTGTCCAATGAAGGTCATGGATGACACCGATGGTCAATTTAGGCTATGACACAGACAGAGGTTTCCACTGTGTGTAGATAGCAAGAGGTCAAGATTGGTGTTTTTGTATTGTTGCTAGGCAACTATGGTAAATAATTTGTTTGTTGGTTGGTGATTGTAAAATACTTAGATGAGTTGGTAGAGCTTGTGATATCATGGACGATTGGTCAGTTTGGTGAGATTTTTGGTAAATTTGGTTCACATCACTGACAATCATGTTCACTGTGTAGATATCGACGGGTCATGATTGGTGGTTTTGTTATTGCTAGGCAAACATGTTCTATGAATTGTTTATTTGTTGGTGATTGTGAAAATACTCGAGTTGGTGTGGTTGAGTTAGATTAGTTTGTTTGGTGAGATTTTACACTTACATTAGATTGTTACACTTGATATGACACACAATAACACTTCTCATCATTGAGTTATAACCATAAGTGACCTCTTCCCTTTATGGATTAAAGTGAGGGAAACTTTTGAAAAATATGTTTACCAAAGTCAAAATCAAAAGCTAAACATGAATCACCCACAAATTTTAAGTAAAGTTAACCCCCTGAGAACTACCGGCCGATTGGTTAAAAAGATGGATACATAATTGATTGCACCAATGAGAGACACTGTTAGAATAATTGTATCCCTGATAAAGATGGGAGTGAAACATTTTACAAGCTGCATTTGAATTGGCTATTCATATGAGTACATCTTGTAATAAACCAATCAGAACCACTGTAAGATAGACAGGTAGACCCCAGGGGGTTAACTTACTGGTGTAATCAAAGGAAAATTAGTTTGATCATGATGAGACACAACATGGATCTGTAAACCCTAACCTTCCCTCAACACTACAAATCACTACACTTCTAGGTGCTGTTAGCACACACTTCCCCAGTCTATCTTGTGGCGTGATCAGACAGGCTTCTGGGAAATCTTAACATTTTTCAGTTGATGCCCATGCAATCGGTTAGGTGCAGAACTTCCTCGCAGGCGACCCAGGTTCGATTCGCGGTGCTGGTGCAGCCTGATTTTTCCACACAAAAATTGACTCATTTTACTTCTCCCATGATAGGGAAAAAAAGAAAAAAAATGATTGTCCTCGTCCACCCGACCCTAGAAATCCATCCGACCCAAAATCTGTTTGGTTACCACAACAAGTACATCTCATTTTACTTTTGGTACCTGAAAAAAGGGCAAGGAAGAAAAGAAAAAACACTTTTCCTGACCAACCTACCCAACTTTTGAAAGTGATCTATGGACAATCAAACAAACAAGCAAAATTGGCCCAGTTTTCTTCCAAAAAACATGCCCAGTAGTTAGCTATTAATTGATAATGTCTCTATACTGGCTATACAGGATCCACTGAGTGGCAATGACACATCGCATTATCTCGTAGATTGTGTTCTGATGTGCAGTTTGTTTAGCCAAGATAAAAATTTGATTGGCTGTGGTCTGTAGTATTAAACAGGATCCACCTCAGTGTTGTCTCAGCTGTAGAGAATGTGCCAAGATGTTATTCAGCCAGGATGATGTAATGTCCCTTTAACCACATGCTTTAAAGGGGCATTGAGAGATGTATCGATATACTAAATGAGCAAATAACGTAAAGATAATCATCAACATAGCCCAAATCCAAAATGTCATACAATTCCGACATTGCCTTCATGCCAAATAAGCAAATAACGGCACTTCCAGGTTGAGATTTGCCGCGAAAGTCTGCATGTAAAACGATAGCATAACTTCCGAATTCAGCACCTAGTTTCGATATCATCATATCGAAACTAAGAAAATCATGAAATTTGATATGATAAACAGCGAATGTTGGTAAACTGTTTCATATATGGTAATTAGTATACCTAAGTATTACTTTGATGCAAAAAAAATGATTTCCAGGATAATTGAGGGCGCACTCCCATACGTATCTCTCAATGCCCCTTTAACTATGTAAATTTGTAATTTGATAGGCTCTTCTAGTCTTTCACGTTATACAGGATCGACTTCAACATGCATTAAAGCTGTAGAGTATGTACAATTATTATTCAGCCATGGTGATACAATGCCCCATTAAATCATGTAAATGTGTAACTTGATAAGCTCCCTTACCACAAACAGGATAATGCAGACTCATTCAAAATATGATTGTTATTTAATAGTCATTGTAGCCTTTTGTTTTTCAAATGATTTCAACACTTCCCTAATAGTTACAGCATTGTCTGTTCTTTGCTGGCAAGGAAATTCATTAATTTAGAATATCTTTGACCTGCTTCATCAAAATGGACATGTTTGAAGACAAAACTCTAATCTTGAGTTATATCGATATCAATTGAAAGAGAAGATTCTCAGCTTTAAAATGATACATTGTTGATTTCAATTTATCAAGTGACGTTGTTTATTTCCATGTTATTTTCAGAATTTTCCACCAACTTCATTAACGATACGATTCCTAGCAAACAATCTATATCAACCCTTAAAAACCATGATTTTGAAGTATTTAGGAATCACATCGCTCTGTAACTCAGAACATATTTATGATTTATGATCAAAAACGTAAATCTGCAAGCAAATCTACTTTCTTAAAAAAAATTATGAATAGAGGGCGCCCCCTGGAAAAGATCACATGATATGCCTTTTATATAAAGAGTTATCACATATAATTTTTGGAAATATTTTTCACACAGACCAAAATAGTATGAAAACAGCATTTGGGAATACAAATTTATACAAAAGTTTCAGCTAGTATAGACAAAGCATAGACATAAGATAGGAAGTGGTGGGTGGACCATGTAATGTACACATGTACACATTATCATTGGAAACATATCGTGTCATTGATATTCGGCAATAGGCACTCTTTCCTTTATGAGTCACTGTGTCCTTCCTATTTCAAGCCATTATAAAATGTTTTAGCAGTTATATTTTCAAATTTGTATCTGTAAAAATTTGATACAAAGAACAAAATAACACAACTGGTTTTTTTTGCAAATTCATCAGTGGTGTTGTTATCCTGCTTAACATGATTAGTTTTGACTGTTTATGTCAATATAAGACAGTCACCGTCAAAAACATTACGTTTATTTGTATGTATTAGCTGTATCATTGCAATTACTTTTCAATTATAAATTAATTTTATTAGAAATAAATACTTAATTAGATTTAGGTTAAATACTCATGGTGTTGCACAACTATGACTGATTAATTACTAGAATTTGACATACAAATCAATTACTAGAATTTAACATACAAATCAATACAATACTAGATCATTTCAAAATCAGAATTCTATTGTAATTTGTAATCTCTTCACGTTATTAATTAACCATCCAGGGGTCAGAAGATCTTTAATTGTCAAAAGAAAAACTAACTTAACGAGCAGTGTTGCCAACAGAAAATGTTGCTAAGGCATACGACAAAGCCGCCCAGGCTGGGACTCGCAACCAAAAATACCCAATTTTCAGTTAGCCCATAGAAAATACAGTACTAAACCTAACTGCTAGCAAAATGCAGTATGATTTTTTTCCCCAAGGCACACAAGATAAAATGCCCAAATTCACGGCTAAAACCTTGATGTGTTAGCAACACTGCTAACAAGCTGGTGTCAAGTCATAAAGTTACACAACACAAAGTGCAAAAACATTGTTGCTAATTTCCGTGCCTATTTATAGAACACTACCAATAGTACCATTTACTAATTATATCCAAAGATAGGTCCTACACAAAGAAGATATTAAGGTCTTCCCACAATGCATTGCGCGAACGCCGGCCAACTAAAGCTTTTTTCACACGATGCATTTGTCGAGCTCTTAAGTTTTAGAAATAAGAAAAGGAAAACTGATCTATAGAGAGAGCTCCAAGGGTTAACTTTTAAAATATGACGTTATAAGAAAATTGCTGAGTAAAAATGTGGTAGATTGGGTTACCATAAGTTAACTCACATTGTTTGTTATAAAACATCCATGTTTTGTCCTCATTGAAGCACTTACCACCAAATTCATGTCCCCTCTGTAAAATTGTCGTCCCAAATTGTACATACTCATAATGCATGATTTGTGTATGTTCATATTCATTATGCCATGAATATCAATATTTGGGTACCTGCCACATTTCCCATTATATACGTACCTAATATTTTGGCTAAACTTTATTTCAATTTCAAAGCCGAAATATTACCTCTTACAACATGTGACCTTTGTTTAAGCCCCAACTGACATGTGTACAATTCCCTGCAAACTTTCCACACTAACTTAAAACTAACAAACTTATAATTAAACAACTCGATTTTTATTTTGCATAATTTTTTATATTTTATTTTATTTTATATATTTTTTTCTCATTAGCATTTTTGTCATGAACTCATTCATATTATTTATTTTTGAATGCAGGATCTACATGGCTATGATATTTGATCTGAAAAGGCACTTTACATAGATGGTGTAGGCTTCACTAATCATGGGTCTGTGTGTCTATGTGTCATGATGAACAACTTCAGTGGGTTTGATCAAAATTTTGACTTTGGGTCACGTATGATTGTTCTAAATTACGCAGCAGATGTGGGTAGAATATTTCCCATATTGGCTGTATTTAAAGTCCAAGCCAGGGAAGAAATATTATGAAAGTACGAGATTCACAAATATGTGTCAACGGTGTGACATTTCAAGGATTTGTATAGTAACACTTGCTGCATCCTGAACATATAAAGTTCAAGAAAAAATTATCATGTTTGTGCATTGACAGTTTGATATTTGGTCAGCAAACAAAAAAATAGGAGTTGTTTTAATTTCCAAAAACAATCATGCGTCACCTAAAGTAAACCCACTGAGTGCACGATTGCCATACTAACCACCTTGCTTATATTAACCTCATCAACGCATTATTATAGTGCATTAGATGTGCTTTTAATAACAAATTTTACTTTCTTTCCTCATGTTTAACTATTGATATAATTGATTTGTACAACAGTCGTTCCTGGATCTACTTGGTTTTTTTGTGTGTTTTATTTTGCCATAATATTCCTGTTTGAAGTCTGTTCCCTGTTGCGATCCTTCCTGTTTAGATGCACCTAACATTTCCTGCCATTGATCTTATCAAAATGCTATACTTCATTCAGTCTCAAATGGAACATGACCTGACCTCAAAAGTTTGTGTATGGCATTGCAGTTTGCACCCAGAAATATATCGCATCCAGTGTATCCTTTGAGATCATTGAACGCTTAATCAAAGTCGGGTGCAAAATTTTGATGCAAGTTTTTCTAGTTCAAGTTGAGGCCAATTACAAATTGCACCCCAACTTTAAAGGAGGTGTCCCGCAAGCATAAAAGTATGCATTATATGTTAGAAAAATAACTATCGAGCCCAACTTTTGTAATTATATAGAACAAAACACCACACTTATGACAAAAACAAATAAAAACCGCAATCTCTCAACATGCACTTTTTAAAATTCGCGGCGATCGAAAGTCCCAGTGTCGATGATGTCATATGCACATGCGCAAATTTTAGCACCGACACTTCCTTTAAAGCAACTCAAGAGGAAAATACATATTTGATGGCAGAATGTGCCGTGACTTTTCCAATAACAAATGCAATGTCTTGAATGAACTATAGCTATTTTGTTTAATTAGTAGAGACATAACCTTTTGCGAAGCAGTCTCGATTGATATTAAACAAAGGTCATGTTGTATTTACACTGAATGAACTTTATTCAGTATTGCCAATATCCAGGTGTGTTTTATAACCTTTGGTGTCAGAAAATCTACATATTATTTTGTTGTGTCCTATCTAATCTTCCTGGTGCAAGCAACTACAATACACTGCATAAATTGAGTTCATATTCCAACAATAAGGTTCAATTGTAATACATTGAGGGTGTGGAACCACAAAGTCCTATCTACAATTGCTGCCATGTGCACCATACATGTAGCACCAGAAGTGTATATAACATAATATGGCAGCTATTTCAGATATTGTCTATTCACATCACCAGAAATCTGAACAAAACGAGGTCCTATCTACAATGGCTGCCATGTGTAAGATTGCATTTTCACAAAGGTGCACCATTATAGCACCATAAGTGTGTTTAACATGGCAGCTATAACAGATAGTGTCTTTTCGCATCACTAGAAATCTGAACAAAGCGATCATATTTGCGATAGCTGCTCTGAGTTGCATTTAGTGTTTACCAATTGCCCAGCACATAAACAACCCCATGTTTAACAACTAGCAGCTATTAGACTGGGGCCTTATATCGGCTGATCTGCTTGGATGATCAGTTCAAAAGCGGCTTATATCTGTTGATCCAGCACAATTTTACCTGTAAATATAATCAAAAGTGTGGATTAATTTATTGTCCTGGAGACAATCACACACAAAATCGTAAAAAAAGATTGAATATGTACACTTTCTATTGTGTCTATCACATATATTGTGCAAATATTTCTCAGACAAAAACTTTAACAAATATGACCTAGATTGCCGGATGAATCTATGCATGTTATAGTGTTTAATTTGTTTGCGAAATTCATTCTAAATTGTTTAATTGTTAACAACAAATATTATTCTACATATTAAGTAACTTTTTCTGTATTTACAACTAAAAACTGTGACTGGATCCAGAGATTAAGACATTTTGACATAAAATGTGTACACAATTGTAATTGTTACCTAAGAGGTATTTTATGAAAATCCCCCAACCCATAGCATACACATAGCTAACAATGCATGCCAAAATAGGCTGCAAAAATAATGTGTAAGGGGTCGTCCATTATTTTCGCCATTTTCAGTTACGTACAAAGCGTACGTAAGAGGGGGGAGGGGGTCGAAATATACCCCAACCGTACGTAACTTAAATGGCGATCTTGAGAGGCGGGATTTTTTTTTTTAAGTACAAAATAAAATAAAATTTCGCCATTTATTGCGTACGTAACTCGAGGGGGGTAAAAAGTTACGTACGCTCTGTACGTAAGTGAAAATGGCGATAATTTTGGACGACCCCTAAGATTGCCAGTGTATGACCTATTTACTGAACATGTATTTCTATACACACTAGTTTGATATGTAAAATGGCCGTTACTGTGATATATAACGTGTCTCTTTTGCCGTGTCATTCATGAGCCTCTGAATCGGAATGCAATCATGTCAGAATGTGGAACAAGTCCATATTTTGGGCAATTTGAGTTCGTGGTTGAACCAGATTGATAATCCGCTTCAATTGCATACAATATTGTGAATATTTGACAGGTTGGTGACCCATTATGTTAATTGGTACGTCATATCTTGTGTTACTTTTAGAAGGGATTGCCCTGTTTGAGCGGCCTGACTGACCAAGAATTTACCAATTTGGAAAAATTTCAACCAACCAGGCAAGATGTAACCACCAATGAGATGTTTAGTGTGTCATTCAACCAAGTTGAACATGACTTTAATCCCCTGGGCACTACTTGCCTATCTAAAAGTGCTTCTTTTTGGTAAATTCCATGATATACTCATTTGAATCACCGATTACAATACAGCTTTTAAACTATTTCATCCCGATCTTTATCAGGGATACGATATATCAAACAATGTATCTGATTGGTGAAACAAATGTTGTATCCATCTTTCTGACCAATCGGCAGGTAGTTCTCAAGGAGTTTGATAGACAAATCTGGGCCTATTGTTCCATATTATTTGATTGCATTCAGTATACTTAGTGCTCATCGCCTGATATACATTATTCTTTGTGCACCCTTTATGATAGACGAGTTTGGATTCAATTCAGACGGCATACCATAGGGGTGTGGATATATTTGAAAAACCCCATCCACACGTACATTGTACACCCGGTATCTTTATACCGGTGTGTGGTGACTTCAGAGGTCATTGATTGCAGTGATTTAACCTAAGGCTATATTAAAAAATCTTTTGTCTCAAAGCTCTTCAGTTTTTCAAAACCTAATGCGGAATGCAATTTTTTTTAATATTTTTTTTTTTAATATAAAGTATTGAAATCCTAGTAAAAGTGAACTTTTGTATTTAAAATGATGTGATCAATAAAAATCTGTGAAATGTTGGGATTTTTTTTGTATTTGGACAATGAAAATCTAAAAAATCTGTGAAATTTTTGTATTATTTTTTTTTTTCAAAAAAAAAAAAAATCATAATTTTTTTCTTCTAACGCGCACCAATTAACTAACGCGCGCGGGAGCTTTGAGACAAATGATTTTTTTTAATATAGCCTAATCGCACATGTGATGTGATCAAGAAAAATGAGTTGGAACGCATAAATATTGATATTGAGATATACCCAAACAAAGGGGAAAAAATCTTTTGTTTCCTTTTGTTTTGAAAACCCTACAATTGCTCATTATCTTAGGAAGTTATCGTCCATTCTCAATGAGGTTTTCTGTAAAATGTTGCATCGCGCATGATCAATACAATCAAGTAGGAAACTGAAAAATGTGATGATTTTGACTTCGGACTCATTTGGCTTGATCACATCACATATCGTCACATATAGGGTGTCCCAAGTACAAGTATGTGACCTTTCTGAAGGCTCATTGGCTAACCGCAACGTTTATCTTGTTACAATGGAGCAACTACAACTAGACTTGACTTGTTAACCTTGTGTTTCACAATCACACAAGAGGCTTCTTCAGACTGGCCTTTTTAGATGAAACCTGCACTATAATATAAGATTAATAATATTTGGTGGTTTTTTTATTTGCTTACAGAACAAGAAACAGAAACAGAAGAAGCCGTACCGGAGGCAGCCAGCGTATCAGAAGCAGCCGTATCGGAAGAATAGCCCAGCGCTATTCAACCTTAACTGTACAGAAAGACTATTATATTTTACTAAAAAACAATACATGCAGAACTGCAGCGAGGCGGTGTTTTCTTTCATAAAATTTTGAAAAGAAAGAAATGATATACCTGGATGATTACTTGTACAGATTGGAAACCTTATGAATACATAAGTAGCCATTCATTGCACACATGACACACCAGTCATATATCTGATGAGTGTGCATGATCACATGATCCAGTCACATGACGCGTGGTCACATGATTTCGTGATGGGATAAAGCATGTGAGAACTTGTTGTGTGAATGGGCAGGAGGCCAACGTGACTGATGAATTGCGCTGGGTGAGAAGTCTGACGTAGCATGTGCAATATCCCGTAAGGCTGCATACACCTAATAATAGTCATGGATGTCCCATTTTCATGTGTAATTATGTTGGAGGTTGCCACGATGGACGTCTATCAATGTCTGGTTAATACAAATTGTGGATAGAACACATATTTATCATGAGGGCATTACAGAAACTTGGTTCTCTGTCTCACATCTACATATGGTACCACCCACCTCCAGTGTCGATTGGGAGGTTGCCATGATGAATGTCTATCAATGCCTGGTTACACATAGTGGATTAAACCTGTATGTATCGTCATGGGCATTACAGAAACTTAGTTCTCTCTTAACACATCTACATATGGTACCCCATCTCCAGTGTCGATCAACAAAGCTACGTATGAGCATGTAATGATTACTGCTTTATCCAGTGGACTGGATTTGAATTTCGCATGGTGTAAAAATTGCACACTTCTTTCAAATGGGCAGGCAAGCCTTGTTTTCTTGCTTACCATAACATCACAGATGATAAACTGTATAGGCGTTTATACTTCTTTTACGGGATGAATGGCTACACACACTCGGTTAATTTTGTTGTTTGGGAGCACCAAGACCTGGATTTTGTTATAAATATTAAAGTTAATGCCATAGAGTCATCAACTCTAAGATCATTTCAAATCGAGGTCAGAAAAGTTGAAACGGGTGGTCATCAAATTGTTTGCCCAATAGTGTTTCGATTCTCAACTGTAATTGTAAAACTAAGGTCAACTGATGATCTACTCTTTTACTTCTGAAAACTTGGATTTGAAAAGACCTATTGGGCCCAGTGATTCGCGTGGCGTTGATAAAATGTGACGCGATCAAGAGGAATGAGTCGGATGTCGACCCTGGTCGAAAATGAGTTTTTAATACAGTTTTAAGGTGGCTCTATTGGCCGAGTCAAAACTTTAGATTTCCTTTATAATCTAATATGTTGTAGCCCTTGGTCTGACAATTCCGGAACTGAAAATTTTATTTCAATCGGACATTCGGTTGCCGAGATATGATAGGTCAAAGGGGCATAATACCAACATCTTTGGCAACAACTTTCTTTTTATTTTCTTTGTTTTTCCCAATTCCAGTTGCCATGAAATGTCCTAATTATGGCTAATTATGTATGCATGAAATATGCAAAGTAAAGTTTGTGGACTAATGAGATGAACTATGATGCTGTGATTTTGAATTGGCCATATCTCAATTTGGGATTCCCCGACATCCGACTCATTCCTCTTGATCGCGTCACAAATACTCTACTACCTTCGGCATCATGCATTACAGTTATCGTTTTGATACAAAAAACTTGAGCGTCATAGCTGATGATATATATAGATTGATATAGAGCAATGCAGCGTTTCACAGAGTATGGATATAAAACAGTCATCGAATGTCAGCATCATCAACATAGACGTATAGTTATATCTCTTAAGCACCTTGAGCACTAATGGCTGATATCAGTGATGGTAGAATTAGTGTTTTACGACATATATTTAATTCAAAGGATGTAGGCTTTCAAACACAAAAATTATCACGTTACATGTATGTTTTCTAACTCAATTCCAGCAGAAGTACAGATATAGCACCAGAGGTTATAGGCCCGTTGTACGGACCGCCATTACCGAGTATGGCCTCAAACTGGACAACAGAATTAATGAGAATTTGTTGCATAATACTACAATGTCTCACTGCATGACCAGTCACATTGTGCAGAGAGAGAGAGAGAGTCAAAGTAGTTGCTTAATGTTATGCAATATAGTCCCATTCATTGAGGTACCAGTTCAAGGCTCTCCACGCTAAATGGTGGAACTGTGCAAAAGGCAAATTTGGAAAAAGTGTACTTTAGGTCCCAAGGTATATAATTGTGCAATTCTGGAACGATTTATATGTGCCAGTATCGGAGGATACTGAAACACTGACTTTGTACCAGTATCGAACGATACTGGGTGTTCCAGTTTTGGACGATACTAGTACAGTCCAGATTCTGGGACCTAAAGTACACTTTTTCCGTGAATTCTATTCGCTTTTTAGAGTGCTTGCGCAATCAACTAATGGTGTGTAAAATGCTACAGCTATCACTGGAATACACAACAATCTGATGTTCCTTCTTTTGGTGGAATAGAGCATATTGTTTGTAATATAAAGGCATTTCACACAAAAAGGTCTGTCTCACATACATTTGTGAAAATAGCTAAGTGTGGAAATTCTTTTCTTTACTTTTTTTATTGTGATTTTGGCCCCATTTTTTTTCTCTCTCTCTTTCGGAGCCAATTATTTTCGGCCAACTAAAAAAAAACACCAAAATTGGGCTCATCGTATAGGGTTATGCGGCAAAAGTGACTCCACATACTTATGCGCGCGGGGTATGTGAGGCAGATCTTTTCTTTTTTCTTGGCCTTGTATAAGTGAGAAAGATTGGTGAGCTGTTATGGTAACATTTCATACTTTTCTATATAAATCATTGAAGTTTTATCTATACTATTGAAGTGTACTTCCAAATTCAAATCATTCTATCGTCACAAAACAAACCCTCGGTTACTATTGCATTGTAGGTAAAGGTAAAGGCAGTCGATCCTGTAATACCAGGAGCGGTGTGCCCATCTCTCTTTCAAAACGATAGGGCCTGACTCACTCCTTTTTATAATGTTGCTGTGTGGGGCTCGCTACACCTCCTCCACAGCGAGTCTGTTACCTTCCCAGCACTGAAGAATGCCGGTACCCATTTAAATACACCTGGGTAGAGAGGAGTAATTGCGCTAAAGTGCCTTACTCAAGAGCACAACATGTTGACCACAGCGTGACTCGAACCCACAAACTTTAGATCATGAATCCAGTGCTCTACCCACTGCACCATTGTATGCAGCCGTAAATCAAACATCTCTGTATACTTGACTGTGTTGTACCCAAATGCGTTTCCCAAATGATTCAGATTGACTTGTTTTGACTAAAATGCCAATGTTATTGAAGTGTACTTCTACAAAAAATGGTTGCAAGTGTAGTTAGTTAGCATCATTTGTACACACTTATAATTGAAAATCTCATAAGAAATTTGCATATTTTTATAAACATGTGTACTTTACTTTTGATTTTTAGATACTATCACTAATGTGCATCTATGCTAATCCAAATGGTGCGTCTTAATGCTTTGAGAACTACCTGCTGATTGGTCAGAAAAAATGGATACATCCTTGTTGCACCAATGAGAGACATTGTTAGGATTATTGTATCCCTGGTAAATGTCAGAGTGAAATATTTTAGAAGCAGCATTATAATTGGTTATTCAAATGAGTATATCTTGAAATTAGCCAATCATAGACACAGGCAGGCAGTGCTCAGGGGGTCAAGTTGCAATCAAAGAGGTTCAGCGGTTTTTTATTTTTACGATTGCAAACTATACTGTAAAGTGGTAATTTTCACGCGATTACATTTTCGCGCTTTGCCGACGTTCAGCCATTTCGCTTGTTTTTAAATTCGTGATTTGAAAGTTCATTACATAGACTTATACACAAAATGAATATGTTCGCTTCGCATGTTTTTATTTTCGTGGTAGGAGCGTGAAAAGCGCGAAAATTAATGTAGCACGAAAATGTTCATGTTTACAGTTACATAAAAGTATGGTTCCAGTTGGTTAAATGGATCTGCAAGACCTTGATTCTATCAACACAAGGCAATATCTGCTATCAGAAAGGCCAGTTTGTTCTACTGCACCATGAATGCCTATCCATTGAAGCAGATGATTTTTGTTTACAAATACTTTTATAAACAAATTTGAATGTTAGATTTGAAATATCAAGTCAAGGAGTAAAGCAACCTTTTCCTAATCTGTCTTGCGTTCTATCAACCAGCTAGCAAATATCCTTTAACTTTTGAGGCCTACATTGTATATTGTTATTAAAATAGCCAAATATGTGTGAAACAACTCCATGCTGAAAGGAGCTATTACACTTTTTCTTAATGGCTTAAAAGGTAAAGGTAGGTGTTCCGATTGCTTTTCTATTATACAAGAAGGGTCATCCTTAAAATAGTCTTATTCCAAAGTTTGAGTTGCATATTAACTCCAATGGTTCTTATTTTAGAATCACAGAGTGACATGAAATTTGCCCATCGAGTCGTACACAAACTGGCCGGGTGGTTAAAACCTCCTTTGGCAGCACTACATTTTGACCTATATCTAAATGGAACATATCTTGCGCCAAACATTTTACAGAAATAATGAGAAAAATATGGGGTTTCTTCTGATATCAAAATAGGTTGATGGGCAAAAAAAAAGCTTAAGTCATCGGAACATCCATCTTTTTAACCTAAAATACAGACTTGTGTCTACTGTATGTGGTAAATATTGTCAAATGTAATAACCTTTGGTTTTATATATTATTGGTAAATTAAACCAATAACTTTAAAATCCTCATGGTGTATTGTGGGAAAATCTTCAGAAACAGTGGTGTTATGTTTTTTGTAGAATGCATGTCTACGATTGAAACATCCGTGGTTATTTAACACTTTCCACGCGACAGGCGTCTGCAGACGACATTCCAAAATGTCACAAAATGTTTCAAGAATGTCAAAATTATTGAATTTCTTTACCATATTTGGAATCACCATGAGAAATGCTTTGAAATATGTACAAACATGTGTGGTATTGGTTCAGTAATCCTTGAGATAGACTTTGAAAATTGGGAAAGGTTTATGACAAATCTGTTTTGTAATATGGTAAATCTGTTTTGTATATGGTAAAACTAATAGCCGCATGGAAAGTGTTGAGGTGTTTTTAAAACTGAAATTGAGTATGTTGGGACTTATTAACAGGTACAGTAATTCCAGTGTGTTTAGCAAGCAGTCGATGATTACGGTAAACTTGACCTCCGACCTCTACGGAGGAAACAGCAAGCTACTGAGGAAGTGAACTAATGTCAAAAGGCTTATTATATATTTCAGATGACATCATTCCAGTATGATTTGTGACATGTCTCAACTTGTGAAAAGGAGGGTTGACTTGTTATGATATATTGTTAACATTAATTGCTGCCTTGTGTGCACTATTAGTTCTTTTGTTTTAAATTAATTTGCGTCAAAATTAATTTTATGAATACGACATCGCAATTAAGCAATTTGGATCTTTTATTGATATGGCATTGTTTCCAACATGTCTAATGTTGGACCCAGCAATCTTTGGTTTCCCTCGGATAAAAGGTAATATTTGTATCTATAATCCGAGAGCAAACAAACAATACTATGCTCTATTTGTCTTCCTCTGGACAGTGACGTAACTGTACAGGTGCAGCATTAACACAGGCGTATGTATCTTCCATCTTTCAACGCTCGTATGTATACGCCAGCGCATTGAGTAGCCATGCGTGTTTATGTGCTGCAATTAGTAGAATACGCAGTAACGTCACTGTCTCGTGATGGATAAATAGACTATAAGTAACATCAATCATGTTTTTAAACTTGTTGCAAAAATGGAATAACATTTTTATAGACCCCACCATTTCAAACTTGTATTTATGATTCCTTCAATGACACAATCTGTACTAAATTATGTCTGAAACATAATTAAACAAATTTGATACACACAACATGACAAATTAAATTTGAATCAAAAAGAACACAGGGCAGCCAATACATTAAAGTGGTCAACTGGTAGCACCAACATACAGTACAGCCAATAACAGGAAACTAGGTAGACTGGGCGGTGTGAATGACTGCCACCTTATATAGATACACAAGGAAATGTATAGGCAGAGTGCTATATAGTGTGACTGGTACAAAATCGGCAATATCATATATCTACAACCGGACAAAACAATGAAAGGTATCTTTGTTTCCATTTACAAGTGTCCCTGAAAAGAAGTAAATTATATATTATTTAAAGGGACATTGAGAGATAAGTATGGGACTGGCCCTCAATCTGGAAATCTGTTTGTTTTTTGCACCTTCGTAATACTTAACAAGGATGCAAGACTTCCGGAAATATCCGGAATTCCGGATATTTGGTCATAAAAAAAATGGAAGAATGAAAAGGGGGAAAAAAGTCTTTTTTTTGTTTGCATTTGCGGAATCGGATGATGATATTTCAGCATAAAAAGAGTCAAACATGGGTGGGGGTGATACCCTGTAGCCTATTCTCCAGCCCCGGTTAAAGTTTAATGCCGCGCGCAAATGCTCGGGCCGTCTGGCCAAGCTCGCATTCATTGAGTATATAGGACATTTAAAATTCCCATTCAAAAACATGATTGGTTATACGAAAGAAATTCAAGCCATGCACAACTGCCTTTTTAAATGTGAAATATGTTATCAGATACCTACCTGTAAGAGTAAATCAAACATGTATGCCTTACTGCATATTCTATCGTTTATAAATCGAAGAATTCTGTCCATTGTTGTGTAATGTATATTGTGTGCATATAAATGTATATATAGCATGACAACATAATAAGTGGCTAAAAGCTTTTTTAGTAATGACAGAATGCCTAAGTTGTACCCATATGTACCAATATGTTATACCACTCCAAAGATGAATGACTGGGATCTTTCTGATTACTTTTCGGAACCCATGTGACTGTGAGTAGCTATTGGTTCTACCATGGCCCAATATAATACTCTGATAGTGAATTGTTCCTGTGTTCTGTACAAGTAGTATTAATTATAAACCGTTTTTTAACAAGTTACGTTCTTTCTAAATAAGTCGCAGCCAGGCAGAATTAGCAAAAGTGTTTCAAAGACAGTGCCCGAAATGTTGTTCTCTTTAAAGAATACAAAATGCCTAGTTTGCCTTTCTTCTACTCAGTCTGATTACTTAACACTTTCCACGCAGCAGACGACATTCCTAAATTTCACTAAATGTTTAAAAAATTGTCAAAATAATTCAATTCTATTACCATATTTGGAATCACCATGAGAAATGCATTAAAATAAGTACAAACATTTGTAGTATTGATTCAGTAATTCTTGAGGTAGGCTTTGAAAGTTGGGAAAGGTTTCTGAAAAATCTGTTTGGTAAAACCAATAGCTGTGTGGAAAGTGTTACGAGCATGTATCACATTTGATCAGAATGTAGCATTAGAGAAAACAATTCTCTATCATTTATATTTTTGACTTGTGATGCTCTATAATTACTTAACCATAATTTGATGTTCATGTATCCATGTCATGAACAGACAACCAATTGCACATTACTCTCATAGCAACAGATGTTGAAGTCTAGGATGTTGATGAAGCTCTGGTGTCATAGAATAAGGCCAAAAAACAAAAAAAGTTTTGTTTCCGGTAGCCCGCACACATTTCGTTTTGGGCGACGTAAATTTGCGCATTTCATTTTTTCATTTGCATTTTTGAAAAAATAAAATTGCAATAAGCAATTTAAATACAAATTGCTGTAGAAAAGATGAACATTTTGCACAAACAATCGAATGTTGGAGACGACGCATCCATTGAGATAAAGATAGCCTGTCACCCTTCCGCGGAGCGTGTGCCAGGAACATTTTTCGCCAACATTTTCTCATCAAAATCAACATGTTGCTTCTATCTGGATCTATATATCATGGTACATAGCGAAAGTTGCCACCCCACTTCTCCCCTAAAAAAAAAAAAAAACGCATCTCGCATCTTGGTTTTCAGACCACCTACCGGAAACAACCTTTTTTGTTTTGCCTAAGATAGAACCATATAGTTCAGTCAGTTCCAAATTGGTGAAAATGCTTACAGCAGCGAATTAAAGTAGAAGAGTGTGGGCGCACACAATCCTCGCATGATGCATCATGGCGCATTGTAAAGGGTATGAGTGATACTTGTGTAGGCTTATGCGTAGGTCAATATAAATGTGTATGCTGGGGTAACTTTTGGTCGCAGAGAGATAAAAAACACAAATTTCTCGCCAATTTGGAACTGCTTAAATTATAGTGTAATAATTCCAGAGCGGTGAGTTTATGCTGCAGTCAAGGGAATCCTCATCTTACCACCTTCAAGAATATTTCAAATAAAATTAGTTGTAAACTCGCCATATAATCATGACCTTTAAAATGACAGATATGAATCTTTTGTGGCATAGTGATTTATCTTGACCTAATATTGCAACTAATGATAATTTGTGAATGCTTGAAGGGGGTAAGGTCATGGTTCCTGTTGACAGCTGCATACATTCTTGTGTTACATCCATGAATTTATGATTATCACTATAAAAAAGCATATGACTCTTGTTACTCAGTGTGCAGCATAATACATCTTATTTTTCAGAGATGTAACATTTCTATAGCTTTCAAGGTAAAACAGTAACATGCAAGTGTAAAATATTGGCTGATTTCAGCTCCTTTGTATGCCGAAATTACCACCTTTTTATATTTACTCTTGTTAATATTACATTCAGCCCTTTTGTGTTGTAATTCTAGCTCTTTAGACCCCTAGCAACAACAAATGAAAAGGGGCTAATTAACCTGCCTAATTACCCTGTGACCCTACAGAGCTAGCTGAATGCCTCACATTAACACTTTGACCCTTGACCCATAGACATAGTTACCCATCCTCCTCCAACAATTAGCGAGGTAAACTGTCAGGAAATATTTATGCTGGTTACATCTTGATCTTGTTTGATCACTAGGAGAACAATAATGTGTGTGAAAAATGAATTGCAATGTCCTGTTTCAACCACTGCAATCAAGTGAACCTTTCCAAATTCAACAACTTTTATTATTATGGTGTACAGATTTGTATCCTGATGGCAATTAGGGGTGTAAAGCAGGATATTGCTAATGCTAAATACACACTACATGCATTGAAGCCTATATTGAATTTGAAAATACATTTGCTGTTGTCACAGGGGGAGGCATAAAAATCACTTGTACTGGAGTTTATTTCACAATTCCAACAGGCTTACGATGATTTGTATATGTGATATTTGAAATGATGTAATAGATATCTATTAGCTCTTTGCACGGATCCGCCATTTACGAGGATCAGAGCCTCGAACTGATACCGCAAAACCGCATTGAATGGGACTAATACATAACATAATGTAACTAGTTTGACTCTCTCTGTACAATATGACGAGTGTCATGCAGCGAGACATTGTGAAATGATGCAACACTTTCATTCAATCCGATTCCAGTTTGAGGCTCTCCTCGCAAATGGCGGACTGTGCAAAGAGTGATTGACTACTGTTTCAAAAAAATACAAAATGCAGAATTTGGAAATATATTGTCCATCCTCATCTGAACAATTATGTTTTTCTTTGAACCTATTCTGTATTAAACGGTAGACCACTGTCATGTGATAGCAAGATTTGAAACGAGCGATATCATTGGTTGTGATCTGGGGATCCATTTCGATCTGATCTGTATAATACACTGTATATATGTTGCATTAATATTGCTATAAACAAACACTATTTGTGCCTTAAACTTTTTATACTATCAGATTTGTGAGTGCTGGAATCCAGATAGGGTATTATCGTGTATAAGTGACAGTCATAATGTTTTGGGCTTTGTGAGCCCAGAAGTGATTGTCAACATGGTATGAATAGTCATTCTAAGTGTGCACTGAAATTCAGTCATTAATGGTTGCACAATTTCACTCAAAGTGTTGTCCTAGCATTGTGACAGTAACCAAAGTAAGTGTGAGTCCTTAGTATCATCAATGAACCTGGAGCATATTGAGTTGGCATTTGGTTCACAGCAGCTATTTCAGAAAGGACATTCTTATACACTTATAAATAGCTTTACATGGTTAAAGCACAACTATTTGCACAGCACACAATTATAGCTGCTATATGTATTTCATTGTGCCATCATAAGTTTCCATGTTTCCTAATTCTTGTTGAAAGAAGAAAAAAATCTGTCCAACCAGCTCGGCCTTTATCGGGGAAAATAGTGTTGCGAGAAACTATTTTTTTGTAAAATGTGGCCTGCTATGTTGCCTGCATATACTGCATATAAAATTGTTGTTATTATTGTACAATGTGTAATTAATTACTATAATTATGAATTTTTTATTATTTTTTATTTTTTGCCAATGGTGAGAGGGGAGAGAAGAAAACTATAGTGCATTCAGTTTAAGATGGAATACAGAGTGTCCCAAAAAAAACAGCTTTCATTGAATTTATAACTTTGTTGTCTGTTACAAAAAAGGTACACAAATTTGTCTCCCATGCTACATTGTCTAACACTTTCCATGCGACAGGTGTCTGCAGACGATATTCCAAAATTTCACAGACTTTTTCAAAAATTTAAAAATTATTGAATTCCATTACCATATTTGGAATCAACATGGGAAATGCATTAAGATAAGTACAAACATGCCTAGTATTGTTTTAATCAATCGACGGGTATGATATGATAAACAAAAACAATGTGTGAAATAACTCCATGCTAAAAGGAGCTGTTACATTTGTTCTTAACCCTAACCTTCCTCGACCGTACACAAACTTACACTTCTACAGTAGGTGCTGGTAGCGTGCTTCCTCAGTTCTAGTAGCACGCTTCCTCGGTCTATCTCGTGGTACGATCAGGTGGGCTATATATGCGAAGGGACTCCTTGGTTCAATTAGATGGGGGGGGCAGGACTGCCTTGTAGATGCCCCAGGTTCGATTCCTATTCTATGATCACACCTTCAGATGGGACATTCTGTGTCTGCAGACGACATTCCAAAATTTCACAAAAAATGTCAAAATTATTGAATTTCATTATCATATTTAGAATCACTGTGAGAAATGCAATGAAAAAGTACAAACATGCCTAGTATTGGTTCAGTAACTCTTGAGATAGACTTTAAAAGTTAGGAAAGTTTTCTGAAATGTTTTGAATGGTAAAACTAATAGCCACGTGGAAAGTGTTAACTGTAAGCACCTGTATATCATCTTGAACTGATTCTACTATACATGTAATAATTTGTTAGTGATTATGTCATTTTAATAACGTTATAAATGTGTTTTTAACAAGTTTTCATGATGATTTACCATTTTTATGTTACCAATAGAGGTGGGCATGATGCATACCTATTTTCAAAGGCGATTTGTTGAGAGTATTGCTGATTTATTTTTATGTTATGATTACTCCTGTATAGGATATTGTAAAAAGATTGAATTTTTTGTTGGGTTTCGTTATAAATTGATACTTTTTGTTGCAAATGAATATTAGTGTGTATTTGAGTCTTTTTCTGTTAATGAGTGTGTTATAATTAGAGAATAAAGATATTGTTTTTAGACCGTACCCGTGTTATATTGTCTGACATAAATGCGGACGAAAAATAATACTACCGAACGCATTTATGTCAGACAATATAACACGGGTGCGGTCTAAAAACAATACCTTTACTCTCATTCTTCACAAGCCTTACATAAGGTAAAAATTGGACATTATTACGAGCGCCCTCTTCGACGTTCAAACTGTGTGTTTGTGAATAATCATGAACCGGAAAGGTACTGTGGTCACGCCTCCTGGATATAAACTGCAATATCAACGCCGCCTAGTGACGCTATAGGGCGTTGCTTCGTCTGCTTCATTTTAATATTTAAGTATAATAACAGGGGATGCAGTCTATCGTCGCTATATTTAAATGATCATTATGTTCCAAAATGTTGAAATATTAGAGAAATAGCCCATCAGATATCACTATCTATAGGAGTGTTAGATAAAATATTGGAATAGCAATTACGGAATTATTATTCCATGATGGTAAGATGTTTTAAAGTCTATGAAACAAGTACGGGTAAGATTCAAAGCTTATTTTCTCAATGAATTACGTTCATATCATATTTATTTTTAGAATTCCGTACTTCCTTATATACTCAAGTTATATTTTATTCTCATTTGAAAACAATCCAGGTAATACAACGTCTAATGTAGTGATATTAGAATTACTAAACTTTGTTCACCAAAACTACCAGAAGTAAAAAGCCTATTTCATAACCATGTGAGTTTACTCTCCTTTCAAATATCCCGCGTCAATCCCAAGAATAAACTGAATGGTCTGTATTATCGATGAATGACCCATGATTGATTTCTTTTGATTCACTTTCTACCCGAGTCATCGGTGCTCATCAAAATACACCGTGATGCAATGTAACGCAAGGCCAGTCTCTATTCAATGTTATTGATTGAGATAATGTTACGAATACTGCATGTAGTATTGAGATAAGTCATTGATGTCTGACAGTGCTATCGATTTAGGGATTATAATTCCGTGAAGTAGACATTAACTCCGGGCATTAACTTTTCTGTTTGATTTACTGATTAACATTTGAATTGCATAATGTCTGGTTTACCGCGAGCTTTGGGATAATATATAATAATGTTCTCGTGCAATTGATTGACCAGGAAGGGACCTTTATGGATTTTAATGGAAATCAGCCCAAACTTACAACTGTAAGGATTAAGAAAAAACCAGTTGCCTTTGTGCAATAACACGTTGTTTCAAAATATTCTATCCCCGGCTCAGACAGATTTTATAGTCATTGGGAAATAACGACATTCAAATAAGTATTTGGTATTTGTTAATTCTCTGCCGCTGTAATCGGGAACTGTCACTGTGGCCGAGTGGTCTAAGGCGGTGGTCTAATGGAAACGTTTGCGCGTGAGTTCGAATCTCACTGGAGTCACCTTTTTTGTCTTTATTTTACTTATGATTTTGAAGTAATTATGAATCGTATCGCCCTGTAACTCAGAAAATATTCATGATTTATTATCAGAAATGTAATTCGGCATGAAATCTACTGTTTAAAAAAAGGTTTGGTACATAAACTATGATGTGACTTTGATAAAATATGTACACAAATATTATCTAAATATGTTCATTTTGCATGTTGGTTCTCTCGGGGAGGGGCATCCATTTTCAACTTATTTTCTACTACAAGGGAGTTTGTTTTCTTAACAGAATGCCCACTGAAGAAAATTGAAGCTGCATAATGTACATAATTTGTACCACACGCAATTTCTATAAATTGATGTAATGTGTTATTCGAAACATTAAATTGTAAAAATACATTGATATCACACGAGGTTCGAAATAGCTCAGTCGGTAGAGCATTAGACTCTCAATCAACAAGCCGTAGGTTCGAATCTTGATTGAAGTTCTTAATGTTATTTATTTATATTATTTTACCTCATTTATTTATTTAATATTATTATCTATTTACATTTTTTTTATTTTAAAATTGACATTTATTCATATTGATTTCCTTCTTTTTTTAACTTTCTTCTATCTTGATGGGTTTATTTATTAATTATGTGTTCATTTGATTTTCAATTAATTGAACATTAATGTTATACATTATATTTATTTATTCATTTGTTTGTCCAAGGATTTAATAACTTACCTAATTAATGAATTAATATATTCATTTATTTATCTATTTATTTACCCATTAATTAATTAATTATTAATACATATTTCGATGTGGTCGAGCTCATAAACTTATCTTTTCATAAATAAAAAGATCACATGGTGTTTCAATTCGTATTAAAGCAAACACAAACTATTAACTTCAATTTTATAATACATTGTTTTAATTATAATTTCAAAATCTGTCGTAACCAGCCCATACTAAAAGCGTGTTCAGGTTATTTGAAATTACATTGGATTACAATATCGCTGACGCTAAACTGAATGACTGGATTAATATATCGCGCTGACGCTAATAACGAGGTCGCACTACAAATTATATTGAATGATGATAATCGATTGGCCATCCACTATTTACTATTGAAGTGTTACGTGCAATGTAAACCAATTATTACCATATCAATTGGATAACGCTTTCAAGTCCTGAACACTGATTGAAAAGATCGCTACATAAAACCAATGGGATGTGCTAGCATTAATAAAGGTGCGTGACCCATTTACCAGGAAGTTACATAATCACTTCGATAGTGAAAAGCAATTATGCAGACCTGGATCACTGCGCATGAATGGTATGAATGGGCGCTTATCCATTTAGGTATACTTGTCTCAGGATAAAAAATCTCGATAAATACGAAATAAAATAACATTGACAAAACTACATGCTGTGATAGGATTCGAACCCGTAACCCGCTGATTTCAAATCCGACACCTTACCGCTGAGCTAAATATATTCGATGTAAATTAAGTAAGAAAAAACCATTATACAGTTCAACATAAGCTTAAAATGCTTTATATTTCCTATTTTAAGCGTTTTTAACACAGAGTTTTCGCCTAAAAGCAGTTAAAAAGCTGTTGCACTTCAAAGAATCTAATTTTGATTTAAACGACACTTAACACTTAAGGACATCTATTTCGTTCGTACACACTCCAATGTGTCGATTAACAGCCACAGTCTATCGTTGCATCATGGGGGTTTAAACGATGGGTACCTGATGACTCGGGTACGTACATCGACTCGTGTGACTTTTGTCTAGGACAATCACTTGAGAGGAACAAAAGATGTTACCTGTCAATCAAAAATAAATTGAGACTAGATAAACTAGCCATCAAGCGATGGCGCTCTTGATAATGTCCCTGCTCTAAGGCTTGTGTCTTAAACAATCATACTTAAGACATTTATCAAAGAAATAGGTACATTTTATCGTCCACATTTGGCAACTTTTACCCCTGCTAGGATCGAATAACCCACAAACATTTCATCCAATCCCATGCGATGAGTATCGTGGCGCCGGCATAGCGCAGGAAAGGAGCGTTATGGAGCAAACCACTCATTGTGAAGGTTTGAGGCACTGTTAAAACGAAAGCCCCACCTCTCTGTGTTCAGTTGTCTCATCTAAATGTCGCCGATTTCTCTGAGAACCAATGAGATTGCTTAAACTCTCTCAGCTGTTTAAGAATTAATGATGATGGTGACTTTTTGACTATAATAATGTCATTTTGCAGGGATAATTATTTAAAAGGTAATTACTGCGTATCAGTTGTTTATAGAGGTAACTGTGAAGAATCAAAACATTTCACTTTGGAACCAAGGAATTGCATGAGGGGGGTGGCCCCAATGGAAATTCTGAGGTCCCAAAGTAAAATGTTTTGGTTCCTCGTTAACTACAAAACAACAGAAAGTCATTATCTTGATTCAAAACTATCAATTAAAATGGTCATTTAATGATACGGACGGGACTTGTACTATTACGGTAATTATTCATTGAAAAAGTTACACTTTCCAGTGCTTCCTCACTCGCACAAATCGATCAGTCTGGTCGAAAAATTGTGCAAACGAACCACTCGCATGTCACATACGCTTCTGCATTGTTCAAATATACTGTGTGTTTGTGGCATTACACGAGCTTGTTTTCTCGATCGGGCTTGATACGCATCATTCGCGGGGTGACTAATGGTTACGCGGCGGTACTTGGTTCTCTGTTAGTAACCTGCGCTTATTCGTACGTAGCATTAAAGGACAGTATTTGATTGGGATGCATGTATCACATATTCATGAGGGTTTTTAATATGAAAGATACACTCGCTGTCTGATAACCCTAACTCTAGATCACCACACGGCAACAAATTTCTTTTCCGACCCCCCAAATTCACCAGAAAGGTCCCCCCCCCCCCCCCGGATTTGAACCACGGACCTCCAGCACCAGGGCCCAGATCCTAGCCATTACACCACGGCTGTCAGTCGACACTCGGCGAGTATATTCGCCTCGTTATATAGCCTGGGTCCGTTTTGTAGCCCAAAAACCTGCACGCCAGGTTATAAAAACATTTTTTCCACCCAGTTGCCGTGTGGTGTAGTAGAGTTTGGGTTATCTATGATGAAAATTACAAAATTTTGGAGTGAAAAATAAAATACAAAAATTGCTGTATAAGGAAAATGCCTTATTCAGTCTATACTAAGGAAAGTTTGAGACTTGTATTCTTGCCATCTTAAAGCGGACCCTGTAAGAGTGGACTATATCTTGCTAGACGTCCCGTACGGAATAAACTGTGTACTACGACAACACATTTTAATTGTTATGAGCATGCGCACATAAGTTACGGGACATCTAGCAAGACATTGCCTGGGAGTGCTAATGTCAAAAGACTAATAAGTCCATGGATATACATGTATGTACCGCTGCTCTCTTAGAAGCCATGCATCATAATCTTACTGTAGTCAAGCCGTTGCCCGTTTATTTGAGGAGATTACGCGATTATATAGATCGAGTAATCGACTTGGAACCGATTGACTTGTATTAGCATAAAATCACTTGAGTACCCTTGAACCGCACGACTTCGACAATCACGTATTGATGTAGAAGTTCTGTTAACGCACCATGAACTTGTTTGTGGTGAAGTGCACAGAGAGATTGTTACTTTGAAGAGAAAAAATGAACTTGAACTATGTGGGAAGGAAAAGGTGTTATTTATTTATTTATTTATTTATTTATTTATTCATGGTATACAAATGCCAGCAAAACAGCACAGCTGATGACACTGGCTTACAAGTTACATATTAGTATCATACATAGTAAAAATACAGAAATATATATTTATATAATATTATAAACAGCTAACATTGATTTAAAAGACGAATGACATATGGGATAGTCGAGTTGTAATATCTGCCAGTTCTTGTTTTTGGCTCCTGGTATTTTTTCTGATTCCTGAGGGCATACGTTATTGCGGGTTTTGTTGAAGGTGTTTCACTGTTTTTGTCTGCTGCGGAGATCGGTTTATCAAAATTCAAGTTGTTTTTTCTTGGAAGTTAAACCAAGGCTTTGAAGATAAAGCATAAGTTGATGTCTGAGCAATTAGACCAATTTTATTCAGAAAAGTTGAAAAATCTTGATGAAAATATATGACGTCCCAGGTGAGCTCGTGTAATGGAGCTATGTGTCAGAGATATGTGGTGATTCCAGTGCCCTCAAATTGATCCAACATTTTAAAGATGGAGTCCATAGGGCCTGAGGAAAGTAGTTTCAGGAACTTGCTTTCAGGAAGTCCTGGAATGACATTGATTAAAAATATTCATTGCAAATTTACGTATTTGAGATGAGAACTGACAGAGAGTTTTCAGTGTTACATTAGGCATTTCGGAAAAGAAATGTGTAAAGTGTTAAGTTAGGCATTTCTGACAACACTGGTCAAGGATTCAGTGTAAAGTTAGGCATTTGCAATGACAACGGCCCGAAAATTATCAGTGTAAAGTTAGGCATTTGTAATAGATCCGCTCGGAAATTTGTAGTGTAAAGTTAGGCATTAAACAGACAACACTTCAAATCAAACGTTTTCAGGCTACAAGTTAGGCAATTGGAGTTCCCTCTAGTATACCCTACGGCTGCATGTCTTCAATGGGGACTTCTAACTAACGACCACTTACACAGTGAGGATTAAGAATGGTAGGTTATTCTAAATGTTAGCCAGGCAATTTGATAACATCATTAAACTATTTGAGTATAAAGGTCGGTATTAAGCCTTTTAATGTCATCAATCAAAACAAAAAGTTTATAGTGTAAAGTTAGGTATTTTAATGACCTCATTGTAAAATTTGGCATTTAATGAATTATTCAGTCGAATAGTTTTCAGTGCAAATTTAGCCATTGTTATTAAAGGAAAAACGGAATAAAAAAAATAAAAGTAATGACATCGATCTAAACGGGGTTTTTTGGCAGTTGTAATAACTGTTCAAACGTTTTCCGAGTAAAAAGGCATTTTAATTACATCAGTCAATAGTTTTAGTGTACAGTTAGGTATATTATTAATTTAAAACATCAAGATAAAATTAAGAAATTTAATTACATTACCAAACTGTTTGATTGTCATTTTAATGACATATAAAAAAAACCCTGTGAACTTTTACTCGATGTCATTAAAATAGCGAGCATGTGTGGGCCTGGAACATTGCAGGTCTCGTGATCTAAGAGCTACGAGTTCGAGCCCACTGGGGGACTCAAGGAAGTTTTTGATTTGATTTTTTTGGTGTGTGTGAGTGCTGTAATTATTGAACTATTAATCAAATGTATATAAAAGTATACATTTTTTGGAAAGGAACTGGAATAGAGAATCCAAATTTGGCGTCAATTTTGACCAAAAATGTTGATTTTTTTTGAGAAAATATCAAAATTCACTTTTTTGATCCACATTGTTTTGAACAAAGCTAACAAAAATAATTGTGAGTACAAAATGCCAAAATCGCTTGATTATAATGTTAAGACACTAACTTAGGGATTAATTTCTCATATTTTTAATCTAATATTTTTTTTAATTTTGACTAAAAAGTGAAAAAAAAGCGAAAACAAATGGAAACCTTTTTTTGGGGCACTTTTAAGTCAAAATTTCACCCACGTAATGCTCATCACTGCGGTAACTGTTGAATTTGGCGAACATGCAATAGATCAAGCAGTACATGTACAGCGTGTCCCAAAAAACTGGGTTCAAAAGTTTGTGAGCTTATAACTAAAAAAGTAGGAAACATGGATAGTTCATATTTAAGGATATTAAACAAAATATACCTGACCTTAATTGGTTAAACTCTGTGATCAATGCAATATAAACTTTTTGAAATACAAAGATTTTAATAGAGCGTGGTCAAAACCCATTTGTCCCACTTTTCAAGGAACCTCCCGATGTATTGCAATTGCGCATTGTTGTGACTTTATCACCGGCTTTATCATAGTTTTGCCTTTGCATTCATTCTTTACAAAGAATTGGGTAATAAACAAAATTACCTTGGTCAGATTGCAATAAGGGGAGGTGTCATGTGAAAGCCTATTTATCTAGCTACATTGTGTTAATAAATCAGGTATTTCTATAAATGTTTGGCTGAGATATGGCGCTGTGTGCAATCTCTATGGGGAATATAGAAAATGTTCCCAATTCTACGTTCAATTTACTATAACTCCACATTCCTGTATGGTACAAACATGATTTTGCTCTCATTTTATAGATTATTTTATATTCTACAAGATTCTGTTTCAACAAATGTGACAACTATTGTGCAACAATTGTAATCATGAATCGATTGCGTTGTCCTTGGCTTTTTCCCTATTCGCTACACAGTGAACTTGCCCTAATTCATCGGTTTCACATACATGACTATAACAAAAGAAATATTTAATCAATGATAGCAAAATCATACATTTTTGGAAAGCTCTCAAATAGGGGAATTTAAAAATGCCGTTTAAATCAGGATAGGGTGCATACCAAAAAAAATATACTTGTAAACTCTAATAATTATCAAATTTAAAGGTTTGTGCTCATTTACTTCTCGATATAGTAGGCCTAGGCCTATATTTCAACACTCGGTTACCATTGACAAACTACTATGTTCTGATGGGTAATTGCATGAGGAACTTAAATATGCACAGTAAAATTATGATTGGGATAAGTATCAAATTATTATTGAGCTTAAATCAAAATATGAAAAAAATCGATATTTTTTGAACATTCTTAATCACAACATGTTACCATTAGGTCTTATCTAAATTCCAATAGCATATTGGATTTCTTGTGAGATTACCGTTCAGAAAATATATACTTTATATGGGGTAGAACAAATAGTTGCAACGGTAAGGGTGGCGAGTTCAAAACACACGGCCATAATACAAGTTCATTATTTACATAAACATTTAAACAAAATGTTCTTATTGTTAAGTTCTTTGGGAGAATAAACCCCATGCCGGGAAATTGCCCATAGCGCATAGTTTCATGCAACGCACGGATGGTTTATTCCTTAAATCGGGACAAATGGGTTCTGACCATGCTCTATTCAAATCTTTGTATTTCAAAAAGTTTACATTGGATTGGTCTCTGAATTTACTCAATTAAGGTCAAGTATATTTTGTTTGAAATCCTTAAATATGACCTATCCATATTTCCTACTTTTTTCGTTATAAGCTCGCAAACTTTTGAACCCAGTTTTTTGGGACACGCTTATATTGCGATCTTAACATGGCAGATTACTGGATTTTGTTTGTCAAACGATCATTCAAAACCCAATTTTACATCACATAAGTGAATTTTCCCTATTTGACCCTATTTAGCGGAACATCCCCGCGACATCATATCCACTAAGTGCCCCCCCCCCCCCCCCCCCCCCACCCCCGATTTAAGTGTAAAGTTAGGCATTTGTAGGCCTATTACCATTGGTAGAAAGTCCAATTTTCGGCGCAAATCGGAGGCATGAGTAGAATATAAGTTTTAGTTGGCAATTAATGAAACTATAATAGTCAAACACAGATTTTAGAGTAAAAATAAGGCGTTTGTAATGACACTACCAGTCAAACGCTTTTTAGTCATTTTGAACAATAGGCCTACATTTCATGAAGCTGTACCGGTATGCCAAGTAACAGTGACGTTTTGTAATGATAATTGATAAGTTAGTATGAACATGATGAATTCAATTATCTTTCCACAGAGTAAGACCACATGCACATAAACGTTAAAGGCATATAATGTGATCTTTTCCAGGGGCGCCCTCTATTCATGTTTTTTAGAAAGTAGATTTTCTTGCAGATTTATACATTTCTGATCATAATTCGTAAATATATTCTGAGTTACAGAGCAATACGATTTATAATTACTTCAAAACCATGGTTTTAGAGTGAATTTAGAGTGAAAAATAAACTGTCCTGCTAACAGGACAGCTTATTTTTACACTTTAAACCATGATTTTGAAGTAAATAGGGAGTGTTCATTATTTATGCCAGGGGGCGATGGAGGAATTAAGGGGGGAACACGAAAAAAAAATCTGTAGAGACAGGGGGAACACGAGTTTTTTAACTAAGGGGGGGAACACGAATTTTATTTTGTAAAAAATTGGCGCGCACAAGGTTGTTTAGCCAAAATAAGTGTAAAGTTTACAATTTTCGCGCGCTACGAGCGCATTACTTTAGTAAAGACAATCTTGTCGCTTTAATTCCAGCCCTCGCCCCCCCCCCCCCAAATATCAAACCTAGTAACGCCACTGGAGGACAAACGAAAAAGCAAAAAGAAAAGGGTGGGGTGGGGGGGGGGGTACAACAAGGCGGGAGGGGAGGCATGCGAGGGACATAAGAACGTTTGAAGATTATTAGAAGTTGGTGGGATACATTATATACGCGTGATCAGGTATTGCTTACTTAACTTTGGGTATATTTTTGCTTTAATCGCATTCTGTGAAAATGCATTTTCATTTGATTTGCATACACTGGACATGTAAAGCCAGACAAAAACATCCAGACCTTTTGTGACCAAATTGTTCTCAGTGTTGTTGGATCATTTTGGCCCAAAATGCAGATCCTTCTGACACTATAGCCCTTGATATCATTGATGTCTATCATTTCTGACCATCAAACAATATTTGATGTGCGGTTCATGGATATTGACCAATTTATGAATTGCATAGATTGAAAATATTTGTGGGGGGAACATGATTTTTTTTTCTACTAGTCAGGGGGGAACCTGAAATTTTAAAAACTTGAGATGGGGGGAACGTGGAAAAAAAGGGTTCAAAAACACTGAAATCCTCCATTCCTCCCCCTGGCGTAAATAATGAACACTCCCTTAGGAATCCTATTGCTCTGCAAACATCAGTCGAAGATGAACGAGTATAACAGTATTTGAAGTTTTTGAACCTTATTTTACCCACAAAACTTTGGATTCAAATAAAAGTCTTAGGCCTACATATGAGATGTTAGAATTAGGCCATACATTACCTTGATCAAAATACATGAATTTTAGGAATTATTTAACGAAGTCCATAACAACGAATACGTTGCGGGGTATTATAAAATACAGAGCAATACCCCTGGCGGGACTCGAACCCGCAATCTTCGGTTTAGGAGACCGACGCCTTCTCCATTAGGCCACAGGGGCTGTTGTTCACATTGATCTTAACTATACCCCAATAAAATCCAGCACTGCCCACACCTTTATGGCTAATGAGTGCCCCCACCTGAAAAATGCCCGTGAAATTCGTGTATGAAACCGTTGTTCAAAATTGAAAGGGATCAATCATCTCGCCATCTTTGTCTGTCCACATTCCATTTACACCCTGGAGACCCCTTTCTATACTAATGCCTTGTCTTTACACTGCACGACTTCAACCCAGTAGTCAAAATTTGACCCCGTGTTTAGGTTGGGTGCATGGGACCGCTCATTATTTCCACCGGAGGAGGGGCCGGGAGCCAAAGGCAAACCACCTCAGAAAAGTATATGACCCCCCCTTCCTATCACATAAAAACCATATGACCCCCCCCCCCCCCCCCCTGTGTGATTTACCAAAACCATATGACCCCCCCCCCCCCCCCCCCCCCCCCACCACCACAAAACCTTGATTTTTTTTATCTTGCTTGTTTTATACAAATATGGAATAAAATATTATATACCCCGCCTTTTCACCGATTTGCATGCAGTCCATACAGTCATATCATATGGAAATCACAATAGAAAAACTTCATGTTGGTGTACACAAAGGCATATGTGTTTGCGACAAAAACATTTTGTTGCAAACACAACATTCCTTGATTAGGCAGTTATCACCTGCAGTAAAGGAAGTTTATTTCAACAACGATAGTCCAAGCATGGAAACCCATGCCAATTTGCCACAACCTCTATCCATGTTAGAGGTGAACATGGATATATTTGCAGATTTGCATGCATGCGCAACAACAAACAAAAAAATCATTTTTTCTATCGCAGATGTTAAAAAATATTTTGCCTGTGATGTCATAGATTTTATGAAGCAGGATATTAACAAAAATGTGTCACGGTCAAGTAGACCTGAATGAACATTTTCGTAATTCACTCAACTTTAATACGCCAAATAAAAAAACAAGTTTGTCTCAGAGGAAACTGGAAAAATAAAAACCTATGCGAAATGCGGTGGGGTTTTTTTCCTGGAAAAAAAAGCTATGCGAAATGTAGTACAAATATTCCTTTTTTCTTCATTTTATACAGTCCACTTTTTTGTGTGACCATGAATGACCTAAAAATCAAAACTTTTTGGCCCCAATTTGACTTTAAAAAAGTCTCACAAACCTAAAAAAACTTTTTTTTAAAGTGATGACTTGAAATGCCAATTGAAAAACTTCTGCGTGTGGCTTTCTGAGACAAACCTGTTTTTTTTCTTCTTCATTTTATGCATGAGTAGGCCTATTTAAAGTTTAAAGTGTACTACAATCACAAGTTGAAAAAAATCAACTGTGAGTGCATTGGTTGTTTAGTCTGTTTTCATCATTGGTACTCTGGAGTTAAATAAGTATTGTAGTGAACTAGTTATAATTAATCATTATCAGTCAATAATTGTATTAATCTGATCTTCCTGTGTCCCGTCCTGTGTATACAAAATGAAAAACTTTATAAAGGTAACAATCGCCACTGCACATAATCAAATGAGCTTGAAGTTTTGATAGAAATGTTAATAGTAATCAATGATGCTTGTTTTTAAATGCCCATGAAGTTCGCAAGATATCAAAGGCTGGAGATTTTAGATTTGTCCTGTTTGACCACAAATGAAACAAAAAGTTTGCTGACACAGGAAGTTGTTTTTTTTTAATTTAATTTTTGGACACAAGAGTGTAAAGTTGTGTTTGCTTGTCATTGGAATATGCCATTACAAATGAGCCAATATTGAACCACTTGTAAAATTTAATTTCGTCAAAATGTTGCATTGTTGTAATTATTGTTGCAAATTACAGTGGCGTAGCTAGGTTATTCATATTGGGGGGGGCGAGAAATGAAAATGACAAGATGAGAAGACGACAAGATGTGTGATCCAAGAAATGCGCGCGTAGCGCGCGAATTTTTTTTGACTTTATTAAAATGCAAAACCATATGACCCCCCCTTCCGATAATCTAAAATCATATGACCCCCCTTTTTGCTTGACCAAAACCATGTGACCCCCCCTCTTTTCTCCCGGCCCCCCCCCCCCCCTCCGGTGGAAATAATGAGCGGTCCCTAAAGGGCTCAAGAAAAGTAAGCCCCCCTAAAATTAGATTACTTTTCTTTACATAACCTCACACACAATTAGACGTTTTGGATAATTGAAACGATTATGAAAAGAGAAAACGCTTGGCTACCAATAGAAAGTTTTCCGTTTTTGATATCATGTTTACTTTTCCCAAAACAGTCACAATTCCTCAAATTGATGTTTTCATAAAAGGTATATCTAATCTTAGGGGGGCCTTACTTTTTTGCCCCCTAAGTTGACGCCGTTCTTATTTGTTTTTGAGTGTAAATGATCTCATTTGAAGCATGCTTCAGCTCTCCAAATCCTCACCCATTTTAACCAGAAATCCCAATATGAGTGAAAATGTTAGGTTCCATTGAGTCAAATTCCCGGGGGGAGGGGGGGTTGGGGTACTCACGTATATTGGCCATACGGGAATGTGCGGGGACAAAGACCCCCTTTTCACGACCTGTCGCCGCTCATAAAGCATCTCATTTCACTGATAAGTCATTCCACAAGCTATAAATTCAAACTCTAGCGCCGAGTTGCCCCCCAATACACCCAATTTTGGTAAATTTAGCCCAATTAGTCCTAATTTACTTTAAAAACACCCAATTGGGCGGGAAATGTTTTCAAATTGGGCCGTTCGCCAAGACCCCCAATTAAGGATGTGTCAGTTCGGTAAAGCCCCTGTTTTGAGAATGCCCAGTCACACACCCCTCCCTCTTCAAATTTGAGATAAAATTCATCATTTCGGTACGACAGAAAAGGTTCCTGTCTTACTGGGTACGATACTCTTTAAATGTAAAAGAGTGAAATTCCACTCTGATGGAGTGAATATTCACTCTTAAAGGATTGCCTACAGTGATTACTCTAATAGAGTGAAAGTCACTCCTTGAAAGAGTGGAACCATTTTCACTCCAAAAAAGAGTGAATTTTGTTCACTCCAGGAACGAGTGAATTTTTACTCTTCGAAGAGTGCCTACAGTGATCACTCCATTGGAGTGAAAAAGAGTGAATATATTAAGGGGGAATTTCACTCATTTAGAGTGAACTTCACCCTCATTGAGAGTGAACAATGATGGAACATTGTAATAACTTGCAATTCAATAGAAAATTTGATTAACAAACAAAGAGTCATTATCCAAACTATACTTACCTTTTCTCGACCAAACAACTGCTGTCATTTGCCTATGTTACATTATCACTTCCTTTCGGTAGTGAAACGATATCATATATCAACATGATATTTCACTATGTAAAGTATCTACTTCTATGGTGTTTTTTATCGATGATATTTTTACGCGTTTCATTAATTACCTTGATTTTTTCCAAAAATCGAGGTTCTGTATCTGTGCCGTTTCTTTCTTACCTTGATTTTTTCGAAAATCAAGGTTCTGTATCTCTGCCGTTTCTTTCTTCATCTTCTTCATCTTCATCTTCTTTCCTCAAACCCACCTACAAAATGCATCTCCTCCTACAGTTTACATGCTACTATCACCAGACTTGGTCAGTAGAACCCCCCACCTAACCTTCATATTGGGTGTTCACAGTTTGGGGTCAAAGGTCACACAGGGGTCACTAGGGGTCAAAAGGTGATTTTCACTTAAAACGCATTTCCAATTTAGTGAAATGACCTAGGATCGTCAAAATTAGTCCACATATTTCTTTTGACCATACGCATGTACAAAAGAACGGTTTTTAAAATTAAAAATCATTTGGGGTCACTAGGGGTCAAAATGTAAATTTTCAATTCGATCATTTAAAATGCATCTTGTCTCAGAGGAAATGACTCATGACCTTCACAATTGGTCAAAAGATTCCTTGGGTCCATGCACATATAGGGTGTTCAGCGATTAAAAGTGACATGTCATATGGGGTCACTAGGGGTCATTGAACTTTACAGGGGTAAAAGTTAAGACATGCTCCGATTTTGACCGGGTTTGTTGCATCTTGTTTGGTTTGATGAGGCAAGAAAATAAGTCAATCATATTGACCAGGTCAAAGGTCAAGAAGAGGTCACTAGGGGTCAAAAGGTGATTTTCACTTAAAACGCATTTCCAATTTAGTGAAATGACCTAGGATCGTCAAAATTGGTCCACATATTCCTTTTGACCGTACGCATGTACAAAAGAACGGTTTTTAAAATTAAAAATCATTTGGGGTCACTAGGGGTCAAAATGTAAATTTTCAATTCGATCGCTTAAAATGCATCTTGTCTCAGAGGAAATGACTCATGACCTTCACAATTTGTCAAAAGATTCCTTGGGTCCATGCACATATAGGGTGCTCAGCGATTAAAAGTGACATGTCATATGGGGTCACTAGGGGTCATTGAACTTTACAGGGGTAAAAGTTAAGACATGCTCCGATTTGGACCGGGTTTGTTGCATCTTGTTTGGTTTGATGAGGCAAGAAAATAAGTCAATCATATTGACCAGGTCAAAGGTCAAGAAGCGGTCACTAGGGGTCAAAAGGTGATTTTCACTTAAAACGCATTTCCAATTTAGTGAAATGACCTAGGATCGTCAAAATTGGTCCACATATTCCTTTTGACCGTACGCATGTACAAAAGAACGGTTTTTAAAATTAAAAATCATTTGGGGTCACTAGGGGTCAAAATGTAAATTTTCAATTCGATCACTTAAAATGCATCTTGTCTCAGAGGAAATGACTCATGACCTTCATAATTGGTTAAAAGATTCCTTGGGTCCATGTTCATATAGGGTGTTCAGCGATTAAAAGTGACATGTCATACGGGGTCACTAGGGGTCATTGAACTTTACAGGGGTAAAAGTTAAGACATGCTCCGATTTGAACCAGGTTTGTTGCATCTTGTTTGGATCGATGAGCCATGAAAATAAGTTAATCATATTGACCAGGTCAAAGGTCAAAAAGGGGTCACTAGGGGTCATTGAACTTTACAAAGGTAAAAGTTAATACATGTACATGCTCCGATTGGGACCGGGTTTGTTGCATCTGGTTTGAATTGATAAGCCGAGAAAATAAGTCAATCATATTGACCAGGTCAAAGGTCAAGAAGGGGTCACTAGGGGTCATTGAATTTTACAGTAGTAAAAGTTAAGACATGCTCCGATTTGGACCGGGTTTGTTGCATCTTGTTTGGATTGATGAGCCAAGAAAAGAAGTCAATCATATTGACCAGGTCAAAGGTCAAGAAGGGTCAATACGGGGTCAATGAACTTTAGAGGGGTAAAAGTTAAGACATGCTCCGATTTGGACCGGTTTGTTGCATCTTGTTTGGTTTGATGAGCCAAGAAAATAAGTCAAATATTTTAATCAGGTCAAAGGTCAAGAAGGGGTCACTAGGGATCATTTTCTCATAAAAAAATCAAGGTATCCTGGTCTTAGACCGGAGCAAGATCTAGTTCATCTTCTTCATCTTCATCTTCTTTCCTCAAACCCACCTACAAAATGCATCTCCTCCTACAGTTTACATGCTACAATCACCAGACTTGGTCAGTAGGACCCCCCACCAGACCTTCATATAGGGTGTTCACGGTTTGGGGTCAAAGGTCACACAGGGGTCACTAGGGGTCAAAAGGTGATTTTCACTTAAAACGCATTTCCAATTTAGTGAAATGACCTAGGATCGTCAAAATTGGTCCACATATTCCTTATGACCGTACGCATATACAAAAGAACGGTTTTTAAAATTAAAAATCATTTGGGGTCACTAGGGTCAAAATGTAAATTTTCAATTCGATCACTTAAAATGCATCTTGTCTCAGAGGAAATGACTCATGACCTTCACAATTTGTCAAAAGATTCCTTGGGTCCATGCACATATAGGGTGTTCAGCGATTAAAAGTGACATGCCATATGGGGTCACTAGGGGTCATTGAACTTTACAGAGGTAAAAGTTAAGACATGCTCCGATTTGGACCGGGTTTGTTGCATCTTGTTTGGTTTGATGAGCCAAGAATATAAGTCAATCATATTGACCAGGTCAAAGGTCAAGAAAGGGTCACTAGGGGTCAAAATGTAAATTTTCAATTCGATCGCTTAAAATGCATCTTGTCTCAGAGGAAATGACTCATGACCTTCACAATTAGTCAAAAGATTCCGTGGGTCCATGCACATATAGGGTGTTCAGCGATTAAAAGTGACATGTCATAGGGGGTCACTAGGGGTCATTGAACTTTACAGAGGTAAAAGTTAAGACATGCTCCGATTTAGACCGGGTTTGTTGCATCTTGTTTGGTAAGATGAGGCAAGAAAATAAGTCAATCATATTAACCAGGTCAAAGGTCAAGAAGGGGTCACTAGGGGTCAAAAGGTGATTTTCACTTAAAACGCATTTCCAATTTAGTGAAATGACCTAGGATCGTCAAAATTGGTCCACATATTCCTTATGACCGTACGCATATACAAAAGAAAGGTTTTTAAAATTAAAAATCATTTGGGGTCACTAGGGGTCAAAATGTAAATTTTCAATTCGATCACTTAATATGCATCTTGTCTCAGAGGAAATGACTCATGACCTTCACAATTGGTCAAAAGATTCCTTGGGTCCATGCACATATAGGGTGTTCAGCGATTAAAAGTGACATGCCATATGGGGTCACTAGGGGTCATTGAACTTTACAGAGGTAAAAGTTAAGACATGCTCCGATTTGGACCGGGTTTGTTGCATCTTGTTTGGTTTGATAGGCCAAGAATATAAGTCAATTATATTGACCAGGTCAAAGGTCAAGAAAGGGTCACTAGGGGTCAAAATGTAAATTTTCAATTCGATCACTTAAAATGCATCTTGTCTCAGAGGAAATGACTCATGACCTTCACAATTAGTCAAAAGATTCCGTGGGTCCATGCACATATAGGGTGTTCAGCGATTAAAAGTGACATGTCATAGGGGGTCACTAGGGGTCATTGAACTTTACAGAGGTAAAAGTTAAGACATGCTCCGATTTGGACCGGGTTTGTTGCATCTTGTTTGGTAAGATGAGGCAAGAAAATAAGTCAATCATATTAACCAGGTCAAAGGTCAAGAAGGGGTCACTAGGGGTCAAAAGGTGATTTTCACTTAAAACGCATTTCCAATTTAGTGAAATGACCTAGGATCGTCAAAATTGGTCCACATATTCCTTTTGACCGTACGCATGTACAAAAGATAGGTTTTTAAAATTAAAAATCATTTGGGGTCACTAGGGGTCAAAATGTAAATTTTCAATTCGATCACTTAAAATGCATCTTGTCTCAGAGGAAATGACTCATGACCTTCATAATTGGTCAAAAGATTCCGTGGGTCCATGTTCATATAGGGTCTTCAGCGATTAAAAGTGACATGTCATACGGGGTCACTAGGGGTCATTGAACTTTACAGAGGTAAAAGTTAAGACATGCTCTGATTTGAACCAAATTTGTTGCATCTTGTTTGGATTGATGATCCATGAAAATAAGTTAATCATATTGACCATGTCAAAGGTCAAGAAGGGGTCACTAGGGGTCATTGAACTTTACAGAGGTAAAGTTAATACATGCTCCGATTGGGACCGAGTTTGTTGCATCTTGTTTGAATTGATAAGCCGAGAAAATAAGTCAATCATATTGACCAGGTCAAAGGTCAAGAAGGGGTCACTAGGGGTCATTGAATTTTACAGTAGTAAAAGTTAAGACACGATATGGACCGGGTTTGTTGCATCTTGTTTGGATTGATGAGCCAAGAAAAAAAGTCAATCATAATGACCAGGTCAAAGGTCAAGAAGGGTCAATACGGGGTCATTGAACTTTACAAGTGTAAAAGTTAAGACATGCTCCGATTTGGACCGGGTTTGTTGCATCTTGTTTGTTTTGATGAGCAAAGAAAATAAGTCAATCATTTTAATCAGGTCAATGGTCAAGAAGAGGTCACTAGGGATCATTTTCTCATAAAAAAATCAAGGTAGCCTGGTCTTAGACCGGAGCAAGATCTAGTTTAATTTATATTTAATCATTATTTGGACTTTAAAATTATTGCAGAAACAATTACCATTGATATCATCATTAATTATCACTTCAATAATGTTTAAATTTAATAAAGAATATTTTGAGTTTTTGAATATTTTTCTATTTGATTGTGTTCCGGCTCTCATATTTAAATCTGGTACAACTGATCACTCGCACAGATTAAAAAGTCACTCGACACAGTGTGAAAATCACTCTTTTCGAGTGACAATAATATCACTCTGATCTCAACAGCACAGAGTGAAAAGTCACTCGACACAGAGTGAAAATCACTCTTTACGAGTGACAATGACTTCACTCTGAACAACGAGTGACATTTCTACACTTATTTACATTAAGAGAGTAGCTTGTTCAGGAAGCTTTCCCTTTTAGGAAGTATTACCCATAATCCCTTGCAAAAGTAGGGGAGAGCGGGAAGGGAGTGTACACCCTATCCTAGGGTAAGGTTCGCCAACCACGTGATTCTCATCATTGCGGCGACTTGTTGAATTTGACGAACACGCACAATATTCCGCTCTTTGTTGCGAGATTTCCTAAAGTAGTATGGTCTTTTTGATGACAATTTGACAAACATTATACGGAGATCAGCCATGTTACCATGGAAGATCGCAACAAACAGCGGAACATATTGTGTGTTCGTAAAATTCAACCAGTGGCCGCAATGATGAGAATCACGTGGTGGGTGAACCTGCTCTAGGGTGTACACTCCCCGCTCTCCCCTATATCTATTTGATAACTTTTAATGTATGCAGCCTTATTATGAGCCCATGGTGAACTTGCCCCGACCCAGGCGCGTCGCCCCACTTGTTTGCAAAGAAAGAAGGGAAAAAGGGGGAAAAGAGAAGACTTAAAGGGGGAAAGTGATTGCTTTTCAATAAAATATTCGTCAAAAATACACACCAAATCTTACCTATACCAATTCTGAGGGGCGGCGCTGCACGACTGTGCGATTCTTTTTTGACCGTGCGATTTTTTGTTAACTCCCCCTCACCTCCACTTACGTGAAATTCACGACGTGCATACTGCCAAAAAAATGTGGGCTACTATGGGGCACTGCATGACCGTGCGATTGTTTGTTGACAGTGCGAAATATTTTGACCTCAACCCCCCCCCCCCCCCCCCCCCCCACCACTTACGTGAAATTCACGAGGTGACTGCAAAAAAATTGGGGCTACCTTCAACATTTTTCAACATAAATGGCCGCCCCACTTTTTGGTACCTTGCTACGCACCTGCCCCGAACCTGCCCAACGAAAGTGCACCATTTTGAGACACTGTCTTTATCCTTTTTTACACATCATTTTACAGTGCGGCCCGGGTATTGAAAGTGTGGTCGTATGTAGCCAATATATCAATCTTTCATTTAATGTCAAAAGGTCCAATCAATCTTTAAAATTGACGTCTCTAGCCCATTTC